>JAVDPK010000857.1:726629-778966 GCA_034780415.1 Cichlasoma orientale | reverse complement strand
TCGGTCTTGGACCCTAAAAGTCTTGGTCTTGTCTCGGTCTCGATACACTCTGGTCTTGGTCTTGTCTCGGTCTCGGGATAGGCGGTCTTGACTACAACACTGGGTACATGTAAAAAAAATAAAATAAAAGCACTCCATCTAAAATGTTATCAATTTATTATTTTAGCATTAGGCAAATGAGAGCCATATGCAAACTCCGTCAATATGACCTGGTCTGTTTTTTGTACATATGCTTAGAAGAATAGATTGCTTTCCTTGTAGCACTAATATTAGGAAGACTTCCCTAAATTTGAATTTTAAAAACACATCTCACGGAAGAGCAGAGGTCAGATCAACATTCAGAGCCATGCAACACTTCATGCTTATGGGAGTTTGCCTCAGAGCACTTTTCAGCCTTCCCTACCCATCACTGCATTTCAGCCTTAGAACCATTTGCTGCTCACTAAATTTACAAACATAGTTTTAGCAAATGTTCCCTGAACAGGAATGCAAATGTTGAGTATTTTCAGCTGTGGATTAATACATACTTGGCACTACAGTAAGTATTTACATTACGTGGCTCGTGTATTACAAAATTAACCACAGCAGTTCTATAAGTAATAAAGGAACATTACACGTAATCCCATCTCACCATTTTAAGAAAACAATTAGAGAAATAGATTCAAACTTTTATCAGTAGACAAAATGAAAAAACAACCCAATTAATGTGTCAACTTTGACAGAAATCATAACATTAAGCAATAGTTTGAGATGATGAAAGAAGCCTAAATCTGTAGCTAATAAAGCCTACAAACAATAATTAAAATACACATGTATTGATTTAATTTCTACTTAGAAATGTGAGTTGTTGTAACTTGCACAGTTTCTCTACTTCACAACACTTCATTAGGTATACCCTGTAAGAACTCCCTTTTGGTGTTGGACCCCATTTTGCCTTCAGAACTGTCTTAATTCTTCATCGCATAGATTGAACAAGGTGCTGAAACATTCCTCAGAGATTCTGGTCCATATTGACATGATAGCGTCACACAGTTGCTGAAGATTTGTTTACTGAACATGCAGGATGCAAATCTCTCAATCCACCTCATCCTAAAGGTGCTCTATTGGCCTGAGATCTGGTGACTGTGGAGGTCATTTGAGTACAGGGAATTCAATGTCATGTTCAAGAAACCAGTTTGAGATGATCTGAGCCTTGTGGCATGGTGCTTTCTCCTGTTTGGGGCAGGCATCAGAAGATGGGTACACTATGGCCATAACGGGACGGACATTGTCAGCAACAATAATCAGGCAGGCGATGGATTTAAACGATACTTATTTGGTACTAAGAGGCCCAAATTGTGCCAAGAAAATAACAGTCTGGCATTTTCTCCTAGAGAACTATATCCTCCTTTTCAGACCACTCTATGGACGGTTCTGTGGTAAAATCCCAGTAGATCAGCAGTTTTTGAAATACTCAGCAGCCAGTCTGGCATCAACAACCATGCCATGTTCAATGTCACTTAAAATCAGCTTTCTTCCCCATTCTGATGATCAGTTTGAATTTCAGTCATTTTGACCGTCTGTGCATGCTTAAATGAATTACTGGAACAGGTGTACCTAATGAAGTGGCTGTGAATGAATATGATTCTATACAGGAACGACCATCGGTGCATTAAGCTCTCTTTGTGAAATCTTTGAACGAAAGTGGAGGTCATGAAAAGTGATAATTTGCAAGTCTCAGTAAAAGCGGCAGTATTTTAATTTGTTATGGTTTACAAAAAAAACCAGCTTGATCAGTGTTAAAGATTTTTGTTTATGAGCAACGTTTGGGACGCTAACCCTGTTATAATATTCTACATCACTCTACACCATTTGAAAGGCTATTTAAAAAAAAAAGAAAAAACACTGGAATCCATGGGTGTGTGCTGTCATAACAAGTAAGCAAAAGCCAACCACCCCTACCATCTTTTTCCAGCTCCCAGTTGCAGTCCATTTGTCTCTCAGCTTGAACCCAGTAGCGGCTGTCTGTCCACAGAGCGGCCTTGGTCTGGGTAACTACAGCAGTGCCTGGGGAGAGGCAGGAAAACAGCTGTGTTACAGAGA
This sequence comes from Cichlasoma orientale, assembly GCA_034780415.1. Classification (NCBI taxonomy): domain Eukaryota; kingdom Metazoa; phylum Chordata; class Actinopteri; order Cichliformes; family Cichlidae; genus Cichlasoma; species Cichlasoma orientale. The sequence goes on along the minus strand of JAVDPK010000857.1, from coordinate 776,884 downwards.
GGGCAGCAGTGACAGTGAATTACAAATGACTATAAATGTCAGAGTTGACTCAGTGCAATGCGTGATTGGCCAGCTAATCTTGGGGGGGGGGGGGTGTGGAGGTGAATGTGAGGGGAAAAAAATGAAAAAACACTGACAGCAACTGGGTGATGTGGGGTGGATATATAATCAGGGTTTACATTGTCATTCCACTATTGCACCCTCACATCAGATATACCAATCAATGAACCTTAATAAAAGCCCAGAAAATGTGGCTTCTCATAATGGAGTTTGGCATCGGTTTGATGGAGTGTAAACAGCACTTTACTGAACTGTCATCCACCTTCTCATTCTCTCATTCATGCAGCAGCTGAGTACAGAAATGTGTATGATCATTTCTGTAACTCAGTTCACAGAGTGAAAATAGAGCTCATCATTCCATAGTGAAGTTCCTCTGCGAAGGCGAGCGCCTACACGTGAGGACACGCAGTGATGCAGCAAGTGAAAGTGAGGAAAACGAATGAGGACCAAGATGTATGGAGGTGATGTGGGATGAAAGCAGAGGAGCTGCGTGACCGAAGATGCCAGCAGTGAGTCATGGAGAAGAGGAGGATGAGGCAGAAGAGAACTACCTGCAGAACCAGTGAAACCCGTCATGAAGGCCAGCCTGGCGTCACGTGGTGCAATATACTCACTCTAACAGGGGGGGGGGGGGGGAAATAAAAAATACAAACTCAAAACACAGACAAGCTTTAAACTCAGATGAAATAATTATGATGGGCAGCATATGTACCAGGTGAGCGTCGGTGCCGGGGATAACGTAGGCAGAAATATTCATGGCATGCATTTGCTCTCGTAGCTCCTTCAGCTGGAGAGAGGTGTTTACTGCTGTGGTGGGGAGGTACTACAACAGACACACACACACACACACACACAGGCTTCAGATTGAATTAAAGCTTGAGGAGCTGCTGATTCATCATCTTTGTATCTCCCTCTGTAATCATTAACTGCAGGCCATGTGCTGTAACTATTAACTATCTGAACAGAACTCATGCAGCATGATCCTGATCCCTGGGATTGGAATCCTTAGTTGACGTTAATGCGTAGGGTTTCCTGTTATCCCACTGTGCGCTATTGAGTCCCTTATTTTAGCCTCCACGGTGCTCCTTTTAAAATCATGGAACACTTTGCTAAATCCTGCTTTACTTTGATAGTTCGTGGTCTCTCATGCCTTGCTTTGAATTTTATTTTCCCTCCGTGTGATGCTCTTGATTACCTTCACCCCATCTCATTTCCCACCTGCTCCTATTCCCCAGTTAGACCTCAGTTCGTGGCCTGTCCTTAGTTTTTTTCCATAGCATCTGTGCATCTTCCCCCATGTGTTTCTTGGTTTTCCTGTCTCCCTGGTAGGATTTTTTTTTGTTATTGATTCATAATTTTTATGGAAACTTGTTTTCACAACTGAAAAACCTGAATAAAAGGTTTGATTTGTTATTCAGCCTGTCTTGAGTCCTGGCATATGGGTCAGTCACATTTTTTTTTATCTCAACTTTATGACTTCATTTGTGTAGATTTTAGGGGAAAAAAAAATCATGCCCTTTTAAAACTGTACTTATCTAAATTAAAGCGCTTCAGCGGACGAGCTAATCTTACTGGTGGTATCGCAGAGCAGTTCCTCTCAGTTGGTTCCCGTGCAACAGCACCAGCAGTGTTTCCTGAAATTGCATGCACACAGGTAAAAGACCTTGAAAAGGTGACACAAAGTGACTGAACTGAGCTACGCAAAAACATCAGTCTTAGCTAATCTCTCCCTTTAAAGGGGACTTATTGTTTCAAGTCTTTTTGGACAGTGTGACGGTCACACTAATCTGTGTGATCAATGTGACTCTGGGGTTTGAGGACAAGAGTCAGACTGGACACAGTTTGTATCAATCCCATTAACCACAACTCATTCAATAAAAGAAGTGCAATCAATCAAGATCCTCCAATTCTGTCACATCCAAGTTCACTGCCAATCAAAAACTGCACTGCAGAGCGTAAGCAGTCAAATTTTATGCAAAGAAATACAGACGAGTAAACCAGCAGACACAGAAAGAACAGAATAAATATACTTCAATCTGGTTGAAAAGATTTAAGCATTTGAGTTATGCTGTGTATGAACACAGACTGTAACTAGTCCTTTAACAGCAACTCTTACACGCGACCTGTTCGCCACTTGACAGTTTCTATAATTGACATAAACAAAGAGAAATATTGATCACCACAGTGGCTCAATGAAAGTCTTCAGACAGAGAGCAGGTACTGATCAGTGAGGAAAAAGAGGAACTTTTTTTTTTTACCTGTTAGTGCCGCTAGGTACAGAGCCAGCAGCCAGCCATAGGAAGGCATCTTGGCACTCCGAGCCCGTTACGAGCAGATCCACACACGGAGTGGCTGGGGATCTGATGTTGCATGCAGCGTATGCATGAAAGTGTGTGTGGGTGTTGCTCATAAATGCTTGACTGTCCTCTCTCGCTCTTTCTCTCTCTCTCTCTCTCACTCCTCCTCCTCCTCTACTGCCACCACTCATTATCTCCCTGATAGGAATCATGTGTGGTGGCACTGGAAGTGGCTCTTAGTACTCAGAAAAATTCCGGACCTAAAATATGTGTCCATCCACAAAAAAACCACCCACCTGTTTTTTTTTTTTTTGTTTGTTTTGTTTTCCCTTGCATCTGACTCAACAGTTTTCGTTGTACTGTGATGCAATTTGGCGGCTGTGGGTTAGAAATTTCCATTTTTTGTGTGTTTTTGAACACTATTGTTATTGTAATTGTTTGTGCACGTAAAAATAGAGAAGCAGATTTACACTGAACAACATGGATAGAGCTGTTTAAATTCTGTGACTGTGTGTGTGACTGGAGAGTATTTATCTGAGCACAGATAATAAAGACATGCACCAGTATCTGTGTCTGCACACCCAGAGATTAGAAGCAACTACTTGTAATTCTGCAGAGATTCCCCATAAAAAAAAAAAACAACTTTGGTATTTTTAAATCCTTGAATTCATGCCAAATGTATAATGCCACTTGGCTGAAAGGAGGAGGAGGTAGAGGAGGGAAGAAAAAGGAGCAGGAAAATGTATGAGGAGATTAATTACAGCAGCGATGCATTAGTCTGTCTTCGAATATCTTTCTATCTCCCTAAATTTTTACTGGACTTTTTTTTTTCTTTTTTTTTTTTTTTTTACATATTTTTTGGCATTCAGTTTGAATAGATAGTTTGATTTATGCAGAGACACTAGATGGCTTTTTGTTGTGAGTTAGGTAATATGATAAAAATTAAAGCTACAGGGAGAAACAGATGGCCTGGTTGTGAATGAAGGTACAAACAAAATAATTAACATATCATGTTTCATCAGGATGTTGCTGCAACCACTGTTTCCTTTTGACAGAGCCTGGCCACATATGTCCCTACGGTCTGTCTTTAGTACACACAAAAATATGTCCAGGATATGTGAATAAAAGATGGATGTAGTATCTGGGAAGTGTCTTAAACCTGTATTTTTTTAAATAGATATTGAGGATAATGCCCCTGGTTGCAGGAAGATGTCATACTGTATAGAAGATGAAGTTACTGTTTTGGCTAACTTCATCTATGACCACAAAAAATGCCTTGATAATAGGGTTATGTTATGAACTGATAGTTTCGTGTCTTTCTGGGCATACAGTCACGAGAAAGAAAGTTTTCACCCTCACTTTATGCAGTCCTGTGAAAAAGTAAACCCTTTAAAACAAACAAACAGAACAAAAAACCTCTTACTGCTTCCATAGGAATTAAAAGGGTAAGTAGCATCAAATACACTTGATTAATAGATCATCAACAAGGGTGACCACAACTATAAAACCACAAGTTCTGGTCTGGAACATTTAAGTGTATGTTAACACAATGCCACAATCTTCCCAGGAGTGGACGTCAAATACACGCAAGGTCAGACTGTGCAAAACTGCCAAAACAAACAAACAAACCAAGCACTACATCTCAGACTGTACAGGCCTCAGTTAGCATGTTAAATGAACAAGTGTGGCTTGCTTGGATGTTTGTCCAGGAGAAAGCCACTTCTCTCTAAAAAGAACATGGCAGCTTAGGTTTGCAAAGTGTCATCAGAACAAACCACAAGACTTCTGGAACAATATCCTTTGGACAGATGAGACCAAAGTGGAGATGTTTGGATGTACAGTAATGCACAATGTTATGTTTGATAAACCCAAACTCAGCATATCAACAGAAACATCTCATACTAACTGTAAAGCATGGTGGTGGAGGGGGGTGGTGATTTGGGCTAGTTTTGCAGCCACAGGAGCAGGGCACCTTGCAGTCACTGAGTCAGCCATGAACTCCTCTGCATGCCAAATTAATCTAGAGTTAAATGTGAGGCCATCGGTCTAACAGCTAAAGCTCGGCTAAAATTTGGTCAGGACAATATTCCCGAAGAACAGCAGCAAATCTACAAGAGAAGGTGTTACAATGACCCAGTCAAAGTCCAGACCTCAACCTTATTGAAATGCTGTGGCAGGACCTTAAAAGTGATGTCCATAAACAAATGCCTGCAAACCCCAATGAAATAAAGCAATTCTATAAAGAAAAGTGGGACAATGATGTAAGAGACCGATTTAGTTATACAGAAAACAACTACTTCAAGTTGTTGTTGCCAAAGGTGGAAACTCTCTGTGCCTTGAGACTGATGAGTCACTGCTGTATGACCATCCTGTGCCCCTTGTTTTTCAGTCACTTCCACCCCTCGTTCATCACGTTTGGTTTCAAAACAACAAGATGGAAACAGCTAACTTGTTTAGCGTGAGACTTTGCTAACCAATTAATGGCATCATGGTAAATATACCCATCTTTTATATACGGTTTTTGATCTTTATGCTAACTTAAGCCAACTAAGACAACACTGGAAGTAGCTTTAATATAATACAGAAAGAACAGAATAGAATGGAATAGAATAGAATGCCTTTATTTGCCTTTATACGGAATGTACAATGAGGTTTCAGTGCCACACTGTAGAAAGTCACACATAAATCTATAAAATAAAATAGAATGTATAAAAAAATAAAATAAATAGATAAACATATACAGTACATATAAACATGATGTACAGTGGGTGCACTTTATGACTGCACAGATATAACTTTATTTTGTGACGTCTTGTGACTAATTATGTTTTTGCCTTTTCTTTAGTCTTGGTGTTTCATTTCTGAACCCTGAATATTAAAAATGCAAATAAAATTTTCCTGTCCTTGGTTAAAGTGAATGGTTTGTTTCCCATTTGGCTAACAATATAGCACTGAACTGTAAACAAACCCACTAATGGCATCACTGTCATTTCTACCAGCTGTGCACAGTGCACGCTATTTCAAGATGAGGACAGCTGAAATAATTTTTAAATGAGCTGTAAGCATGAAGTTATACATTAATTTGATAAAGTGAAATGTTTATGTCATTTTCTTTTTTTAAAATTTTGGATTGTTGTCATATCCCATTTTGTTATTCTTGCACAGTTTAACACACAGACACGAACACACATACATATTGTACTATTCATCAGAAACAATCTGCTGTACAGCAAACCCTTAGTGACTCACTGAATGAGAAGCTAAAATCTTGTGTGTGTGTTTCTTGGCCATCCATTAATTACCAGACCTTTGAAAGGAAGTTGTCATTGTTATCTTGACAGATGGACTCTGGCATTCATGAGATTATGAGCCAGTTAGTACACAACAACTGTGAGCTTCACTGCTCTGTGTTGTTGGGGGTTTAACAACTCAATGCACCAGATTTATGCACATGTAGCCAGTGATTTACTGACACTATAACTACCTGATGTGAATATATTTTTGTGAGGTAACACCTCTGTGGTGCACTGGGATCCATTAGCTTTGAACATGACTTCAAAACCTGGCAGACATTCAGAGCACAGTGTGCTGGAGTAAGAAAAAGCCTGTGATACAAAACTGGGTAATGTAAAGGGATCACAGAGCAGCGTCTCTTAGGCCTGAACATCAGAGAATATGAAAGCAAATGTTCCTGTGATTTGAATGAATAGTTAGTGGCTCCAATGTTATGAAGCTGTGCTTGATGAATAGGAAGTATAAGGTTTAACTAATAGGGTGGTTCAGTTATGCAGTGGTTAACACTGCTGCCTTTGTGCAGCCTGTGACCCTGAACTGGATAAGCAGTTAAGACGGAGGATGGATGGATGGATGGATGGATGGATGGATGGATGGATGGATGGATGGATGGATGGATGGATGGATGGATGGATGTTTACCTAATGTGTAAAAACACATTGATTTTATTAGGTACCGCACCTTGCTAGTACCTGCTTGGACCCTGTTTTGCCTTCAGAATAATTCTGAACAGCATAGATTCAACAGGGTGCTGAAAAAGGTCCTCACAGATTCTGGTCCATGTTGACATGATAGCATCACACAGCTGCTGCAGATATGTTGGCTGCACATCCATGATGTCAATCTCCCGTTCCACCACATTCCAAAGGTGCTCCATTGGATTGAGATCTGGTGACTGTGGAGTCCATTTGAGTACAGGGAACTCATTGTGATGTTGAAGAAACCAGTTGCGATGAGATGATTTGAGCTTTGTGACATGGTGCCGGAAGCAGCCATCAGGAGAAGGGTGCACTGTGGTCATAAAGGGTGCACTGTGCACTGTGGCCTCAGTTTTCTGTTCTTAACTCACAGGACCCCGTGTGGTCTTGTGCTGCTGTTGCCCATCTGCCTTAAAGTTCAATGTGCTGTGCATTCAGAGATGCTCTTCTGCATACCCTGATTGTAATGAGGGGTTATTTGAGTGCAGTCTGGCCATTGTCCTCTGACCTCTGACATCAACAAGGCAATTTCACCCAGAGAACAGCTGCTCCCTGGATGTCCCTGGACTTTTTTCCAGACCATTTGCTGTACTGTAAACCCTGGTTTCTGGTTGTGTGGGAAACATTTGTATTTACCCTTTGAGCATTCTGCTTCTGCCTGTGTGTCAAAACATTATAAACTCTCTTTTTGAATGCGCCATATTATTAAATGTATTATTATACTTCATGCTGAACACTTAATGAGAGTGCAAATTCATCCAGTGGGTGTTGAGACATTTCAATTAAAACCACTAATGTGAACTTGCTGATGGTGAACGAGGGATTGTTTTTGGATCGCTATTATTTGTTATGAATGATGGAAATCCACCCACTCACTGAAATATTTGTCTCGTGAGTCAGTCTTGTTCTCATAAAAGGAGAGTTCTCTGCTTAAAAAAATAAACAAGCTACATCCAGCTACATGCAGTGAATGGCACGGATGCCGCTTACGTGCTACTTCAAAATATGTGTGCAATGTGATTTATATTTTTAAATAATCCAGCATGAAAAAGAAGTCTCTCTGACTATCACAAATAAATCTCACACTCAAAGCAGCTTATCAAGTATTTTTAGTATTTTTCATGTGCCCCAGAAATTAGGTTGGACATCTTATTATCTCATCCAGTGAAGAGCCATGGAAACCATCTGATTATAATCAGTATAAAAGCCTGAGTTGTTATTCAGGGATGGGAGTGTGTGTAAGGGTTTTTCAATCAAATTATACACCACTCAGTATATCTCGTTTAAAATTTAATACTGACAAAAAAATTATAATAATCACAACTGAATCTCTCACTGTAATATAGGGAAGACGGGAAAATATTGCAGTAGAAAGCTGGTGTTTATTGTATTTTACATTACGACATAGGCCCGACTGACTTTGACAGTGACCTGAGAGAGATCTGCCTGAAGGGCTTGAGCGGCGCCACATTGGTGTTTCTAGGTCATTTTTGTAGACACTTCGCCCACAGTGAAACATTAACACAAATTCCTGCTTTACCCTCGTTTTATTGAGGAGACAAACAGCCCAGCTGAGCAAATCCTTAATTCATGGCTGCAATGCTGTCTGAGAAAATTAACATAAATATTATAATAACAGCTGTGCTAAATGATCAGCTATACTGAGTGCAGTGAAATAAGTGATTACAGAAAAGCTGAAAGGAAAAAAAGAAAAATGACAAATTTAATTAAGTTGGAAGAACTCAACTGGTTTTATGCAAAAAACAAAACAAAACAAAAAACACTTTGTTCCAGTTGCATTTTGATACAAGCCTAACTGACTTTGGTTATGTCCATTCTACATCTGCTATGTACAGTACTGGGCAAAGGTTTCAAGCAATCTCATTTCTTTATATTTTGCTTACAAGGAGCCAGAATTTACTTTTAAAAAAAAAAAAAAAAAAAAAAAGGTCTTAGGCAATAGTCCTCCAGGCTTTCTGAAGGTCTTTCAAAGTTTTTCTTTGGACACTGGCTGCTCTTTCACTCATTTTCAGTCCAATCCTTGTACCTGACCATTTTCAGAGTACTGTAATCATTGACAATGAAGCAAAGGAAGTAAATAAGTAAATGTAAAAGAGACAACTAAATGCAGACAAACACTTGACAACAAGAGACAGGAGGACAGTGGTGAGGCACAAAGATTCAAATTTTAAGCAATAAAAAAAAAAACAAGAACCAGACAGAAAACCTTATAATAAACAAAAATACAAAGACCAAAAAAACAAACAAACTCAAAACTCTATATCTTTTGGCACTTTTTTTACTAGCAGCCTCGTGCAAAAACATTTCATTTGTTTCCATTTTTTAGTTGAATCTATGGAAAATACCAAAGATAACAGTTTGACAGGCATAAAATTATATTTTTTCACTAATAAGGTGATTCCCAAAGAGCTATTTGCTGGAAACTTGGCAAATCTCTGCATGGTGTGAAGTGTGTCCTTAAAAATGCTGAAATAACTGGTCAGGTTTAGGACAAAAGAAGTGACAGGCCTAAAATACCACCTACAGCACACGAGCAGTATGTGAAAGTCTTTTTCCTATTTTAAGAAATAGGAAACATACCTGACACAGGACTTAAGAGATGCATCTGGGCCTTCAGTTGATCCATCTGCTGTTCACCAGAACCTCATCAGAAATGGCCTCAATGGAAGAACTGTTCCTGAAGACTACTTAAAGAAAGCTGCCTAAGAGAGTTCAGACTGTGCTGAAGAATAAAGGTGATCATACTAAATATTGGCTTTCAACTTGTTAGTATTGTACAAACTCTGTCATTGCCTTTTATACTGTATTTCCATGTACTGTATGTTTACACATGTTTCCATATATTGTTCCACCTATTTCCCGTTTTCCTAGCAAAATACAAAGAAATCGGGGGTGGCTCAAGACTTTTGCACTGTACAGTAACTAGTTAACAAATGGTTCAAAAGTTTGCCCACTGATGGGCATAGGCTGTCTTCAAGGATGCAGTGCAGTACTGTGCAAGTAGCAGAGTGACACGTTTGAAATTACTGTTGGAATTATCATAAATTTATGAACTTGTAAACATGGCGGAAATTCTGACTTTGCACCAACAACAAATGAAAACAGGAGCAGATATCTTATTGCATCAAAAATGACTTGAGCAATAAACGATGCCCTGTTCAAATATGACCCTGGATCTCTTCTTAGTCAGGCTAAAGTCCCAGCCAAATTCACTGGTTACAATACTACAACAAGTAACAGTGGTCTCCATTTCTTCTTTAGTTTTGTAACTACACACTTTTAAACAATGACTTTAGTGTAGCCTCTTTCCTGCTTTGACCTTGGTCCAAAGTACCCTACATTACAGAAGAGAACAGCGCTAGAGCTGTTAATGTTTGGCTGCCATCTGTCACCGTGCATTGAAACAGCGATCAATTTCTTTGTTTTTATTGCAAATGGGTCAATAAAACCAAATATTGCCCATAAAGCTTGTTTAGTTTGCATAATATCATGATAACGCAAAGAGAACACAGAAAAGTAGATGCGCAAGCGGGAAAAGTGGTTATGCAACCTTTAATTCGAAGGTTGTAAACTGTTGATGGGCAGTGGACTGTGTCCAGGGACCCTGAAGGGTCCTTCTGGATGTGTATTCTTCTGAAAAATGAGTCACAGCTGTATTTTCTTTAATAAAGTATGTAATAATCTTCAGGAGGCGTTTTGATGTAACATTCAGAAATAGTTGCTGCAACTTTTATCCAGTGCATGGTTTGTACAAGGTGATCTATTCAGGGGTTTAATTAAACTTTATTACAAATGTGACTGAGTTTGACTTTATCTAAAGGCAAAGGTTGTAGAGGCAGTGCCCTTGCTCACTGAAAGGATATCTCTGAGACACTGCGGTAATTTGGGGAATCTCCAGCCTAGATGGGAACCTGGGGCGGATCAAGGAAAGATTATCTCTCGTGAACCGTACTGTGACCCAGAGAAAACCCAGAAATGGTCGCAGGGAGAGGTCTGCAGTTCTGATGCCTCCAAGACCCAAAAAATAAATGTCTCAGTGAATGGAGGAATTCATTTCAGTTTAAACAGTAAAAATCAAGAAAAACCGAAATCATCTTAAACCTTTTTGGATACTGTATGTTGTCCATACTGTTAAATGTTTCAAATGTTTTCAAAAACAATATGCCAAACTATTCTGCCTGAACACACGGACCGATTGTTTCCGTGTGATGTTAAATGATCCCAGGCTCACTACAGAGACGCCTTCCTTGATCATCTGCATTTGGCAGCCGGGGCATCGTTTAGTGTTATCTGCAGAGATTGCGCTTTCATGTCATTAAGATAAAACACTTCTTAAAGCTGAGTTCTTGTCAGTTTGATTCTCTCTTACTGCGTGCAGTGGATTAGCCTCTGTTGCCTGTTAACTGTGTGCTGTGTTTGCATTTATATTAACTCTAAATAGCTTTTATATTATAACTCTACATGAGTTCTTTTAGTGGAGCATTTTTCTGTTAGCCCTGCCACCACACACATTAAACTCCTAGGACGTTTGGCAGGAAAGTGAAATTCCTGCCACTTGCAGAGCATACAGTATAACCTCTCTGCATCATACTACGTATTTGCGGCACACATTAAAATAATGCCATCAATTCAGCATGTGACAGCTACAGTGTTGCACCACTTTCACTGACATTCAAACATCTGCCGACTTAAAAGCTAAAATCCCCCAGGGGGAAGTGTGACTTTGTAACATCTTAATCTGAGCTGAAGATGATGCATGCTTAAAAGGCGTGATATACTTAGAGTGTAGGTACATCTTATTTCACATGAAATTATACAGATGCCAGTTTAATCCTCAGCAAATGAATTGCAGATGCACAGACTGTGGCAGAAAGATGGACTTATATCCTGGGTCTTTAATGTGAAGTGAGTGCTATAAACCTGCATTGTTTCTAATCGCCAGCAGGGAGCAACTTCCCAGTTTTGGAATTCCACAGGAGCTTTCTTGGTGTGTTTTTGGCCTCAGATGATAAGTTCAAGCATTACTGAAGCCGACATGATGTTCACTATGTCAATTAGGGCCAACTTGAAGTCAAAAAGAATGACAAAGCGTGGTGTGTTTTAGGGTGGGACTGGGTTATGAGTATGCAGCAACACTTTGTTTTTCAGATTCATCCCTCACTCATCGCCTCCGTCTTCAAAACAAAAAAGATGACGGAGGCCAAAACACTCAAGACAGCGCTTTACAAACCAGTGGACGGTGGCTACGCCCCTGCTTTATATACATGTGTGGATGTTACTACAAACAAACACAACGGATGATGCGAACACATTTTCCTCATACTTTAAATAGAATACAGAAAGTTTACATTTTTTTTTGTTTAAAATGAACACAATAAAGGTTACATAAAAATACGGATCCTGCAAATCTGTTATGTAATGAAGTTTGACGTCATTGTTTGCATTCTGTTTGTATTTCTGTCAGTGTTGATATGTGGAGCTGCTGCATGTGATCACTTGAACTGGAAGATACAGTGTGTGAGTGTGTGTGTGTGTGTGTGTGTGGAGGGGTAATAATTATTTGATCTCCTGCTGAACTTGTGATTTGCTCACAAAGAAATGAACAGTCTCTAATTTTTATGGTAGTTTAATTTTAATGGAGAGAGACAGAATATTAACCAGAAAATCCCGAAAAAACATAAAAGTTATAAATGGATTTGTATGTCACTGAGTGAAAAAAGTATTTGATCTCCAAGCAAAACATGACTTAGTACTTTTTGGAGAAGCCCTTGTTGGCAAATTCAGAAGGGGATCAAATAATTACTTCCCCCCACTGTCCTGCATTAAGATGCTGCTGGGAGTTATTAGACACCAGCAGTCAACATCAAGATATAAGGAAAAAATAGAATAGAGTAATTTCATTTCTGTTCCCAGTTAATAAATGCATTCCAAGGGGAATAAAATGGGAGCATTATTTTACACAGTATTTCTTAGCACAGTGTAATTATACTAAAAAAGAACTACATCGCTGTGTGTTTTTGGAGCTTCTTGATATGAAAATGCTTGAAAGCAGCTTTCTTGATGCAGACTTCATGCACTCATTTGAGTCACTGAAACTGAAAATTATGTTTAAAATGATTGATTTGCTCTAATTTTCATGATATGCTACTAGATCAGTTCTAAGACCAACAGTTCGTCATTAAAACCAGAAACTATGTTAAAATACATTTTGCCCCCTGAATTTTTTGGGCCCTCTACCTAAACTGTTCATCCAATCTTATGATATTAGCTGCTGCTGACCTTTTGATTTGACCTTGCTGGAAGCAGAAGAATCTTTAAAGCTGGGTGCTGGTATGGCTCACAGGGTTGAGCAGGTGACCCATACTGTATACCATGAGGCTTGTACTGCATGTGTCATGGTCCTCTCGTGCTGACTTGCACTTTTTTTCCTCTACCCTCCAATTTTCTCTCTGTCTCGATCATGTGCTTGTTTGTAATAACCTCACCTTGGTTTCAGGGGCGGGCCTTACCTCTTCCCCGCCCTTCTGATCAACTCACCAGATTGTTAATGGCTAATTGCTGAAGCACTATTGAAGAAGAAGAAAGCCCTTCAGTTGGTGCCACGCTATTAAACTGTCAACTGTTAGTGTTGCACTCATTGGTCATAACCTGCTCCAGTGTCTGCCTTCGCCTCATAATTCTCCTCTGCACAGGAACCCGAGTGAGAGAGTGTTTCCTTTGTGGACAGGATTCCCTTTGGAGTTTTGTCCTGCCTGGAACCAGAGCTTCACTGGAGAGGCTGTTTTTGTCTACGACAACTGCTTTTCATTGGTGTAAATAAACTTGTGAACTTTTCCTCAGTCTGCGCCTCAGTCTCCTCCACAATACAAAGCATGACAGCATGCCTTCCCTCTGTTCTTTCTCCCAGCTTTTTTTTGTATCTACCCCCCCCCCCCCAATAAAATAAATAAATTGAAAAAAAAGGTGTAAGGTTACATGTTTTTTAAAGCATGGTAAAGTACCACTTGTAATATTTTCCTTTTTTTTTTTCATAATATGTTATTGACAGTACTGTGACTCATAGAACCTTCACCAGTGAAAAGAATATAACTGTTTCTTTTCCTGTTGGTGCCCTACATTATTACATATTTAAATAGCTTTGGTTGAGGAGAAATCCATAGACATTCCAATATAATGTTTCATATAAAGTCTTCTCTATATAGAGTTTTTTTTTATTAAAGTTGCGACATAATGAGGAAAGGTCAACTTCTTTCATATGAACTGGCCAGATAAGAATACATAAGCTTACAATTAATGATTAAAACACATCAAAACAATTTACATAAATTTAAAATGTTAAAAAAAAACAACTCAGAAACAGTAGCCAATCAGCTATTTTAATTGTCATATTTGGATTTAGCACATCAAAATCAATAAGAAATGAGAAACTGTCTCCAAAGCTGACAACGTCCTAAAAAATCTGTTAACCCAGAATGTTGACACAAACTCTGCCCTAGATGTTAGTAGTACACTCGAATGACCACTTGGGGGCGTAAGTGCGTCATGTTGTTTCTCCTGGAGCAAACACTAATACATGCTAAACAATATATTTAGACTGAAAGAAAAAGACAGATTACTTGTTTTAATTGATCTTTTTCAAAAATACATTTCAAGTAGAGAAAGAGTGTTTTTGTTCAAAGATTTAAAGGCCCCAAAGAGCATTTTAATTTTTGTTGACTTATTAAACGTCAGCTGAGATTGAGGTTCTGAATTATGTGGTCACTGCATAAGGCTCACATTTTAAACCTTAGGCTACCACACACTGACACACACTCCTATCCTAATGAAGACACACTGATTCTTTTTTCTAGTGTTTCAGTTTTATCACAAAGCCAACAGAAATGCTGGTGAAAGTCAGCACAAACACCACTTCGCAGAAGACTGTTGCGCTCTGTGATTCCACTGCAGAAGCTGCAGATAGAAATGAAAGCTGCAAAGCTACAAGCCCGAATGCTCATCGCTGCTTTTGTAGATCAGATCCTGGTTATGTGGTTGCGGTAAACGTTCCCTCAGCTTTAACATAATTCTGGGTTAGCATGCACTTTTTTTTGTACATGTTTGTTGTTTCAACGCTTAAGCACAGTCCTTTATTGCATGAAAGGGCAAAATATTCTTGTCCTTTCATGCAATAAAAATTTAAGTCCATATCGCCTCTTCTCAAAGGTCGTAAACCACGGTACCATTTTGCTCCCCACTGCACCTGAACGTAAGTCAGCTGATTGCAGCAAAAGGCATATTTTTTCTCTCTATTCACCCAACCTGCAGATAACTGAAGAACCTCTGTAACACAATTAGCAATATAGTTTATAGCTTAGTAATTGTAAATCCTTACAGAATTTAGTACAGTAACACATTACGTTACTGTGTGACAGAAAAATGTAATGTGATTACAGGTTACCAGTGTTGGCTGTAATGTGTTCTTCTCTTTGCAATGTTTTACACCCAAACATGGTGCCTGAGATGACCATATTAGGGATATCTGTCTTCACTGACAACATAGCTACAGTAGTTACTCTGTAAATGGAGCAATTAGAGCAGCATGAAGGCTGAGCTTTTAGAGAGCATTTTTGATGTCGCCATCTTGGTGTTTTGAAACCTGATGTTATGAGAGAGGGGTGGCTCTGACTGTGATAGCACATGCGCATTGGCTAATGATTGTCATTCTCAATGAGCATACCCTGGATAATTTTTTGCAACCCCACATATCGCCCCCCGGTGGTCAATGCAGGTTTTAAAGCACTTCTGCACCAACTTTACTTTCCAGACATAGAAGCAACATCCATCTTCTAAACTGTCTGTGTATAAAACAGAGACTATGGGATAGTATAACAGGTTCCATTTAAGCAATTAACTGAATCAAACGAGTAGCTACCTGCTTGTTTTTTAGGGTGATGCATTTCTGTGTGTAAAATCAGGTTTACCAAAGGGTGAGACAGCCTTGAAGCACCTACTCAGGACCTGCTCAACAGCTTCTCAGTGTGATGCAGGAATTGACTGAGGATGCAAAACTGCTCAACTGTTACCTAAACATAGCAGTCTAGTCATTAAGTTATTTTAAAAAATAATATTGAATCATTAATCTCTCCAATGATCTTACCTATTAAGTCATCTATATCTAGGAAATACTCCTACTACCTGGCCATTGTTGATGTGTTCCTCACAGTGTTGTGGTACAAAGTAAAAACCTGATCTCAGCAGGGCGAAGGTAAACTGATAACGTCACTGAATATTACCACAGGGGGTCACTGCTGTTCAAGATACTGCACTCCTCTTTCTCTCTCCATCCTCAGTGAACACCCTGGTTTCTCTTTTTTGTTTGTTTGTTGTCTTTTTTTTTTCAAAAAGCTTGCTCCGTTATTGGAGCTCTCATTCACAAGCTGCATCAATCAGACCATCAGTCATTTCTGTGCCTGTGTTTGCATGCTCATTGATCTGCGTGTACGCCAGGGGGTTTAGTGCCTTTGCCAGCCATCAGCCATGCTGTAGCCTTGAGAGGAGGGCTTAAAGTTATGGACCAATATTAATAAATGGTAGCCCTGGCAACAGTGTTCAGTGTGTGAGTCAGAGGAGCTCAGGCAGAGGGGAAGGCAGGGCACCGTGGCCGAGCACGGATGCTCTCTGAAAACCAGCGACAAACCTGGCGGTGAACCAGTGTCACATCTGTGCAGAACAAGAGCACAGGCAAAATTAATCACATCAAGATTTTAACATCGGCGAGTGATTATTTTGGGATCTTGGCACAGACAGATTCACTTGTTTGTTAGCTTTTACTCACTATAAACCACAAACATTACATTCAGTGAATTATGCAGCCGTGTTTGAATGGTTTCGACTACATGAAGGGGGAAATGCAGCATGGGTGTTCCCTGTGTTGCTCTGGGATGGTTGGGGTGAGGTGTGGGTTGTGATGCACATTCTCATGTATCTCTGAGGGGTGGATGGTATTTTTATAGTAACCACAATGGCTGCGATGGATTTTTAGATTTATCAGCTGGATATAAATCCTCCAGAACCCTGATAATACTTTTTATATGATCCAGACAATAGCTCACAATAAAGTGAAATATAATGAGGAACCTAATTCAGAAAGGCAAAGATGTGAATAAGCGAAGAGAAAAGAGTTAATTAAAAGCAGCCCCGTCTTGTTACACAGTTACACTGACGGGTTTGTGACCTTAGTCACGTATGCAGAGTACAGTCCTGTACGCAGCCACCAGTCTCTGTAGAAAGTAAACAGCAACCTTCCAAGTTGGGGTCACTCACTTCCAATCTTTGAGCTGCCTTTGTTTGCCGTGCCACTGCAGAGGCCCGGGGAAGCTGATTACAAATCTTGCCACTTCCCAGAGATTACAGCTATATAACAGTTAAATGTTTTTGCACTGCACAGATTTTTTCAACTTCATATTTGCTCTGAAAGTACAAACTCCAAGTACAAAGTGCCGCTTGACAATATGACCCCATGAACCGCAACAGTTTCTCAGTAATAGAACAACATAAATAAAAGGGCAGAGAAGAAAATCAATAGTTAACAATAGTAAAAAGGGCAACATTGTAACAGAGAAGGTTGGTTAATCTTTGAAGTTTTCAAATCTCACACTGAATTTACTCGGTATTTATGTCTGAACAGACGACAGATGAAGGCAGCATTTGGAAAGTTTTGACTCATAATCTTAAAATAGATTAATTTTTACGGATAAATCAAAAATAAAATTCACAAATGTCAATGTCAAGGGATGGCTGTGATTTTTGAATGTTACGATAGCCAATAACCCCGCCTCCTTCAGTCTGGATGGTGAAGTATCCTTGGGCAAGATATTGAACCCTGAGTTGCCCTAGATGCCTCCACCAGTGTGTGTGTGTGTTTGTGTGTGTGTGAATGTGCTTAATTACAGATAGCAGTGTATTAGTGTGGAATTGGGTGAATGAGACTTGTAGTAGAGTGCTCACCTAAGTAGAAAGGTGCTACATAAGTATCATTCCATTTAAAATATCAAAACAGAGGATAAATGCATGATGTGAAAACAGTGATTGCTGGAATATTTTGTCATTGGCAGAGAGAGCGTTAAAATACACTGCTCAAAATAATGAAAGGAATACTTCAGAACACATCAGATCTCCACGGGGAAAAAAAATTCATGTTGGATATCTATACTGATATGGACTAATGTTAGGAATGAAAGGATGCCACTTTGTTTGATGGAAATTAAAATGATCAACTTACAGAGAGCAGAATTCAAAAACACCCCGAAACTCAAAGTGAAAAAAATGATGCGGCAGGCTAGTCCATTGTTCCAAAATTCCCGGACAGTCTGAGGTGAAACCTGGCAGTGTCAGATAGACTGAAACACAATGTGCCAGAGGTGTTCTATTGGATTTGGGTCAGGCAAGTGTGGGGGCCATTAATTGATATCAAGTGTTTCATCCTATAGGAGCTCTCGCCGCATGAGTCCAGGGATTGACGTTCACCAGGTGGAACCCAGGACCCCCTGCACCAGTGTAGGGTCTGACAATGGGTCCAAGGATTTCATCCTGATACCTAATGGCAGTCAGGGTGTCATTGTCTAGCCTGTAGAGGTCTATGTGTCCCTCCTTGGATATGCCTCCCAAGACCATCACTGGCCCACCACCAAACCGGTCATGTTAAACGATGTTACAGGCAGCATAAAATTCTGCACGCCTTCTCCAGACCCTTTCACACCGGTCACATGTTCTCGGGGCAAACCTGCTTTCATCTGTAAAAAGCACAGGGCACCAGTGGTGGACCTGCCAATTCTGGTATTCTACGGTAAATGCTATTCGGGTTCTACGGTGCCGGGCAGTGAGCACAGGGCCCTCTAGAGGATATCAGGCCCTCAGGCCACCCTCATAAAGTCTGTTTCTGATTGTTTGGTCAATGACTTTCACACCAGCAGCCTGCTGGAGGCCATTTTGTAGGGCTCTGTGTACATTGTCGTATATAATGAATGCTACACCAACACTGAAAACATACAAATCCAATCATTACTATAGATGAAAAGGTGTGCAGGATAAAAGAAAACCAAAAGAAAAGGAGATCTAGTCCAAACTCTACCAGGCATCGCTAATATTTGACAAGTCTACCATAGCAATCATCACTTTGCACAATCATTAGAGTAGCGATGTCATCACAACTGATATTTCTGATAGCTTCCAATACCAAAATTCTGAAAACACAAAGATAATTGTTTTTTTCCTACTGTAGGTACCGTAAGCACCATATGAACTGAGACTACAACTGTTTGGCAGCATAAATCTACAAGTGTTCTAGTTCATCCTCCAGTCTATGTAGTCCATACTGAAGATGGACACCTACGAGCACAGGAAAGACTACATTTGGATGATGGCAACTAGTGACAGCTTCGCTTCGACCCATTAATAAGAAAGGCAGAAAGAGTTGGGTATATCTAAGTCAGAAAAGTCTTGAAATGGTTCAGATGATTCTGAACCAAACTCGGCATCCAGATCCGTTCAAAGAATTCAAAGTGAACAAGTTCCAGTTCAACATCCAACAACATCCCAACTATTATCCCTTCTTATGTTACCCTGAAATATACGTTACCGTTTTCTTTGAGACAGCTAACACTGCTGTTGTGAAATAAACTCTATTATCACAGATGCTGGTATTAGAACTGTGCGGCGATAGCAAACCGAATGGTCCCTTCTCATTTTTAGCCTGGACCACCCTCCATTTCAGAGTTCGATTTGGCCGACCACAAGTGAGTTTTCCACTTCGCCTGAGAGCACTGTAAATGAGCTTGGGTCTAGACGAGGCTGTGGCGATTCTGGCTCTTGTTTATATGTTTTATTCTCTGCGTGGTAGAGTTTTTACATCCACTTGTGGAAGAAGGAGCCGTGGTTATCAAAAGCTTTTCTGAGTCCATGAAATAATTCCCACTACAAAAGCCAACGCAGGCCTGAAGATCATCATTTAACAGACACGTCTGAGGTTTTGCTAAACCTTTTAGGCGCATTATTTATATAGATGCTGGAAATGGAAAGTTCTTTGCAATTTCACACCGATAAGCAGCATTCCTAAATTGTTAAACCATAATCCCATCCAGTCCCCTCCACATCTTTACTTATTAAAGACGCTGTTTCTCTGTGGTGCTGTTTTTATGCCTATTTTACTAGTTCATCTAATCAGTTATGAGATGTTCCACTGGGTGTTTTTTAAGCAGCATAGATCAACATAATTAAAGCAGTATTTTTTACCCTCAACAATCAGTTCTAACCATATACATGCGCTCTAGAAAGTTAAACTGTGAATGAAAAATATTTCTTAGATGATTATGTGATGCAAGCAGTGATCCCGAGCACATGCTGCATTCGGAAAAAAATGTAACTTCTTTTCATCTGCTCCACAAAAGATCCCAACATCTTGAGGGACTTAGGAAATTTCAACACCCGCTCTATAAAACAAGACGTACCGTTCCCCCCCCCCCCTCTTTACGACACTACATAATTTTGGGCGCTTTGGCCGGGAGGAGTACCGCCTCCTCTCATTGTGTTGACAAAGTGCTTTTAAATAGAGCTGGGAGCCCGAGTGAAACCAGATTGTTCGGGGAGATAGAGGAAACAGAAGATAACGGGCAGTAAATCAGGCACTGCTGAGGCAAAGTTTTGCAGCCAAAGATTCACATATAGAACAGGAGTAACACCTTCCTGCGGTAGCAACAACTACGAGAGTTACCTCTCCTGTAAAACTGTATAACGGCGTGCTGATGTTTTCATTGCTCCCCCATATACCACGTTCAGGGTAAGTTTCTGAATGCAACCTGCAGTGATGATGACATTCAGGAGAAGAACAAGACTAAATTTACAGCAGATAGCAGCTGTGAGGCTGTACTCATCAAGTCCTGTCTGCTCAGCCTGGTATGTATTAATAGGACTGGCTTTGTAATTTCTTGCTAACATATAGCTACATCTGGTTTTTCAGAAGTGCAGATATATCCTTTTACTAGCAGTTATGTACGTGGCAAATCACATCTCATATACCATAGGGAACAGGACAGGAGCATTTAGGGGGGATTTTCTATAATGACGATAATGATGATCACTAATAGTACACCACCCGTTTGACAGCACCAGTATTATTACTTTTCCAGGTGTTTGAGAAAAGTAGCGCCACATCAAATCAGTGAACCAAACAAAATGAAACAGAAAAGTGCCATCTGCATTTAAATCAACTGTATGGGCTTAGTTTGGATTTTCTAACAAGGATGGCAGAAAGGAGATGGGTATGACATGTGCGATTTGCCATATGTCATATGAAGGAGGGTTCATCTCATGCACCACCATCCTGAGGTAACAATAGTCGATGAAGCTAACATTAAATCAGCTCAATCAAAAACCCAATCAGATTGCCTCCCAATTCAATTATCCAGTCCATCCCCTACTTTATCTACAAAGACCTGCATCCATACAAAGCTGTGGAAAATGCAAAAACCCATGTAGGTGACATTGTCCTGACATTTTTCGTGGACACGGTACGGCTGGGTCACACCCCGAGTCACGGACACAGGGAAGTGAGTTTTGCTGAGTAAAGCAGAAAGGATTGCATGGACGTCACAGGCTGTGGATTCACATGTGACTATGGCAGCTCGTTACCTCACAGAGAACTGGCAACTGCTGTCTCAGGTTCAAAATACCAGTAATACTGCAGCAATCCAGACATGTCTGCATTCACTTAAGCTGAACTACAACTACAAGACTGCAATACAAAGAGTTTAGGTTGGCAGGTGCACGCAACATTTACAACAGTTTGTAATGACAGTGTTAGTCAGTCAGTCTGCTTTACAATTCCATTTTGCTGCAATATAAATGAGTGAAAGATATCGACAAAGTTTGGGACATAATTTGCAGGTGAAAAAAGTGACAAATCACAATATGTCACAATATATGGTATCGAAATGCTCAGTATATCACAAAATGTTTAAAATCAAAATAATGTCATGATAAATTACTGTAGGATCTCTGGAGATTCACACCTAAAGGACGCGGCGCATTTGCACGTGAAAACAGTGTATCCTGAATAAGCGCCATCAACGTGTGATGACCTGGGAGCGAAACTAATCTCAATATTGCCGTGGTTGGTGTGTCACAGCACTGAAGCCAGAGAATGTTTGGTGCCAGCAGGTTTGACCAAACACCAGCATCTATCACCCTAGGAGCGCCTCTGAGGCTTGAACCAAACTGGTGAACACACCGACAGGCAAACGAACCAAGCTGCTAGCTGGGCTCATAAAAAGAAACCATTCTATTCCCTTGAAAAAGCAATCATGGCAAACTCTCTCATTTCTCCAGTGACTCGAGAGAAATAAAACTGCTCTTCAGATCTGACTTAATGAGATGATATAACAAGATTCCAAACTTTAAAGCAGGAATGCAGATGGAACGACGGCAGATTTCGGCCAGTAGCCGATGTCGGAGAACCAAATGCGACTGCGTGTCAATCCGGCTGCAGATGAATGAGCCGGCTGGCTTTGATGCTGCAGTAGGTCACATGCCTGCTGTCCATGTGCATATGCATTTATGTGTGAGGTAATATGGAGTGAGATAGCAAGAAATACTGGGATTACCAGAAGGTCGGGAGCTGTCAGATGAGATGGATGCAAGACTTCTCCTTTGGCGCTCAAATCACACACATACATGCTCAGAGGTGGAGAGATGGGAGTCTCGAGGCACCCATGTTCCACTTACCATACGCACACATGTTTAGATGTGAATGAACATGAATACATGTACTCGCAAAAAAAACAGATGTGAGTTTATGTGCGCACATGCCCCCACACACAAAGTTAAGCTGTACGGTCAGGTCTCAGAGTGCATACATCCTACTGGGCTGCGCTCCAATCAGCAGGATTAATGAAGAGGTATCACATTTTACAGTAACGCAGCATGTGGGGCTCTGGGGAGCAAATGGCTACAGTCTGCAATTTCTCAGGTCTGTCTTCAATAATGTAATCGACTTTTAGGTTATGAGATAGCATGGTTAAAGCAATTTGCAAAACTTTGTGCCACGGTTGAGTTATGTTTCTTAACAAGACCATCACATGCAACCTGCTCCTTTCCGTAGACCAGAGACCCTCATGAATACCTTCTGTGTAAATACTCTAGTGTAGAGGCATGATGGTGTAATGTGTCAGAAAGTATTTGGTGAAAGAATCCATGATCATGTAAGGTGTATTGTGAAAAGAAATAATACTTGAAAAGTATTTAATTTGGTGAAAACACCTCAAATCAGTGAAGCCTGAGATTAACTTGAAAAACCAAAACAAGCCTGGAGTAGCCCCCTCAGTGCTGCCCACAAACACATTTCAGTTCCATCCTGTGGTGAATCTCATGCTCAGATGAGGTTTAAGACACAATGTTCTGGTTTGTTTGGCAATAATCGAAAGACTGAGTTCGGGAAATGAAACAGACTTTTTTGGTTTGACCCAGATTAAGGTCAGAGTACAATTACAAGAGCCACTCAAGTAAAAATGGAAAACTTCTGAGCCATTTCTCTCCTGAAGTTTCAGTAGTTTTTCTCTGCTGCCAAGGTGGTTTTCTCAAGGGCACAGGCTGCTGTCATTCGGGGTGGATAAAAAATGCTGGCTGATCCAAGTGCAGCTGGTGAGGTGATGGCATGTTTGGCAGAGTGCAGGATGATAAGAGTGTGCGCTTGGTGTGAGGTGACAGAGGCTTGCTCCAATACTGCGGGCCTCTGGACGCTAACATGGGAGACTTGTTACGCTTCCATTTGTCTCTCCGAGTGTCAAATTCCAAACCGCTGAGGGAATAACCAAACTTGTTGCAGGCGGGAGGGAAAAAATATCAGCGGAGAGTACAGTAGATGAGTGGTAGAGTAGCAGGATTCAGTTGATAAGAGCCTGATAAAGGTTGAAGTGGGCGCACGATATGTCGAGTCAGCAGAGCAATTGTGCTAATCCTTCCTTATCATGGAGTTTGTCTTGGGTTGGTATGAAAGCAGCAGTGATTTGGGTGCATTTAAGCAAACACAGAGCAGTGTGTATTTGTGTTTGGGGATGTGATTTGTGCAGTCTATGTTTTCTCTGAAAACCTGTTAGAGCAATGGTCATTGCAGAGGACCCACAGGAACTTATATCATTCAACATATATATTCTTATAACTTATTGTACTGCCTGTTTTCTTTGTAGCCACCAACTATCAAAGTTTGTATTGAAGAAGCTAAAAACCTTTGAGTGAAGTTAGTGGGCAGTCTAGACACACGCTAACTGGTGCAGCACTGCCATATTGAAAAAAGCCAAAGTCAAGATTAGCAGATACATTATAAAATATTAGTTGTGTAAACAACAGATGGCTCTCAAAATAAAACAAAACAAAAAAGGAAAAAAACCAATAGGAAAGTCTAGGTGGGGATTGGATAAACTAAATTTTGACTTGTCAAAATGTAAAAAAAATTGCCAGCATCTCAGTTCAATTTTTTTTTGACAATTTTAGCTATACATCATCAGTTTATAACAACAATTGTCTCTTTATATTGTAAAGTAAACCACACGATATCTCATTTGACATGGTTTACTGGACACTGCCTCTGCCCAGTGCCTACATATGCTGTTAATGTGGCTGGGCAGTGCATTGCATGTGCCGCTTTTCCACTAATACCTACTTAGCTTGACTCGACTCGGTTTTTAGGGTTTTCCATTAGGCGGTAGTGCCTGGTACCACGTCCTTTTTTTAGTACCCACAGTCCTCAGCTGCAGTTCCAAGCGAGCTGAGTTGAGCCAAAAATGTGACGTCAAAAGAATGCATGCCACTGATTGGCCAGGAAGAGATGTCGCTAGATGAGTCATGAGAGCGACTCTGCGAAAAACAAATCCGCCATTTTTGAAACCCAACAACGAGGGAACACACTGTGCTTGGTGGCTGATGACACAATCCAGAGGGACAACTGATCGTGGAATATCTAGAAGTGACAGAATTTAACAACCTGGCTTGTTGCAGTGGTGGCATCCTATTACAACACCACGCTCAAATTTAGTGAGCTCTTTAAAACAGCCCATTCTTTCACAAATATTTGTAAAGGAAGACTACATGGCTAGGTGCTTGATTTTATACACCTGTGACAATGGGACTAAAAACACCTTCCTAAAAGACCAGTCTCACAAACAATTTAGTTCAGCTTGAGCCAAGAAGACAGGAAGAAAGCCTTTGTTCAACAAGCTCTATCAAGAAGAAGCAAAAGTTGGAAAAGGTTTTCTTACATGAGTCTACACTAGTTCACTTCTAGTTTTGTCTCAGAGAGTCTCCTACCCAGTCTGCTTAGGGTGGCATGTGGCTGAGGTGGCTAGTGTGCAGGTTTCCCAACATGCGTGATCCAAAGTGCATGAACACAAGCAGCTTCCTGCAGCCTTCTCTTGACAACTTGCAGCGGAGACTGTGAGTCGACCATGACCTTGCTGCAGGCTGGCAGTTGATTGTAAGACAGGCTTTGTGTTTAGTGCTCTAACTCCCTGTCTAATGACTGTGCATTGTCCACCGTGTCCACTTCTTTCTTGTTTTTAAAAAAAAATTGTATTTACAAAACAATAACATCCCCTGTAACTTTCTTTTTTAAATTCTATAAATACATTTCAGTCACTGGACAAAATAATCCTGATTATAGCTTTCATTATAATCAAGCAGGATTTATTTAGTCATGTTTTTGGAGGTTATCATAATTGGCAATAGCAGCTACAGTCTGCTGGAGGAAGCCTCTGTATAAAGTTAGTGGCTCCTTGTATAATTACTTTAAAAAGCATAAAATAGGTGCTTTCTGTTGTTATCATGAAACCCCGACCACACAACAAATACACAGCTTGAATCATGCACTCATCAACTTGGCTGTAGCCTAGTGGATAATATACTGTATCATGCTGGCATACCTATTATTGGTGTAAATACTATAAGAAAAAGCCACTAAAATTACGCAATTCTCGCAGGACCACCCAGTGCACAGTTACGTTTAGGGAGTCCCAAAAACTGTTTGGTCTCAAAGCTCCCACAGAGTGTGAGAAAACCACATGTGAGCAATATCTCAAACATGAGGTCAAAAAGGTCATGAGGACTCAGGTTTAGAAATGTCTGTGGATTTGTGGAGGATTCCGCGTAATCCCAAATCCGATAGCAAACTGTGGACACAGAACAGGAATTAGTAGGTAATCAAACAAAAATCGTTCCTGCATTAAAACAACTAAAACGAAGGGCTGTGCTGGCGGTAAGGCTCTGCTTCAGGTATGAGGGAGATATATGATGCAGTCCTTGTAGTGCTGTTTGGTTAAATCTGGGTTTGTAGTTGACACAAGTGTTTAACAGGGAGGAAACCGTGAAAGCTTTAATATGTGTTTGAAGATCAGGTTTTATCTTCTATCAATTAGTTTGCAATACAGAATGACTGCAAGCTCAAAAGCTTAAAAGCATTAGAGTTGCAGGTCATTATTGAACGGGACCCTACTGTTAGGGGTTGACCCCGACCCTGTTAATGCATTCATTCATACTATTATTTCCTTACCATTCATACTAATGTTTCCTTATATGAACAGTAAAGTTATCTTTATTTGGGGGGGGGGTCTGAATAACTCACAAAATGAGTCAGTAATTCTAAAGAAATTAACTCACTGTGTTTTAAATGTGAAATGTGAATCAGACAATTTCACACAACAGTTTGACAAAGATTTCCAGCATCTGAGTGACTAATACTGTAGAGAGGAAATGAATTTATGCTTAAAGGCATTGTTTTGTTTGGCAATCAAGGCAAAGGTGGAAAATAACTACTTCTTACAGCTGCACACAGATTATGTGCAGGAGGTGGCTTTCTGGCTCCAGAAATAGCTAAAGCCCAAACCAGCATGGTTTCAAAACAATGCGCCACACACTGGACTCCATCAGACTTCCCTTTACTGATATTTGCAGCATTTTTAATGATGTCCGGTGGCCAGAAAAGAGCGGTGAAGTCAGGGGAGAGCTACACCGCCCACAGGAAGATATTGACTTCAGGGACCGAAAGAAAACACCCAAACAAGCAGGCAGGCGAGTCAGTAAACAGGAAAATACATAGAGGAAGGCACCTGGTCCGAGTGCACGGTGACTTCAGGGACACGGGACACACTCCGGCTCATGCTGTGTTGTTTCCTATTGACACGCTGTTTCCTTACTTTCGGATATCCTGTGTGTGCGTGTTTATGTATGCGAGTCAGTCAATCTGTCATTGTGTCAGCTTGTTTGTTCAATGATCTCTATAATTGGTATCACTCTTTTAGAATTTGCTCCTTTTTAATTACATAGGATGTTAGTGTGTGTGAAAGAATGCTATTGTGTTAATCTGTTTGGGTGACCACGTGACTGTGCGCCAACACGTGTGCCCCTGCAGCCCAAACAGACATTACATGGCTCAATTCCTGCAGCTTGATTAGAAGTGGATATTTCCAACAAATCCCTAATCATGGATAAGTTTTAAGTAAATTAGGGACAGTGGGTTGGAGGTAAATGAGGAAAAATTTAATGGGAAATCAGTGGGAACATGTGGTGTCCAGGCTAATGAGCCAAAAATACTGAACTAATCAATATCTTTATAATTACAGTGGATCAAATTACTATGTTTAATGTAAAGGGTTTAGTCCAAATGATGTATGCATGGAAAATAATTACCCAAAGCGTCTTTCAGCTCGTTATTTTGATTTCCTGTCCACTACGTTTATGCTTTGGTTCACTCTCATGGCCTTCACTGACATAGTTTTCTACTATTTTCAGGGGGAAAATACCTGACCTTAAAACTCAACTGCACACGACCTGCCTAGCATCAAATGGCAGACAGACTGTTGATTGTAGTGAAGTACTTAGCAGTTAAATATAAATAGAAAGACACATCAGAGACAGAGACAGAGACAGACCACAAAGAGAAGTCAAGGGGACAGAAAATACAACTTTAATCAAAAGGTTCAACTTGGATTTGGGAGCTGGTGAACCCTAAAATTGGGTGTAGCAGTGCAGTGGCAAAAAAACAAACAAAAAAACAAATAACTTCCAAAATTGATTTGTACTGTGAGCTCCAGTAGACTTGTCTTCTATGTAGATCAGCTGACCTGTGCTGCTGCTGTTACTTTAAGGTTTATGCTGTGCAGAGTTAACCAACTGCATCATATCGTCCACGATCATTCCAGTCTAAATTTTTACACGACATAAAAGTGTCACATTGTGATATCACTGCAATAGCAAAACCATGCATGTATGTACATTCCCCAGTGTGCACAGTGAGACAAGCCCGGGCATGTCTGAGAGCAAGAGCCATGTGTCAGCCTCCAAGGATGATTTAGTATCTAAACAAAGGAGCTACTTTAACAATCGCCAACAAAGCACAGCACTTTGCAAATTATGCAAGAAAAGTGTTCCTGCTGAAGGTGGAAAAAACAAACTTATTTCACCACGTGAGGTAAAAACCATCATGGTTTTATGAGTTCATGGTTCCTTTTGTTCTGAGCATGACTCATTTGAGTTTTGGATTGATTCTTATGGCTATAGTCTTAGTTAGATCTTAGTTCACCAATTTTTACAGAAAGTTGTTGCCTTGTGTTTTTCTCGCAATTAGTTCCTTCTATTTTTCTGGTATTAGTACTTGTCATCATTATCCCTCTGTTGTCCCAAATATAAACAAACGACTCAACCGAGCATCGTTAGTTGCCCGTACGTATGACAGGAAGAGCAAACGGTGGGTGGAAATTACTGATGTGGTTGCACAGTGGAAAAGCAGGGCTTTAAGGAGCTCGTTAAAAAGCTCGAGCCAATTTTTCAGTTTTATTAGAGTTAGACAATATTGTGCAGATTCCTGCAGAGTTACACGGTTAAGTTATTTTAGTTAATGCAGTTGTTTTATACTTTTGCTTAAAATTTCCTGGGAAACTTATGCCGTGTCCCTGGATATAATGCTGTGTCACTAATATTACACTATAATGATGCCGCTGGCACCTTGTTTCAGTACATTCACACTTTAAATTGGGTAGTGTGTCATCAGTGACAGTAGCTCATTGGAAAAGAAGGATGGAAAATGCCCTTCATTTACTTAATTTATAAATGCTGCTTCCTGAAAACTACAATCTCCCTTTAAAATAAATCCCCATTCAATATTTTGAATATCGACGCCACTTAGAAAAGAAAAGGGTTACTTTGGCTGCACACAGGACCCCACTGGAATGCACCAGAATTGACACCAGGCAAACAAACAGACTCAAAGTTTTTATTTCTGGAGTGTACCGTCCAAAAAAGCAATCTCAAAATCAGGATACTCAGTAATAAAAATACTCTTCGCAATCTAATAACCGCAGCATATCTACAAACCTTGGCAGCAAAGAATAGGGTGTGCATACGGCGCCAGCATTAAGCAACACAATAAAGGAGGAGGAAGTATGAGGCTTGTGCCACAGGTATTTATGCCTGTAGACCTAATAGGTTAACTCCAGGTGTGCGTCACAGCGTTGTGGTAGCTTTCAAGCCTGAATAGAAAGGTGCATCCATTCACTGTGATATTAATTTGGATTTTAACTTTCAACCAAAGATATTTTCTGGAAAACAAGTGAACATCTGATGCCCTAGAATGTCTTTTAGTACAACAATGCACTGAAGAAGCAAGGGGTGGCTGAGAAACTGAGGAAACTGTGCACGTGCAAGTGTAGAAACCTGTAAATCAGAAGCTAGCCACGAGCCAGAGTTGGTATTTTAGCAGCCAATTTGGTTTTAAACTAAAAGACTAAATTACTTCTTTTGGGGGAATGTTTGCTCCAAATTTTACTTTCTTTGAGCAACTATTTAAAAGCAGTTTATTTCCATTTGGGGATTACTGAAGTTCTTCTCTGATTTTGTAGCAGTCTATCCAATAGTCATTAAGACATTTAAACAAAAAGCTAAAATACTGAACAACAGGAAAAGTCACAAGACCACCTAAGTCAGCAGAACAGATCATTCTGGGTCTGATCCCCTCGATAACCAGAATATTTAACTAACATTACCACCCTAAATAGAGATAAAGAAAGCATTAAACACAATGAACTTAATTAAACAGAAAACCAGCAGTATATCTCAAGCTTAACTTACAACTTAAAATATTGCACATCTTGTGTCTGCACATTCAGAGGCTCATAATAGGCTTGTCAAGGGATTAGCGCGATGCCTAAGTTGACCTTGTGACCCCTCAGAATAAGACTTCTGCAAGACTGTGTGCAGACAGCAGCTGAAACAAACCAACCACGTCTCAGTTGCAGGGGCTTCTGCCTCATCCCCACAGATGCCTCGTCGCCTCTGACACTTGTAAACTGCTCCACTGTGGCCGGCGCTGACCCCTCATTACAAAGGGAGGACTGCATGTCAAACCCTGCAAGTCAAGTCTGGCCATTATATTTACTTGCTGGGGGTTAAGCTGTGTCCTGGCAAACAGTGAAATAGAGCTGAGGCTGGTGTCACAGGGCGTTTTAAGCTCCATGAGCTTCTTTTCTGATGCAGAAATGACATATTTGAAAAGGAAGGGGGAGACTTGAGGTGGAAAAATACTGCCAATCCTCTTTTTTGTGTATTTGAAAAAAAAAAGGAAAACATCATTATTACCCTGGATGGAAGCTGCAATGTTACAAGAAAAAGATAATGAGCAAACTTGGAGACTAACTTGGAGAGAAAGCTACATCACCTCAAAGTAAGAATGAAATGTTAGGAATGAGTCACTGTTTTTCAGAGAGAAAAAAACCCATTTTGTTTCTGAATAAATTGGAAAGAGAAAGGAACAAAATATTAATCTGTTTGATCATTCCTCAATTCAGAAATCTGATATTTAGTGACATATACTGTGCAATATAAAATCTTAAATCAAAAGGAACAGTTCGTCTGTCATGTCAATCTGAGAGAAACATGCAGTTTATGTGAAATTCAGCTCATGTCAAAGCTGAAGGCAGAGATTTTAAAGCCTCTCTTGGAAGGAGAATAAAAACCAAACTGCTGTGCGATTAGACCCTGCTGCCGCAACCTCGTCATGTGCAGGACTTTTACGGGTGTCAGCAGTGACCAGTGGAAAAATGAAGAGCGAGCACACACACACACACACACACACACACACACACACACACACAAGCTGACCTCAGTCGACATATCATCCAGCCTGCCTGTTAGCTCAGACACCTTCTTCTCCCAGCTCAGATGACAAATGCTATTAATAGCTGTGTTATTACTGAGATATACCTTTCACTGTACCCTTATCTAACATTTGAAAGTGATTAAAACAGCCCACATTTCCAGGCTCTATCTGTGAACAAATGTTATTCTAGCCTTTAAAAACTGCCAACCCCTGACAGCCTGACAAGCCAAGCATAACACTGAATATATACTGCATATATAGGAGAATGAAAGGAACAGGGGATGTATTGTGTCTCAGGATACATTTCATTGATGCTATAATACCAGTGGGATCTGGAGTGAAAAATAGTGGCTAAAGAGGTTATTGTTGAAAACTGTGCTGCAATGTCACAGACTCATTGTACCTCGAGAAAATCCTCTCTATCCTGTAGGTGCCCGTGTGTTTGGCAGAACGTGCAATCGTGTGAAACACACAACCTCGTTGTTTCCACGGGAACTAAGAGGTTAAGAAGCAGCCAGGTGCTGATAATCAAATGCACTTTATTAACTCATCATCAGCAAGTGTGAGCACTTCTATAAAAGCAGTAGGTTTTTTCAGTTTGCCGGTCTGGAGCATTCAGGTGTGTGCTAACACAATGGCGCAATGCTCAGCCAAAGTGCAAAAATCCCAAGAGCTACATCTCAGACTCTACAGGCCTCAGTTAGCATGTGAAATGTTGAAGTTCATGACAGCACAGTTAGAAAGAAACCGAACAAGTATGGCTGGTTTGGAAGTGTTTCCAGGAGAATGCCTCTTGTCTCTAAAAGAACATGGCAACACAGTTTATGTTTCCAAAGTTGCATCTGAACAGACCGCAAGACCTCTGGAATAATGTCCGTTGGGCAGAAAAAGTGGAGCCGTTTGGTGATAATGCACAGCACCACATTTGGAGAAAACCAAACACAGCATATCAGCAGAAACTCCTCATATCAACTGTCAAATACGGTGTTGGAGGGGTGATGGTTTGGGCTCGTTCTGCAGCCACAGGATCTGAATGCCTTGCAGTCGGCCATGAACTCCTCTGCAAACAAAAGTATAC
This sequence comes from Cichlasoma orientale, assembly GCA_034780415.1. Taxonomy (NCBI): domain Eukaryota; kingdom Metazoa; phylum Chordata; class Actinopteri; order Cichliformes; family Cichlidae; genus Cichlasoma; species Cichlasoma orientale. The sequence continues at coordinate 745,267 of JAVDPK010000857.1, read as the reverse complement.
TAGAGTCAAACATGAGGCCATCTGTCCGAAAGCTTGGCACAAATTGGGTCACGCAACAGGACAATGATCCCAAGCGCAGCAGCAAATCTGCTACAAAATGACTGAAAAAGAAAAGAATCGAGGTGTTGCAATGGCCTTAACTCAAAAGAGAAGAGAGCTGTGCATAAACGAATACCTGCAAACCTCAATGACCTGAAGCAACGTTGTAAAGAAAAGTGAGACAAAATTCCTCCACAGCGATTTGAGAGACTGATAAAGCACAGAAAGTAAATACTTTAAGTTATTGTTGCAAAAGGCAATTCTACAAGCTACTGAATCATGCGGTGTACTTAAATCCTACTGTTTGCGAAGTGGAAATGTACAAATATTCAGCATTACTTAATTATTTTACAAAAACATATGACAATTTTTATTTGCACACTCAACATTTTATTGGACAGTTAGAGATATCTTCAATTTAATTTTAATATTTATTATTTTTGATCTTGCATTGTATTTATTTTTCTCGCCTTTTCTCTACCTCATGTCAGTAAACTAACTTTAAAATATGAAAGTAATGTGCTAGAATTCTGTTAACCAAAGCGGACCAATTGTTGCCTGCAGCTCAGTTTTCACTCCAGTCACGTGAGCCCATGCATATCATGTAGTACAAATAGATCCAGAATGCCCAACGAGAAGAGCAAAAGCCAAACATTTACTTTCAGGTCTTGCGTCAGCTCTCAGATTTGGCAGCTCGTCAATTTTAAACAATCTTTTAACCACAGAAACGAAACAAGGATCTGCAGATATGCTGGCAACAGGTTAGAAGTTATTTGGTTATGTAACAAAGTACGAGGCAAATTTTAATTTTAGATGGAAAGAGAAGAGAGCACCAAATTATTGCACTTCATCATGATAAGGATGAAAAATCGACTCTCGTGAAAACTCCATTGTGTTGGGTACACAACCTATAGTTAGGTTCATGATTTGTTGGACAAAAGCATAATTTTTGTAGTTCTGCCTCTGTACATCAGAGCTTTTTAATCGAATTTTCAAAATGTGACTGAAGTGCAGACTTTCAGTCTCAATTTAACAAAAGTATTATTATGTGTTTAGGAATTACCGTTCAGGCAGTCATTGACTGCAAAGTATTAAGAGCAATCCTTATGTTTAAAATTATGTTAGTTTGTCTAAGGACTTTTGAGCCTTTGAAAATAGGGCACTGTGTATAAAAAATTCTGCAATTCCATCCATCCATCCATCCTCTTCCACTTATCCTGTTCAGGGTTGCAGGAGCCTATCCCAGCTGTCATAGGGCGAGAGGCAGGTCGTACAGGGCGCCAACCTGTCACAGGGCTAACACAGAGGGACAGACAACCATTCATGCTCACATTCACACCTATGGACAATCACCAATTAACCTAACCCCACTAACTGTGTGTTTTTCGACTGTGGGAGGAAACCGGAGTAAACCCACGCAGACACGGAGAGAACGTGCAAAATACACACAGAAAGGCCCGGGCTGATTCGAACCCAGACCTTCTAGATGTCGTTGTAGCTGTGAGGCGCAGTGCTAACAACCACGCCACGGTGCTGCCATTCTGCAATTCATAAACAGTTAATGCAAAATTAAACAAAATGAATCTAAAACCCCTTGAATTACAACTTAAAGTATGAACTTCAGTCATACTTTAAGTACTGATTTAAATGCACTGTGGTGGTGCACAACAGCAAAGATACAAGACTTATGTTTTTGTCCACATATGGACCTAATTGTACACAAGATTTCAGTTCATTCAATAGTCTGGTCAAAACTGGCAGACTGACTTTAACAGGCTGAGTTCTTGATTGCCACATGAGTCAACTGTCCTTCAATGGTGCTGAAAAATGAGCTGACGTTTTATTTGTTCTAACATTCATGCTGGCTGCTGCATTTTTTTTTTACCTTTTTGCCTGCATTGTAACAATTGTGTTAATATTTGTATTTTTCTTAATTTGCTTTTGTTTAGTGCCATGAATTTTATGAAGATTGCCATAACAAAGCCATACTGAGAGCATATTTCAAAACTGAGAAAGCATTAGAGCAAATTCATGAAACAATAAATGCATTTTATTTGGCTAATTCTCACTAGATAAATAATTCTTGAGGTGCTGTTGGAACTCTTTATTTACCAATAAGTAGAAAAGAATACAGAATAAACTGAAATATTAAATCAAAAGATTCGTTTAGTATATGAGTTTTTCATAATTGAGCATCTGAGCTTTTTGTACAGAACAGTTCTTTCTAAATTAAAAAAAAAAATTCACTAATTGAAGAAAATCGTGAAACCAGGTGAACAGTGAGGAGCAGCTCTCTGTGGATTTTTACCTTCAGTCTTATCTGTTGATTCATTAGCTCAACCTAAAGTCTCTAACAGTAAAGCAAAAATAAGCGGGACACCTTGGCAAAACAAGAGTATGGCTCTCATAAATCTACTGGAGGCCCCTCTGAGATCCTCCGTGCTATCACTGCAGCTTTGCAGCGTGATACCTTCTGGGTTTGGAGGTCACGGAGGAAAAAGAAAACCAAGACACAGTAACAGCAGGGCATCCGAATCCCCGCTGAGCCCCTGCAACCAATCACGGAGAATCTCCTGATTGTATGTCTAACCTTTCAGCAATTTTGGCGGCAGCCTGCAGTGTGTAACACGCTCTTAGCACAAGGAAAGCACGGCTGCCATGTTACAGACGGGGAAGTTCAAAGTGAAGGAAATGTTTTCAGAGAAAGTGATAAAGTGTTTGTTTTGACTTCAAAAAGCGGTAAAGAGACGTATCTGTATATCCAGAAGAACATTTGTTTCGGGTATTAGCCATATCCTGAGCTTTACAGAGCTGTCAGAGCCTTCATGAGAGTGCCTTATGAGTCTATCTGGACTTGTAACATAAACTGGCTCCAGATCACAGAACCAGGTGTCTGTGGAGCTGTTACTGCCATTTAAACCTTAATGCAATTTTTAAGTGCCGGTCTTAAGGCCTGTGCAGATTTAAGTGCTGATAGCTTTAAAATTTGATGCTCCATATTACTTTAATAGAGACCCTTTAATGTTAGATTGTGCTCCTTCCACCAGGCCAGACAAATCAGTTACAGTGATCAGATGTACAGTAGCAGCTGTTGTAGCTCTGATAAAATATTCACATTAATGTGGAGCTTAGGAAAGGTGCCATCACATATCAAGGTCTAATACAGTTATGATTGTCTAACAATCATCGTCGCAGTCAAATGCATGTTGCCAGAAAGGAAGCAGAAAACTGTAAATCTTTATCTGAGGCACAGGTGCGGCACATTTACACTAACATCTGGAGCATCTATCCACACTTAAAACTATAGCCTTATTTATCATTATAAGTTGTGATTGTGATATGAACACAAACCTTCTGAGGTTAGTGTCATAAATTCCCCTTGTACAGAGCACAGTTCCTGAATATGACATTGTTATTTGCTGCAGTTGTGTCATTAAAGTGTCACCAAATCACTGCAATAATCATACCATCATTTTTTTTAGATGTGGAGCAGTTAATGCTGCAGTAGGCAAAAAAAATAAAAAAAAATAGAAAAGGTAAACCAAAACAAGAATTTAAAAATCCTCTCCTATACCCTCCCCACTAGATAAGCACACACTTCACTGTATTAAAGCCCCGTGGTTTCACACAGGATTTGAACTCCACTCTCCCAAATCAAAGTCCCACTGAAAGTTTTTTTTTTTTTTTTTTTTTGTCCAGTAACAACAAAAACATCTTGCCCCCTTCAGCACATATGACAAATTTGAGCTTTTATATACATGATATGAAGAAATCCTCTTCAAATCATAAACCGCATAAACCTTAAAGGTTGCTTACCAGTGATTCGGAGCTTCTGAGCACATCTCACTGCCTTCACTGAGCAAATAAACTAAGCATTTTACACTCAATGAGAGATGCCTTTGAGAGCTCTTAATCATTTGCAAATACTGCAGACCTTTAACTTAAGATTGACTTCATAATAACTGCTATGGCTAGGTTGGCAATTTTTTGAATAAGCCTGGATTATGTTTAGGTAAGGGTAACCTTTGGGTAACCTCAGAAAGAAACTCAACATTTTCCTGAGCTGAAAGTATATCCCTACCTTTCTCCATCGATCGAATCCCATTCCCTCATTTCCCTTTATATTAATTCAGTTGAGACTGACAGATGGATTGGTGCAGCGTCTGCAGTGATGCTAACTGGTCTGTTGTGATGAAGAAAGATCCGAGTGTGGTCATCTATTCCTACCCTCACCTCACCTACCCTCACATTAGGACACAAGCTGTGGGTAGGGACCAAAAGAATGAGATCATGCATAAAAGTGGCAGAAATCAGCTTGTTCCAAAGAGTGTCTGGGCTCAGCCTTAAAGACAGTGTGATGAGTTTGGACACACAGTAGAGCCACTACTCCTTCACATCAAAACAAGCCTGCTTAGATGGTTCTGGCAGTTGACTAGGATGGCGCCTGGTGCCTTCAAGGTGAGGTGTTTCAGGCATGTCCTACTGGGAGGAGGCCCTGGGTCTGACCCACAACACACTGAAGAGTTTACATTTTTCGTCTGGCTTGGAAATGCCTTGGTGTCCCCTCAGAAGAGCTAGAGGAAGTGGCTGGGAAGAGGAAAGTCTGGAGGGTCTCTGCTTAGACTGCTGCCCCACAACCCATCCATCAATAGATGAATGAATGGATGGATGGACAAACTCCTTTAGCCTGAGTGGAATAAGGTGAGATGATCAACCTGTTTTTTTGCCTGTAAAGTAACTATGGAGCCACATCAAGTTAGTATTTTAGCGGTCATTTTCTTAAATTACGTTACATTACGTTATGTTAGCCAAAAGCAAGCTGCGTTTTTCAGGATACCACTTGTCACAGTTGTAGAAGAATGTTTATCTTGGCAAACCTTACAGACACATAATTTGTCACTGTGCAGTAATAAATAATAAATCATCAATCATGCTTCTGTCTTCACACAACAGCCTCCTGACCTTTGCCTACATATCCCAGTCAAAACAACAACAAGAGCACAATGGAGCTTGAAGGTATATTAAGTCTACAGCTGCTCAATATCAATGATGAAGAGCCCATTTTCATTAAACAATAGCCACATTCTTGGCTCTCCTGGTGGATGTGGAGGTGATGCACAGGTTGACATTCCTCACAGTTTCCTCGACGCATGCTGCGCTGCCTTTGGGCCGTTGAACGGCCCGCATTTTTTCCAGCCAGCACATCCTCAGTGATGGAACCGAGATTCCAGCAGTGTGCAGGCAGCAGGTGTGAGGCCAAGGCGGATTTTCCAAGGATGTAAAGTCAATGGCGGACTCATTAATGTCCTTCCCCTACCTCTGCAAACAAAAGGACTGGAATGCAGGAGGATGCCTATCGACATGCCACAGATGGAGAAGATAGGGTCCTCTGAATAGGATCTTGATGACTTGTCGCAGGTAGTTTACAAAGTGGATGCTCGTGGGGACTTTTTTCAATTGGTTCCTAATAATAATACAATTCTAAACTGTAGGGATAACAACCCTCCATGGGTCTTTAAGAATTTAATATTTGTCTCAAGCATAAAACACAATAATTGCTAACTGTTTATCCCTTTGACTATGCGGATGTGAGGAAGGATGTATTTGTTTATAAGATGGTGAAATTTCAAAAAGAAGAAAAAGCGATCAGCAGGAAAGAGAACATATTTCCACTTTCTGTGTCTGTTTCGATTGACTCTAACCACATTTTAAATATTGCCATGGTGATTACTGAAGATGGGCTTGAGAGCTGAAATTACACATAATTGCTCTGTCTCAGTGTGAGTGAATTCTCAGAGGGCATAAAGTGCAAGGAACAAACAAAAAGCTCTTAAACAGCAATGAACAAGGGAAAAAGGCCATTTTGCCTTGAAATTCATGTAATTTCTAGCAATTTTATATATGAATTCATTGGTCTGGGGGAGTATTGCAGTGCTTATTACAATCAGAGGCTACAGATCTGAGGAACACATAATATATATTTTTTTTTTAACCAGGTGAGAAATTAAACTGAATGGACAGTTCTCATACTAACATTTGTATGGCAGAAACCATACAAATATTAAGTTTGTATAACACCTGGACAGCTGCTAATAGAAGCTGATTATTCTGCTATTCACTACCTGCCAAATGCAAAGTGGAGGAAAGAAAAACTGGTATAGAAAGCTGAAGCTTTTGTGCAGATATCAATTCATTTTTCCAAGCGTTGGATGACCAAACCAGTGCCAAAGGTGAAAAAATATTAAACTTGAGTTGGTCGTCCTGCACCAAAGAGAACTGGAATAGGACGTCTGTTTTGTTCTGTGTCTGCTGGATAAACAGCATCTGTTACTGGTATTTGAGTCTGTCCTCAAGAGAAAAACTACAGCATCAACAAACCTGTAAAACGAGCCATGTTTACATTTTCTCTGAACGATTAATGGCTGTCTTGTCTCAGTAGCTAAGCCAGATGTATTGTGACATTGTTACAGTGTTGTTTGAGTCAATGGTTTTGACTTAGAGTCCATTATTTTAAAGACAATGTTTTCCTAACCTTAAACGTGACCACAACCACATCTAACAAAGTACCTTTTGTTAATAACCACAGAGGTGGCAAATCTGTCATTTACAGAACAACTGTAGGGTAACTTTGTAGAGCACTGGGAAAACTTTTTTTAAGAGATAGTTTACATTTTTATTCTTTTGAATGGCTAGCAACAAATGCTGTGATGTTTATTGTGAGTGGGAAGCCAGTCTCCAGTATTGAAAGCTCCGGATGAGAGCTGTGATATGACGATGCTTGGACGTGACGACACAGCTCAGTTACTCATCTTTGCACACGGGATAACAAAAGAGTTTGAGATTATGAACCTTGCAGCAATGTGCTCAACGAAAAGGAACACAACAGGGACTCATTTGTTCATGAAGGTAAGTGCAGGCTTGGATAGGCTGGGGCTGTGTTACAACCAATGGCTGTCCAAATCTGACAGGGAAAAATTTCAGACTTTTGCAGCAGATGCAAGAAAAAGTGACTAAAATGAACCCAGAACTGAAATTGGTATTTTGCATTGTATTATACACCGGCAGGCATTGTGTAAGTCAATGCTAAAAATTAAAAGTGTTGTTGATGTAACTGAAATAGTTAACTTCATCAGGGCAAGAGCACTGAATCACAGTTTGTTGTATTTTTGGAGGAGCGTGAGACTAAACATGGTGACATAGGCTACCACACAGCTGTCAAGTGGCTCAGCCTGGGCAAAGGACTAAAAAGAGCACTAGCAAGGAAAGGCAAGGACATTCCAGACCTCTCAGATGCAGATTGAAAGGCAGATCTTGCATTTGCTGTTAATGTGACTGTCTTTGCATTTCCATGTCAGACACCCGAACCTCACTTTGATGCACTTGTTCAAGCCCACAACAGACTAGATTTCTTGCACTCAACAAGAAAAGAGAACTAAAAAATGCACCTGGAGTCATTAAACTACAAGCAAAAAAGCAATAGCACTTTCTATAAAGTTAAAAGTCTTTAAAATTATGCAAAAACAGGCACATTTTGTTCAGTTTTGGATTTTTGGGAATGCTGTGCCTATTTCACATTTTCATTGCCTAATTGTGACATCTACTCATACTGTTAGCAGTTCATAAAGAGATAAAATTAATATTGAGCAGAATTAAGTTCTGCTTATTGGTGCAGCCCTCTACAGCATCTTTCTCATGTAGAAATGCTCTAATATAATTACCATGCTCTTAGATTTTATTCCATTTATTCCTCTGAGTTAGGTTTAATTCTGGACTCACCCACCTTGATCACCTGTCCTTGTATTTTATTGACAGTTCATGGTCTCTGTTTACCACATAGCTTCTAGTCTCTTCTTCTATGGACATTCTTAGTTTCAATGCATAATAAAATTATTATACCCTTTTATGAAGCTTTTCCCCCATTAATCCATTTTTTTTAACCACCTATCCAACTTAGGTTCCTGGGGGAACTGGAGCCTATCCCAGCTGACAGAAGGGTAATAAGCAGGGTACACACTAGACCGGTCCTGAGTCCATCACAGGGCTAACAAAAGGAGAGACAAACATACCACAGCCAATGCCGGTCTTTGGACAGGAGCAGGAGCATTCTCACTGTGATGCGACAGTACTAATCACTGAACACATGATGCCCTGAAATAAATATAAACAGAGATACATTATTGAAAAGTGTGAGAACATCTTCCATAGGGTACAAAGGGTAGAGACAAAGGCTGCCTAACTCACGGTCAGTCTACTCAGTGTTGGGTACATTGAATTATTAATCCTTATCTTAGCAAAAATAATAATAATTTCTGTATATTAAAGAAGAGCCAGTGACATCACAACTAAACTGAAAGTGAATTTACACTTGCTAAGTATACTGACATACAAAAAATTCCAAACAGAGCACACAAATTAGCAGGTCCACTTCAGTGGTGTTTTCTTTACACCAAGTATTCCTGAAGCTGCAGTTTGAGAACAAACATCAACCTTTAAACTGGTCACCATGGCCACTGGAGTGGTCTCAGCTGGCTTGTCAAGGTGGTTTAATGATCCTGGGTGATGGATGACTCCATTACTGTACCACAGCATGCTGTGTCACCTCCAGCTGCACACAGCCCCTGCATGCTCCTCTCCTTATCCTACAGTAGGATGCTGTCTTATTGTTTGCACTGAAGGGAAAAAAAATGTTTAAAAACAACAAGCAAACAAGATATCGCCTGCAGAAATACTTCCTGATGATAAGAGGAGACATGATTAGAGCAAGCAGCCAGGAGATGAGGCAAGCGCTGTTGACCGCAGTGATGACGAGGCCTGCATCCTGCTGGAGATGGCCTTCATGCGATGCTCTGTCCTTAGGATCTAGACCACAGCAACCAGTCTGAAAAGAGGTCAGGCAGCTGTTCTTTCATTTGACTGAATTGCTGAAGCAGAGCAGCAGCAAGGAGTGGGAAAAGGAGAGTGGTGGTAAAGCCACAACAAGAAACAAAGTATGGCCCAGATCAAGGTGCACCCCCATCGTCAGCCTGCACGCTATCTCAACCATATTAGTCAAGCTTGAAAAGACTCCTCCTGATCCCCACAAGACCCCTCAAGATGTATGAGCAGCAGGTAGGCACATGAAATGCAGGTAAAGAAGAAAAAAAGGAAAGCGCGAGAGAGTTACAACTTTTGCTTTTTGTTTGAAACAAAGGCCGAGGCTTTTTTATCTGCACGCAGCCACACTGGCTCTCTCACTAATAAATCCCATGTGTTCATGTCTGTGAGGTGTTAAATCTGAAGGGTCCTGCCCTCCGTGGCCTCAGGGCAGCGCTGAGCAGTGCAGGGTGGAGGACCCAAGAGATCTGACTGCACTGTCACAGCAGATCACATGTTGCATTTATTCTGTGGGTTTGAAATTTAAAGTAAGGACTCACACATTTCACAAGATGCGAGCCTTTGCAGCGCCTCGAATCCTGTGTAAATTCGGTGTGTTGAATGTCTGCTGAGATGCATGCCCATGAAAGTGCTACAGGGCATTCACTCTCAAGATTGATACAGCTCCACAGCCTACCATCAGGGGTCCTCTGAAATGGGGTGATAAAAAATTTACCGCTTTACAATAAATTTTTCACTGACAAAAAAAAAAAAAATACTTTGAATGTGCCAGTTAGTGGGGTCTAGGAAAGGAGATGTTCATGTTGGGTGGATTTGTAAATCCTAAGAAACGACTCTTCAAGATTATTGATAATTAATTAATTGAATATTATCCTTTCAGTGAAGCATAAACTTAAATAAGCTCTTGATTGATTGCTTGTGTGTGTGTGTTGCCATTTAAAGAAGAAGATCAAAACAGAACATGGCTGGAAGGAGCAAATATAATTCAGCTTGCTGATTACATCGTCAGTGAACCAGGATACGAAGCTTGAGGGAATGTGGTCAGAAGATTCCTAAATTACCGCTCCATTCAATGCTGAGGCTTACAATAACACGCTTTTAATTCATTCCTTTGGGCAAATTCAACAATGCAAACATATACATTAAGAGGAGAAACCAATTTCCTCTTCCAATTATGCTTTTCATTTCATTTTCCCTCAGTTTGTTACGTTTGCCAAAAAAAAATGCTGCCGTTACTTAAACAGAAATCAAAGAGAAATAAATCAAATGTATCTCTGCGACTGCAGGGCAGGAAGCGCATTCGCTACAGTCTACAAACTGTTTAAATCTCATGGTAAAGGAATGTGTCGCTAACTTTTACAGTTTGCTACAGGCTGATGCGAAACAAGGAGGTGGTAGTTGCAGTTTCGGTCATGTATAGGATATTTGCTGCAGAGACGTGAGAAACTTAGCCTCACTAAACCCGGCTGAACCCCACTGAGCTGCCGGGGCACCTGTTTCCAACAAATGCCAACAGAAAGCTTTTGCACCTCACAATGACACCATCAACTGGTGGACCCTGCCTCCCTTCCCCCAACACTGAAATCTTGTCCTCAAGGGATTCTGACTCCTCTTCTCACAATTCCACGGATCCTCTCTCCTGGATTATTCCCATCCTGCGCACTGACTGCTGGGTGCCAGCAGGCCACGACTGCCGACACAGATGGGAGTCCAGGCCTGTGATGGCTTCCATATGTCACATCGCTCTTTTGAGCTGGTGCTTTTTTTAAATGTTTTTCTTTCCATCTCTCATCTCTTTCTCTGTTTTGCTCTTTAAAACAGCTCGATCAGCGAGAGAGAGGTGAGGGCTGCCGACGGTGGAGGGGGCCAAAATGTAATGCCCATTAATACATTTCAGTGCAAAGTGGGCACACGGTCTCCACTTGAGAGCTATCTTGTGCTGAATGATTATTTTGAGGTTAAATACTCTAAGGTTAAAACCACTACATTTTACTGCCAAAGAGCCAACAGGAGATACAGTTTGATTTGCCCTCGGTGCCCACTTGCGGGGTTAGAATTGGACTCATGGTGAGATTTCCCACCATAACTTCTTCCTCCATTAACTGTCACAGGCTTAAAATGTCTTAAAGCCACCCTGGGGAGTCTGTGACATGACTCCGTGTTGTTGTATGGTAAATATGAACCAATCGGAAGCTGAAATCTCCCTTTGACACTGCAGTACTGGGAGGTTTTCCCATTGTGACGGACACTTGAGAACACTAATATTCCCTGTCCGATTATAATCCCCGTGGTCGACCTCATTAGCCAGGCATCCGCACTGAACCCTGGGTGAGTGGGGTCTAGGAGCTCGGCTGTCAGTCAACACCTTTTTCTTCAAACAAAGGGCATCAGGGTGGAATGATCCGGCTTGCTCTCAGTGGAGCTTATGAACAGCCTGTTTTGGGATTTTTGCAGAGTTATGCATGCAAGCGCGCATACATTCATGACACTTTATCTCTGTGATGAAATGTTTTGGGCTTAAGTCAAACCAAAAAAAATGCACAACACACATATGAAAAAAATTGAGAAAATTAGGGTAATGCTCTGAGTAAAACTGGATTTTTAACTTCAAAGTGAGGTATTTTTTATTTATCATTGGCTGAAAATCCAGCTTATCTAGAAATTCCTGCATGTTTTCTTCACCTATCTCAACAATAATTACTCTAGTGCACTTCAGAATTGGTGTGTTGCTGGAGAATTGCAGTACAGTTTTTGATATTACTTGTATAAGCATCTCTCTTATTTTAGGTACAGGTTTTTCTCAATTACTACCCAGCCAAGGTTATTATAGTTAACTAAACCTAAACTAAAAACTAAAGCTAAATATGAAGAAAACATTTTAGTTCACTAAAATAAAAGTAAAAGCAAGATACCTGTTGGGCTATAGAGCTCTGCTGTCAAATGTTTTACTTGTACATTATGTGATGTATTGGAAAAGAAAATCATTTGTCTGTAGGTCAGCAATCACCGAGCTGCCAAAAAATAGAAAACTGAAAATCTGTCCGGAACATTTTATAGACATTTGCCTCATACCAAGTTTCAAAAGAGTCAACCCAGGAAACAGGGAGGAGTAGGGATTAAAGGTAAACATCAATGTACAGTATTTTCAAATTTCAAAGTTAAGTTCCTGGTTTCCAGCAATAACGCTGAGGTCTTTGATTTCACGTCCTGTCTCCGGAGTCTGCATTTTGGGGTCCTAACCTGCCACACACAGCACATTTCATGATAAGAGGGGTGTGACTGGGAGGAACAGCCTGATCTGAACATGAGGGGTGTTCTGTTATTGGACTTCTGTGCAAATCACAGTTTGTCCACAACGAACACCAAGTTTGAACATATGGATGTCCTTAAGTGCATGTTGTTATGGGCCATTTAGTCCCAGTATAGTCCCACTAAAATAATTCTGTGTCCTGCAAACATTTTGACACTGAAAAACCACCGGCTGTCTTTTCTTGACATCTAGACTTAGTTGAAAAATAGTTCCAAAAACTGTGCCAGCTTCGAAGCCGTAACTTGTCCCTCGTGTTTCTCAAACATCAGCTCGATGTTAAAGTTGGACTTTAACATCGAGGAACAACAAAGGAAAGTGTGAGAAGATAAATTTAAGAAAAAATGAAAAGGATTCAGAGCAGTGGATGGTCATATTTAACAGGACCTTCACAAAAACATCCTGCAGGCCTCCGTCACACAGGCCTAGAGACCAACTGGCAACCTCCTGACAACCACCAGTTGCTAGGGAAAAACATGCATTTCCCAATTGTTTGGCAAGTGCTTGCAGGATATTATTAGCTGTTGCTAAGTGAAATTGGCCACAAAGAGGGTGCTGCACCAAAAACCTCCTTGCGATTGCTTTGAATATTAGCAGATTGCCACAATTGCATGTAATTTGCATGGAAGTTACTGATTTGTCTGCAAACACTTGCTAACTAACCACTGAGCGGTAGTGAAACTTGAAAAAGGCTGACATGAAAAAGCATGATGTGACACGCTTGCCTTCGAAGTAAAAGTTGCACCCTTTCAAACGTGGTTGTAGCTAAGGCACAACTTTTACTCTGAAGGCGAATGCTTTCTATTTCTGGTATGAGTCACCAACACTTGTCGGCAAGTGTTTGCAGACAAGTTGGCATCTTTCATATAAAATTACAGGCGACTGTGGCAATCCGCTAGCAACCAAAAGCAATCACAAAGAGTTGGGGAATGCAGGTTGTTTCCTAGCAACTGATGGATACCTGGCAGTTGTCAATTTGTCTCTACCTCTGTGTGACTGGGCCTAAAAATAGTACAACTGAGTGTCAAACAGATGTCTGATATTGCAGCTTGTTTTTTTTTATACTCGTGCACTGAGACTGCTACCCGTGACATCCTGCTAGAAAGCCTTGATATGCAGGTGTCTCAGTAGATGCTTGCAGCTTGTTGGCTTTGCAACTGATGCACCCAGCAAGCATTTCAAGGTTGACTAACGGTACGTTCTCAACATCTAGTCATGGCTGAAAAAATGTCCCAAAAAAAAAAGAAAGAAAGTTGTGGTCGCGTCTCGACGCCAGCTCGATGAACTTCTTGAAAAACATCTGGATGTCCTTGATAGACTTTCTGGTAAGAAAGAAACGTGTGTTCCAAAGCGGTGAATCAGGAGATGTCACTCTGGGGCTCATTTCTTATGCTACTGAGCTAACTGATTTCACACTGAATCACAGGCGTCACAAGATTTATGATGCTGACACTGGGGGGGGGGGCGATAGTTGTAACAGTCCGACATGTTAAGTTCACAATGTAAACACTAGACTGAATTCAAATGTACATAAATGTAAATATCTTGAAGGTGTTGTTTCCCTTTCCTGTTTGAAGATTTGAATAGATGTGGGTAAAAGAGGGGCGACATATTGCAGATGACCCCTCCAAAGGACAGAAACAACAGAAGGCAGAAGTCCAGCATCAAAGCAGATTATTTATACTTCAGTAAAGTTGGAAAGATATTTACACATTCAAACTTCCACTACTGAAGTGCTGTACTATTTGCTTATTATTTTTATTTGATTGACAGCACGGCGTATTATATTTTAAGATTATTTCACATTAAATATTTCAGTTTTCACACCCAGTTTTGCATTATGTCTACATCCCCAGTGCCTGAAAAAAATAAAAAAAACAGGATGAAACATGAAACTGAGCATTGTGCAAATAATTAATTTTATTTCAAATAAACACCTTATTCTTGCAAATGCAAAGCTTAAACTTAGGTTAAAATACATACATTTTCTATAGATGTTACACTGACCTCAGTAAGAAACAAGGTCAGCAGCATGAACTGGACTGTATGAACTGGATGGGTAGCCAACTTTGACAAGGGGGCATTTGACTCAAGTCACTTTGCTAGTCCATTAAAAAGAAAAAAAATAAGTGCTCTCTCACACACTATGCATAATTACAACCACACATGCACAGTACACTCACAGAGTGATGTGGCAAGTGCAAAACTATCTGTCGTAGATTAGAGATGCAAAGCTGCAAGCAAACAGAAGAGACATTTTCTCTAGGTGAAGAAGTGGATCAATGAACTCACCACCACACTAGGACAGTTGACTGTGAGCGCACATTTCCATTTGTTTTGCCATTTCCGAGCAAGGTCTTTAAAACTAGCTGCACAAGCTGATGCACAACCTCTTTATTTTCAGAGAAATCACAAGTTCTTCTGAAGTCTGACCTGCATCGACCCCTCAATTATAAACTGCACTGGTGCTATCAACTACAGTTTTCTGTCTCTTATATTTAAGACTGATTTAGGGGGACTAGTTTATACCTTCCTACAGAAAATATGGGTAAAGTGAGCAGAGGAACAACATGCATCAAATGTGCTACTCAGGGCATTTGTGCCCACGTGACAGGTGCCCTTGCCACTCTATTAATGGGTCGCCCAGTTTTCTCTCTAACCCCCTCCCCTAAGGCTTCACACAAAGTAATTCATTGTACATAGAGCTCACGTTAATGCAAGTTAACTTATATGTTCAGGTTGACATCCTAAAAGAATGCAATAAAGCCTCCACTTTCCATACTAAAAGAATTAGCTGAATTCCTCAAGGTTCAGATTCTGGACAAAGGTTGGATTGAGGTTTCCTGGTGAACTTCAGGCCGCCTCTCTGTCTATGTTTCTCCATTCATCCCCTCTTTGTTCCATCACTTTAAGCAAACACGTCAGCATTTAAATCATGTGATTTCAGAGCCCTTCTGTCCGCAATACGACGAGGAATAACTTATAAAATGTCGCCGGCTACAGGCAACCTCTTGCTTCAAAACACACAGCTGCCAAAGTGATTTACGGCATTCTCACTTTTCCTGAGGGTGACAGCGGAGACCGAGAGGAAGAGTGATTCGGGCTTTTGTGAGGTCTTCTCATAAAAGGTTGAGCGATGAGACGCTGACTGCTCTCTCATAACATTCCTTTGGTGTTTGGGTAACAAAGCCGCACAGAAAATGATACGCCATTTGCAGTGTCACCAAATGCCGCTCACCATCCCTGCTCATCTAAAGTGGATTTTCGTGGGAATTTCACAGGACTTTACAGCTTTAAGCTGAGATGTACACAGAAAGCAAACAAGACTAATTCAATCATCTCAATTTGCTGCATTCTTGCGTGCGTTTTGTAACTTTATAGCTCAACAGTGTGGAGGAAACTGTGACAGTGCCAGTTCTTCTTTGATATGAGAGAGCGCCACAGACATGAAAAACAGACAGACGATAGCCAGATGGGCAGTCTGAGTGTAAGGGACCTTTTCTTTATGTATCTGTGCAGCCTGAACCCATTTCTCCTCTTCAAACAGACATAGGAGGCCGGCGCACACAGTTATGTTAATATGAAATGCTGCAGTGCCAGTAATGTGGCATGGTGGGTTGCTCCCTACTCCCTCATGCCGGTGCATTCAACATAGCGCTGCTGGACCGCCGCCTGGGAAACAGATGGCAGGGAATAACACTGTCACCCACCCTGAACACTGGCATCCTGGGCCAGGCCTTGGCCGTGCACTTTGCTATCTGTGTCTCTATAGCCTTTGAGCACCCCCCCCCCCCCAACCTCACACACCCATCATCACATTAGGAAATACACACGAGTGAAACTGACTGGACAGCTGAGCCTCATTAGCCAAACATAAGCCTCTATTTTATGACTCTGTTTGCTCAGTGCTCTTTAAGGGGTACAGGTGTGTCTGCTGGTTGGGTGTTGTTTTGGATTTAGGACAATGGGACTAATGAGCAATAAGCCTTCCCCCATGTGTGCTTCTCAAGACCTGGAAGAGGAGGACCAGGGTCTTCTTACTCTCTGTCAGGATTTAAAACAATTAGATAAATAACTAGTTAAGAGGGATCAATAGGTCCCAGGATCAAGACTAATGGGAAATACTAGAATACTTTAGATTAGAAAAAAGATTACAAAGGGAACCTGAAGTTCTAACACTGATTTAAAATGAAATAAGCCTCCTTGCATTTGTTAATGAAGCTACAGCTCACAGGCAAGCTGTCCAAAACAAGGATAGCTTGACAAAGAATGCACAATTTCCTTTTCACTGGACCCTTTTTCTTATTTTAGCTGGCATGGTAAAAAGCCCCATTTGAATCTGCCTAATTTGCTATATTTTCATTGGGCATTCAATCTAAGGCATGTGGCCTACTGGTCCACCTTGTTACGGTGTCAAACTTTTAATATCTAAACATGAGGAGGTTCATTTACTCCATGCTTTTTGGTTATACCAAGATGCAGGATGAACAGACTGAGAGACTCATTTGTCCCTGCAGCAATTAGATTTTTCAATGATTTGTTGTGTTTTTATGTATACATATTTGTTTTATGATTTATTACTGGCTGTGGAACAAATTTCCCTTAGGTGATAATAAAGCTCCTTGTAATGTATTGTATATTGTATTATCACTTGTCTCTCAGCCCTATGGAGAGCTTTAAGTGTCTTTCAGCTTACTGTTTTGTTTTTACCCTCCACAGATTTTGCTGTTTTGGTTCACAGTAGGCAGCTAGTTACCTAGCAGCCATAAAACATCATTCAAGTAGCCAGAAACACAGCCAATTATTGTTGCTTTAAAATTTACAATATTAATTTCATACAGTCTTAACATTATGTTTGCACATTGTATTGGGTATTCATAAGTTTCCAGAAAAATTGAATAAAATTCATTCATTCATTCATTCATTGGGACAGTCTACCTCTAAGATTATAAAATGGAAGAAAACCAGAATACTGTAATTATTACATGTTAATTCAGGTCTTATATTACAAAACATTTCATAAAAAACTTAAATTTCAATTGTAATCACAAGCTAGATTGACGTAATTTTTTGTCGTACACAGGTTGTTGCGCAGTACTACAACACTCTCTAATGAGATTACAGACTTCGACCATTAGTGTTAAAATGACCCCAGACATACCAGCAAAGTCTCACACCAAACAACCAACAAGGAGACACAGCACAGATTTTAACTGGAGCCATAAGGACAGTTCCTCTGTCGGGCTTTATTCACAACATGTTTGAGAAACCATCTTTCCTGAATGTTGCTTTGTCTTGTTCAAAGACAGCAGCAACAGCATGGATCCTTTTTAATATGAGACCACTAACCCTCTCCTCGCCCCCCCACCAGCATTTCTAATCAGATTGGCAGGAAGTGATTTGATCTTGGTGAAAAGCGGAGCAAATGAAATGCTGCCCCGGCTATTTGACCTTGTGTGTTCCTGGTGTTTTTGACAGTAGGAGATGGTGACAGCAGGTGTTTATTTTTTCTCTCTTAGCCCTGTTAATGCCCCGTGGAAGCAGACTCATCTGCCTCCTGCCATGTGATTTCTGTCTGAGGCCACAGAGTCGACAGGTAAACATGGACCATTCTGAAGAACAGAGTGACTCGGTGTTGTCTTCCAGGTTTGTGAAATGTCATCTGTCACAGCCCAAGCAGTGCTCTAATTCAAAGTCTGCTTCTGGCCAAGTATGCATCAAATAATCACAACTGTCTGAGATACTCTGGGAGTTAACTGAGTAGACTTGGGCTGGCCAAGTATAATGGAGATTTTGTTCCAGGGTTACATCATTTTATGGTCCAAGGAGTGCTGTTTTTGTTTTTTTTTTCTTCTTCCAGTTAAGATAACTTCTGGGTTTATTTAAAAATCAGTCCAATTCTCAGAGCTTTGTGATGTGAAATTTTCTGCATCCCAGTTCCAGTCACCAATAAACTTATAAACTGGTAGACATCGATGTCAGAAATACAAAAATCAAGGCCCGTGTTCTTAACACTTTTCAACCAAATGACAAAAACTGACATCAGAAACCCCAAAAACCTCAGCAGACAAAACACAAAGAGTTACCACTGACGGGAAGTTAAAAAAAGAATGTGAAATGTGGTTGTGTGAGTTTCTGTGAGTTGGCTAAACTGACCCTTTACCGTAAAAGGAAACCAAAAGTTTTCTGATTAATGAAAAGATACTGCACACGCAATATGGCCACTCTGACTCACATGAAGTGAAGGAATTTCCAAAGAGTCACTTCTGGTGAAAATCAGACAAAACAGACTCCGAACTGTCAAAAGTCAATTTCTTTTTAAAATTTCACTCTGTACCCTATCACCACACACACACACACACACACACACACACACACACACACACACACACACACACACACACACACACACACACAC
>JAVDPK010000857.1:692102-726529 GCA_034780415.1 Cichlasoma orientale | reverse complement strand
TGCGCTCAGACGGGGACTCGAACCAGCGACCCTCCAGTTGCAAGGTGAGCACCTACCCACTGCGCCACCGCCACCCCCACTATTTGACACAGTTACCCAGCATTGTGTTGAGATTACATTCAAAAGTAACTAGCTTTGTAACTTTTTAATACAGAGCAATAGATATTAATTTACAAGAAATAAGTGCATAGACTTCATTGGTAATTTATGATACAGCCATAAGCAAGGCCTAAACACTGCATTTTTTGAGACAAACTACAATAATTAAGTTAAAAAGAATACAATTTTATGGCCCAATAAATTAATACCTGCTGTTTTTCATCCACTTATATCCAATAATTAAGGCAACCTAAACATTCATCACTGTATGTGAACAAAGAGTACCACTGGTATATATAGTTGTTAGACTACTTTCTCTTCATGCTGAAAAAAGGAAATAAACTCCCCAGTGTGACTCTCTGTCCCCGTCCTCTCATCCTGTGTATATAGTAAGTAAGTAAGTAAAGTAAGTAAATTTTATTTATATAGCGCTTTTCACAGACAGTAGTCACAAAGCGCTGTACATGCAAAAATATAGCTACACTGTGCTGGTCTTTCTGTACCACCACACAATTAATCGGTAAAGAACATTTAGCATTATAGCAGGCAGATAGCACTGCACAAACTGACATAAAATTGAATGAACAACTATCAACAAACACCAAAAACTACCTTGAATCTGGCACTCCGATTGAGCAGATGTGAGATGCAGAAGAGTCCCTCATTGTAAATAAAGATAAGTCTGCTAAGTGATGAAGTCTGCTCTTCTCCATAAAAATGGGCTGATGTCAACCGAGTTTTAGACACAACAGAATTTCACAGAACTACAAAGAAAACGACCGAAATGCAGTAAAAACAGAAACCCAATTGCAAAGCATTTGGCAACGCGGCTTTCAGCGTGTCAGACGCACAAAGACCCTTCAACTTGAATTTTATTTTGACAAAAAGGACAAAAAGTTTCCAAGGTGGGTGCTGGAGGACAACAACGCTGCAGGGCAAAACACTTTAAATAAAAATAAACGAGAAATTGATGTGCAAGTGGTCATAATGGGACTATAAATGGCAGAAGCATTGACCTAGAAAGGGAAACTTTAACCATATTTAATCAGGTAAGGTCCACTTTCACTTCAATACTGCATGTTGCATCATTCAAGCCAACACAAAGTGCACAGCAATCACTACAGTAGTTCCTCATGCCAACAGTATAAAAGACACCTATTGGTTCCATCTTTTACAGTGTGGTTCCTTACCTACACTGAATGAACTAAAACTATACCACGTATATACTGTAATCACCAATAATCTATGAAACATTAGTAAACCAGGCTAGTCTACACAGTCTACTGTTTTAGAAAAGGAAATCTCTTTTTTTCCCTCAAATAATGTTATCATGTAATCCTCCGACTAAATGACAATGACATGAGATGTGGTACGTGTCTACTGGCTCATCTACAGCACTGCTACTCTGCTGTAATGGTTTGACAAGAATGTTACTCATCTCTAGCAGCTGGAAACTTAAGCAAGAGAAACCAGTGTCCACTTACACTACAGCCAAACCCACGACATACCGAGGTGGTCATCAGTGCCATGCTCATGACTTCATAACATCAAAGAGCTGAATAACCATCTCAGAAGTACAGAGAACTAAGATGTGTGCTTCTAATGTGGTGCACCAGTTTCCTTTTCACCAAATCACCAAATTTGATTAAGCTACTTTAACGTGCTTTAAAATCGTTACATTTCTCAGTGTTTGGTCTATTCACTAATCACTCACATATCAGCAACTGAGTGCATGTAGACATGCTCAAGATGACCTGCTGAAGTTCAAATCAAGCGTCAGAATGGGGAAGAAAGGTGATTTAAGCGACGGGGCAGGGTTGTTGGTGCCAGACAGGCTGAGTATTTCAGAAACTGCTGATCTACTGGGATTTTCCTGCACAATCACATCTAGGTTTCACAGAAAATGACCTGAAAAAGAGAAAATATCCAGCAAGCAGCAGGGTGAAAATGCCTTGTCGATGCCAGATGTCAGAGGAGAATGGCCAGACTGCTTTGAGCTGATAGGAATGTAACAGTCACTCAAAAAAAACAACGCGTTACAACCAAGGTATGCAAAAGAGCACCTGTGGATGCACGACAAGTCAAACCTTGAAACAGATGGGCTAGAGAAGTCCACACCAGGTGCTACTCCTGTCAGCTAAGAACAAGAAACTGAGGATAAAATCCGACAACTGGACAATGGAAGCTTGGAAAAAGGTTGCCTGGTCTGATGAGTCTCCATTTCCGCTGAGACATTCAGATAGCAGGCTCAGAATTTGGCGCATACACCATGAAAGCACGGATCCAGTCTGCCTTCTATCAGCAGTTCAAGCTGATGGTGGTGGTGTAATGGTGTGGGTGATATTTTCTTGGCACACTTTGGGCCCCTTAGTACCAACTCAGCATCATTTATATAGTATTGCTGCTGACCATGTCCATCACTTTAGGACCACAGTGTACCCATCTTCTGAAGGCCATGCAGAAAGGGAAAAGTATTAGCCACCCAGTATTAGCAAGGTATACCTAATAAAGTAATAAAGTGGCCAGTAAGTGTATAACTGATAAATACTAGCTCTCCTGGAATCACTGTATGAAATACAGTCATTTGTGCTGGTAGATGACGTCTCTGTCCAAGATAAATCATGTACAAAAGTCACATATGATGGTGAAAATGTGTTAACTGTATCTGCTGTGTGTTGACATCGCAGAGCTAAAAGGCTTAGCTCTGGTGTGAATGATTCAAGCCATCCAGTGTTGATATGTTAGAGTGCCTGTGCGTGTACATGTCTTTTTTGCGAGATGGTGTGGAGAGTTTCTGCGGCATTAGCCATTTGTTGTGCTTTATCAGATCTGATGCCAGAGGAAAGTCTGCCAGTTAGTGAAACCAAATAGCAGGAACTGTTTGACTGACCCCAAACACAAGCTGAGGAGTTAAGAGGGAAAACGTAAAAACCCTTCTTTTTAACGGCGCACACGTCTGCTTCAGATTTATGGGGCCGTGTTCATTCATAGATAAAAATGATGTGAAATACAATTCCTAATACCAAAAGCCTAGTTGCTATGTAACTCAGAGAGGTCAGGCGTTCCCCGTGAAGAGACGCGGTTCCTTCAGAGAAGTCCATTCATCAAGTGCTGCCACCGTGCCAGAAGTACAAAGGACAGCATATCTTTTGCTGACTCCACTTCCCTTTTTGTTTGTCTTTCCTGTCTCTTTTCTTCTTTTAAACTCTTTTCAGAGTCGTATTTAACTTCTTTATAATAGCCACAGCACAAAGAAACTACCATATTTCTTTTTTTCCCCCTTTTTTTCAAAGGCAGGAAGACTTTGTCAGCACAGATGGATCAGTAACTGTTTTACTTGTCCAATCGAATTTAGAATATGTCCTACTATTTGGCAAGTAAGCAAACCAAAAAAATAGAAAAAATAATTTAAGGAATATAAGCGTTCATTCATCTGTCAGGTGTTCTCCATCTGCATTTCATTGAGGTACATATAAAAGCCCGTTTAATGGGACTCTAAGCTCATGTCGAGAAATGCCCTTCATCTACCCCTCCCGAGGCAGGTGGGGACTGGGGTGGCTCACATAAAACAGAAACAAATTCAGCTTGGGACACTTGAAGTTTTAGTCTACCATAAAACATAATGTGCCATTAATGAAGTTGCCTTTTCTTGCCCCCTTCTTCCTCTTTTTGTTCATAACAATAGCAGCTGGGGAAATAGTCACCAGATCTGCTCAAGCTTTAAAGTCTGTGTGACCATGAATAATTTACTTTGATTGCACATATCGGAGAAAAAAAAAAAAAAAGGATTTTTTTTTTTTTTAAATGAAGGGTTGTCACTTTATTTTTTGTTGGAAAGAGCAAAGAGAATTCATAATGGGGGAAGGTGAGAAGACATCAAAGACAAATCTTACCCAGAGATAAGAGACAAAAGACTTCAAAACACTGCCAGTTTCTCCACTTTGCTCTTTATACCCCCCACCTTTCTTCACTTCCACACATTTATAAGTTATTTTTCCTCCATTTATTTACAATTCAGTACACCTTTACATCGATTAAATAAAAAAAAAAATCAATTAGTAGGAACAAGAGACATTTGGGTAGCTTAATGTCCTTCCATTATTACCATGATATATCAAACTATTATACTAATGGTATAAATAATTAAGGTTTGCATGCATTACTTATATATTCCCATGTCACCATGCAGTAGTCTTCCTGTCTGAGTGTATAAAGATTAATTCAGCATCTTAATGCATGAAAGGATAACAGCCAAAAAGTAATACACTGAAATGTATCTGTGAATATTGCAGAGGCAACATGTGGGTCTAAAATATGAAGCCAATGCCAAAAAACTGAAGCTCCTCTAATGACCACTGAGGCCGGCTCCAAAAATGAGTCAGTCAGTCTCCACAGACTCCCATGTTAAAATGGCCAACATTTATTATTTATACCCAGGTACAAAAAATGGATTTGGTCTCTGGTCTCAATTTCCCTCTTCATTACTCCTGTATAGTGGGTAATGCTTTGTTTCCTCCTGTTTAAAGAGCCAGTTGTTTATTGATGGCATGCAAACATGTGTCATGTTTTACAGGCAGTTATGTTACTTTTTACAATGAGCAGAGAAATTTGTTGTGTTTCATTTCTACACAGCGATCAGTATACAATGAAAACGTCTTTTCTCAGCAGTGCGCACACACTTTTGTGGAGTTTCTATTACACGCCATATGAATGCCTGTCAAAATGCACCTATTAATGGGATTGTGTTACTGTGTTAAATTAATGACTGAATGTTAATACCGACTTTAATAACTTGCCGGCAGGAATAACTTGCCAGTGGGGGGGGATCTGTGCATTTAAGCACGTGGAACAGTATATCTTCATTAACACAGGGACAGCTGAGGATGAGACAGTGAATATTAAGTAAGTAATATTTTGTGTTCTTCGGCACATCACACAGGCCCGCTGTTACATACAGATTTCAGTGGAATAGTTTGTAATAGTGCAGCTCTCCTCTGGATAAATCTTTCACAGCAATTTCTTATATTAATAACATAGTGTGTCTCCTTCAGCTGCCTCTCACTGATTTGAATTGCTTTGTTGTTTTAGAGAAATACATGTGTAAGATGGGAACTGGCGCACTGCTAGAATCAAGGATTCAAAGTGCAGAGTTCACACACCCATGGTTGGCATCGCTACATGCAGTCTGTTGTGTTTACTCACAGGACAAGATGGTCAGGTGCAGTCAAAACAGTTGCCTATAAAATTATAATTCTCTCTCTCCAGGCCAACAGTTTAGATTTCATAAAACTGATCAATAGTCTTACATGCTTTATTTAGACAGTTTTTTACTTGGGTATTCTATTGCTTTTTTATACTGCTGATACTTTATGTTTTGTCTGTACTTACTTATTTTATGTCTTGACTGTGACAGCACACGTGAGGGATTAATAAACTATCTATCTATGCACTCATTAAGCTTTAATGTTTTTTAACAAACAGTCACTGAGGAAAGAAAAATCTTATATACAGATATTACTCGTTCATGGCTATTAACTGTCTGCAAACCCTTGCTTTTTTGTTTTTAGTCTGATACACAGAGATAAATAAGAGAAGATGCTGCAACACTGCTAATAAGCACCACACATTTCTTCATGTCAAAGTGGACACATCAGTTCCACAGAAGTTAATTGAATTTGCCGAAATAAATTATAGCATGTACTGACCTTAAGTCTCAAAATGGTTTATGTTTAATAGGCTAAAATTGACTGTAGATGTATATTAAATATATCCAGGCCTACACAAAACAGAAACCAGTAATTAAACGCTTTGACTAGGGTGACAAGACGATTGCTTGTGCTGCCAGAGCCTGTTATTATATGTGCCAACTGAAAATAATATGGACCTATTCTCTCATATATACAGTGATGGCAGCTCATATTAACCATTGGCTACACAGAGTGATGGATTATGAGTATGTACATGTGCTTGTGTGCAGTCCTCAAAAAAACCAACAGGGCACAGCATGACCAGGATGACGCAGCCCGTAGGTCAAAAGGTGGGTATGAACAGGAAAGAGAGTGATACCACGTAGAGGGAGAAGGTTGATAAAACATCAAAGATCAAAAAAGCAGCATGAAATTGATTTTAACACTTGGTTTCACTTCAGCTCCTTGTGTAACTTCGATCTTCTTAATGGCAGCCTGAAGGACCACATATTTTTGACACCGCCCCCTGGTGATGGTACACAGCTCCAACATGTAGACGACAGTCTGCAAAGCTGCGTGTAGGCTCTCCATTGGATCAATGCAAATCATGTGAGCCAGAAACTCAGCATGCTCTAAATGCTGCGTTTTGAGGGTTTTTTTCTACTCTGTAATCTGTATGATGTCAGCGAGAGTGGATATCCCCAACATGGACATTTCAGAAGCCCCGCCCACCGGTTATTCTAATCTTCTGTTTGCAAGGGGCAGCCATTCATAAGGACGCTGCCTTAAAGGAAGAGGAAACAAAACATCTAGTTTCAGAAAGACGATAAACTGAGGGACTGCACAAAGATCCAAAATATGATAAGAAAGTATTATTTTGAACTGTAAATCACTTAAAGCTATTCTAGTGGAGCCCAATAATAATTTTTATTTTGTTTTGTATTTCCTGAACTTCTGCAGATGGAAGGAAAGTAGAGATATGTGGCAGTTCTTAAACACTAATTTTTTCATTAGTAATCTGCCAGTTATGGGCAAATTTGTCAGCAATAGATAAAATACAGAATCATATAGTGCGGCACAAATGAACACATACTTCAGCAATTAAAGGACTTAGGTAGTTTCTATAAAGCCTAAAAAGTAATGTCTTCATAACAACAGTGAGCAGCTATCAAAGGTGCACTTTTCTTACTCTTTAAAACATCCCATGACCTCAAGGAAAAAGAAATGAGTTTAGTGAAAGGTTCAATGAGCTGCGTTCCGGCAGGAGTTGATCTTTAGCTCCGTCAATTCGCAGTACAGACTAAAGCTTTGTGAGCTTTCAAAGACACCTAATGTCTGTTTTCAGAGTCTGTCTTCTCCTCCCCAAAAACATCTCCTTATCGCTCATCTGTCAAGTCACATTGCTCCGACTTCAGCGAGACCAAGCTGTGGCATGCTCTGTCCCGGGCAGTTAACAAAAAGAGAGAAGAAGAAGAAGAAGAGGAGGAAGAAAAACATCGTCCATAAGAAATAAATCAGCCATTTCCAAACTACATGCCACTGTTCAGACAGATCAAACTTCTGATAAGTGCAACAATATTAGAAAGGAAGAGAGCAGTTACCCACTTTTGATTCAACGCCCTCTCCATTTAGCGTGTTTTGACTCTGTTTGATCCTCTGCTACAATGAAGGACGGGTGGATGATTGCTATATCTTCTGTGCGCTGAGGAAAACAACACTCCCGAAGAATAGTGCACTCAGGAGCCAGAAGATTGGTATTTTTAAGATCATGGGAGCATGTAAAAGTCTGGCGTGCCGCCACCGAGTCCCCCTCTCTGCAGCACATACCAGTACACATCAACAGCAAAGATGTACTGTAAAGTTAAAGGTGAGGAGTCATGCTTAAGATCGTTTCTGTCTGCTGAAGAGGCATTCAGCAGTAGCAGTGAAACATCTGCCCCGAGGGTGATGTCAGACAGGCTACCACCTGGAGAAAAATCCTCAGGAGATTTTTATTGCTGATTAGACGGGGGGAGAGTGCAGACCATTCAAAGGGTTTCCCTTATTTGTTAACCATATCTATGGGGGATCTGTGCCTGACAGGATGATGAGGGTGCAAAGCCTGTTTTTGAGTTGGATACTGCAATAAATCTATGTATAATTTCCACATTATTCGAAGAACCACTCTGCGGTGTGAACAGATTTCTTTAAAAATAGACATCGCACAGGTGCAACATCACAGCACAAAAATCTGCCCCCAGAACCTGCAAATCCACCGAGATGGAAGTCACCTGACAGGATCAATATGATTAATAAACGCGACGGTGAAAAGAGCTCCCTGGAAATAAAAAAGTTGCCTTTTTATCTGCAGCGTGCTCCAGGGAATCTCACAACATATCTTTCTTCAATCTGTTGGCAACTTTGGTTGTAAAGACTGATGAGTCATATCAGACTGATTATAGAGATACCTGTCTGAAAATCACGCAACACCGCAGCATTAGATCCAAGGGGATAACCTGTCTGCTGAACTCAAAGGGGGGGGGGGGGGGAACCCAAGTATTTGGAAGCTCCTGATGAAAAATGTAATGCTTTCTATCTGGTTATTTTGGATTCATTAGAAAGAAAAAAGATGAGGAAGGTCAGACATTAATTTGTATTTATATGATTACTTTTGTGTAAATTGCTTTCCTCTCAAGGGTTTCTGATTGTTCTCATGACTGTGTTCAGAGTCGGACCAGCATTAGAGGAGATAAACCTCAGCAAGTGTCCAAATTTAGCGATAAAAAGACCTCCGGTCTGTCGTAATTTCTTCATAAGAAGACAGGCACTTAATGACTCACTGTGTTATCTGCATAAAAAATGAGTTAAGCAAATGCCGTATTTCAGTGTTGCAGCAGTTCTTTATAGTCGTTTAATGAGCATGAGGAACTCAATTCATGCGAGTATGAAATTACAGAAAATGTGCGTGCATGTGAGGAAATACAGCAGAATGATAATCTCAGACCGGGAGAAAACCGCTGCCCTATCTTTCACAGGGCTCCAGTGAGACGAGAACATTTCTTAGTTAAACTTGCCTCTGACGATGTCACGATTAAAGGCAGATAAGTTAATCCACCGAGCCTCTGATTCTTGACATTTCATGATACAGAGCACGGGCCGCTTGAGGGAAGGATCACAAGACGAGCAAAACAGAGCTTAGACTCTTTTATGAGGATGTCACACTTTCTTCCCTCCTTGCTGATTGCTCCCAAGAAGCCAATTAGCAACCTCACCCTGATCTCACATTGACATTCAGTCAAGACGGTGACTGTTATGATGGGAGTTTGATTTGTTTACCGTTTTAATAAAGGTGCGCCGCATCTGATAAGATCCTCTAAAATGGAAGCGGAAGTGTTAGGTTCACTTCATTCAATCATCAAAAAAACAACAACAATACAAACAAACATCCGCACGTTTCATTAACATTTCAGATATCTGGGGCTTTATATAGCAGCGGATGGTAAACAGGAAACACATTAATTGCGAATACAGTAAATAATGCAGCAAATCTTTTCTGAGATCAGGCGACTAATTTAGCCACAGCTGAGAGGCCACCTGTTGACAGTTTCTGCGCCGCACGGTGACTAATCTTTGAAAGATACCTTCTCCATCACCCACGGTGCACTTATCTTAGGAATGTCTGTCTGTTATTAAAAACTCAGGATTCAGGAAAAGTCGTCAGCAGCTACTGAATCCAACCATCCACAGCATTCCTTTATGAAAAGCTTCCTGTAAACAGCCAAGTGTTTCCCGTGTTGAGACACATGTGGAAGTTCTGCTGCCCTCGGACTGTTGTTGCCAGCGTCGTGCTGCCAGGACTCGCTCTATATCCCTGGACGTGAGAACTGCAATACTCCACTGGCACACAGTCCACTGCTACACTCTAAGGAAACACCATCTGTTACATTTTCATTACAGGCTTTGCTTCAAGCTAAGACAATTAAAGCTAATAGAGTGCAAATGTTTGAGCCCGTGCTGCCAACTTTATAATGTCTCACACATTCTTATTCCTATCCACCCTACATTTTAATGACAAGTAAATCCACAGTCATGAATTATGATGGTTAGCATCTGCACATTCTGGATATCTGCCTCAGTTTCAGCTTTGATACCTGCATTAGCTGTTAATTTGAAAGAACTCCGCAGCCAGTGATCCCAGATAGATTTGAAATTATCCTTGAATGTTGTATTAAATCGAATTCTGAATTACTCCTAACTACTAAGTGGGCTCGTAATGGCGCTATAATCCCCAGTATCTCTCATTATGTACAACTGGAAAAAAAAATTGCCCATTCTTTCTGTCAATGATCTGTGAGCACCTCTGAGAAAATGCTGTGAACAGATTCTTTTCAAGGCACTTTGGAGAATTATCTTTCAGCTAAAAAAAGGACAGGCTTGGATAAGCATCTTTAGCCCCAGGGGCTTGGCCACCCCCGAGGTGAGAGGATTGCTTCACACGAAGTGAAGGCTTCAAGTGCTGCATGTAAAAATGGAAGGTGCTCTTGTTGTTGGATCTCAAGTGGGTGGCACGGACATGTTGCCCTCTGAGACCCAGGGCCTCGGGGAGACAATGGCCAGGCTGTGTGAAGCGGGAGATGAGGAGTTGAGGGTCACGGGGCCCCTTTTCTCAGGTCTACACCACCACTAAAGTGACTGTTTAGTGACAACACACAGAAAAGAGGTTGTGTGGAAGATTATGGTTGGAGGGGGGGTTGTCTCTGTAAGTTGTGAGCAAAGTAGGTCCATCTATCATGTGCCACTGCAGTCTCTTGGGAGCTTGTCATAAACTCACCCCAAATAAACAATATTTACCAAAAATAATCGTGTTTAAGATTGCGTGATTAGCTTCATTCACTAACAAGTCTTTTACCATTAAGGTTGTAAATCTTCTGCTGAGCGTTATTGGATCAGATCCAAGTATTACTGCAGCATGATTACTGTAGCATTTAAATATTTTGTATATACAATATAAAACACACAGAATTTATGACCCTTCCTGAATTGTTATATTCCTAAGAGGTTATAGAGAACTTGTCGCCTTTATGTTGTTCTATGGCTAAACACGATAAGAAAAGTTCCAGCGCTTGCTTATAGTTCTCACAATTCACAGCAAGAAATGCAACTTTCCTGTTTATTGTCTGATAAACAGATGGAAAAAAAAAAAGTTTCGTTATTTTGTAGCCACGCAGGGCGTTGCTTCTCTTGCAGCTTTTGTTCACAGAAAGAATATAATGCGTGTAAATAAATAAAACAAATGACTTCAGGGGTAATGAAACAAATGCAAGAGATAGAATCAGGCAGAGCCTGATAAGTTTTTTCCTGCATTTACTCCAAGTGTCACGGAGGCTAACTTCAAACGGCACCGGTGATTTAAGCCGTACCTTTGGCGAGACACGACTGCCAGGGCAAAGAATAGTATGAGGAAGAAAGGTCTATCCAGCTGGAGTAGACACAAAAGCAGGAAAGCATGAACCTCATCTCACACCTTCCCTTCTTTCATCTACTTCCCCTTATAAGCTGGTATTTTGATTTGTGGATTCCTGGCAAGCGGCCCTTTTTGCAATTCAAAGACTTTTCAACAAGAGCATCTGTTTGGGTATTATCATAAACCTGCATGTGCCCCCCACCCCACACCCTTAAACTCCCTACTCCTCCTT
The DNA here is from genome assembly GCA_034780415.1 of Cichlasoma orientale. Classification (NCBI taxonomy): domain Eukaryota; kingdom Metazoa; phylum Chordata; class Actinopteri; order Cichliformes; family Cichlidae; genus Cichlasoma; species Cichlasoma orientale. The sequence continues at coordinate 715,068 of JAVDPK010000857.1, read as the reverse complement.
CTCCTTCCTCAGCCGTGTGCACTTGCATGTTTGTGGAAAAGGGGTGGCGGTGGAGCATGGGGGGGGGGGGGCTTTTCCGTGACCCACGGAGTCAATGATACATAAGCCACATGACCAACTAGTCTTCTTATCCAAGGCAAACAGGAGTCACACACGCACGCACAGAGACACACCGACAGGCAGACCCGCAGGCTGACTTTCAGCACATTCACAGCTCCGCTGAACTCACACTGCCGTTTCTTTGACAGAAGAAAAGAAGAGATACACGTACACACACCTCCGTGGGAGAGCTCAGATAAAGACGTGCCTTCAGTCTTGGAGTGGCGCTGTCACACACTGATACACAAATACGTATTTAGACAAATACACAGGCACAGTCAGGGAGCCACCACAAGCCATACACACTCACACACGCATTCCCACAAACTGACACACTCACTTCTCTCATACACACACACAGACACACACACACAGGGGAGCAAACAGTCTCTCTCTCCTTCTTGCTCGCTCAACTGCTCTCCCTTTCCCTCTCTCTCTCTCACTCCCTCCCATCCACACACACACACCACTACAGTATATCAGTGAGTGACTAGCGGAGAGCCAGAGGGGAGTGCAGAAATGAATGTGAAGATCCTGACGCTGGTGATTGTGCTCTTGGTGTCTCTGCTGTGTTCTGCCAGTGCTGGTGAGTACAGGAGCGGCCAGTCTTGTCGCTGGTTGTCTCCCTTTGCTTTGTATTTCTTTCTCTGTGTGCCTTGGGCTTGTGCAGGCAGCTGTAGTTGATCAGTTACCCAGCATGGTTAGCCTTGTGTGGGCTCTGAAAGGCAGGAATAAATATCAGCACCTGGTTGTATACAGTACTGCACTGCAGTGGTTATACTGTCTGCTATTGTACTGCCATGGCTTTTATGATAAAGTTGAATGTGGGTTCTAGCTTAGATTGATCATTTTCCTCCCTGCCTCACCTTGCTGTGTGCTTATAAGAGATGAAATGTGAAGAGGTTTTTATTGATGGGGATTCATGTGTTGAGCTGCTGCTGCTGCTGAGTGATAGAGATCCTGGACGTATGGGTGACTGTTTGTGGTTGTTATGAAATATAAGGTATGCATGGCACATGTTCTGTAAGGTGGAGGGGTTCATTCATTGCTTGATGTATTCCATCTGAACCAAGTGCTATATAATTATTAGAGCACCAACATATATATGCATGCGTGCCTCCTGTGGTGATGATAATGAGGACTGTAATTGTTGTACGCATCAATGAGGGGAACTCAGATCCCAGATGCGTGGATGGTCTCTGGAGGGGCTCGGGCTTGATGCCTTGTCACAGTAAAATTCCGTAAAGTGCTGCTGCATCTCTGGAGCCATTGTTGGACTATATATCAATTCTACTGTGGACCTCAAATGTCTATAATTTGGAACAAAAACAACGACTTGGGACATTTACTCAGGGAGAGGGCATATCCTCTCTGGTGGTTCATGGGAGTAAATTGATCCTGAGGGGAGAGTTTAGACAAGCTGCATTTTGATGCAGGTAACATTATGGTGTGAAAAAACAACAGTTAGGCCTGTGTAAATGTCTAGACTATTCTTGGGTTTATCACCTACCCACCAAGTAAAGCTGCTTAGAAAGCACACAGGCAGGTTGTGCTGATATTTAATACACATGCAAGATGCATATTGCTGGATATGGACCGTTTATTATACAATTCAGCCTACTGACATCCTATATGGACTACATTAAGGCCTAAGGATATACACTGTAAGATACTTTATAGGCTATATGTTGCTAGGTCCTGTACAGACTGTGTTTGCGAGATACTGTGTAGACTTTATGCTCACAAGATGCTGTCCACTCTGTATCGATCCGTGGCCACAGCACTCATGGTTCCCATGCTTCCCAGCACATTCATTACAGCGACATGCTATTTTTGTCTGAGGCTCTCAGCACATGAGCAAAATGGGAAGCAATTATCTAGCATCATGGTCAGTGTCGTTTTTCACACCCTGCGTGTAGCTAAGCGTGTTCCACGCCTGAGAGCCCACCGTGCTACATCAGCCGACAGGGAAAAGAAGGCTGCCATGCCTCGGGCTTTCATGGCAGCTTATCCTTCTCAACGTTCAAGTCATGCCGTGTATACACCTCTCTGTTCCCTGGCTGCTACTGTAGTACCAGAGCTCCATTGACAGAGAGGAAGAGAAAGAAATGGAGCGAAAGAGAGGAAGGGATGCAAGTGTGTTGCAGCGTTGATGGGTGTGGGGAGGGATGCTAGCTGGAGTGTGCCTGCGTAGCACAAGCCTCTGCTACAGTATGCGCTGTCGCGGGAAGGTGTCGGAAAAGGCTCTGCATGTAGGCAGTGGGTGTGAAGCCTTTCATCTTGAGACAAACGCTTTTCCAGTTCAGTAGGCTTTTGCTTTCTCAGGCATCTGTGTGTGTGTGTGTGTGTGTACATGTGTGTCTGAGAAAGAAGAGATACATAAAGAGTGAGACAGAGAAAGCGTGTGTGTGTGTGTGTATGTATGTGTGTGCGTATTTGTGTGCACTTGCAGGAAGCAGTGAATATAGAACTGGATCTGACTGATATAGGGTGGGGAAGTGTGAGCCTTGATTGCATTTATGGGTGCAGATGCATATTAGCAAGAACTGCTCGCGCAACAGGCAATGCACCTCAACAACCAAAAGCTACTCACGATATTCATTCAGCACACTAGAAGCGCCTTCTCTGTGGCCTTCTCTATGTAATATTAGCATCCTTTAGCAGCGCACTTCAATTACCCATCCTTGAGAAGCACTCTGGCACAAGAGTGGGCTCCAGCTTTGGACATGTGGTATCCATAATTCATCTCGAGGTCGATCACTCCTCCTGCGTCTGAGCAACTCTTAAAACTGGGATATAAACAGTGTTCGGTCTTGTGTCTGTCACAGCCTCTTAAAAAATATCAAAGCTTTATTTTTCTCTGCCATGGAAACACCCTGCCAATCTTCACCTAGGGATGTGCGGGATAAAAACAATAGCAGCTGGTCCAGACAAGCACATGCACTCACCCACACAAACACACACACACACACACACACAGGTGCAATTGCGCAGCCTGGGATGAACAGGTGAGGCTGTGGTGAGTGCGAGCGGGGCACGAGGCCCAGATCAGAGCCATTATCTGGCAGAGAAATCGTCTGCTTAGGAAGGGGGCGATTTTATGAGAGCTGTCAGCAGTGCTATTATTCCATATTAAACTTTGATGTATTGTTGGGGCTGGCTGCTCTGTGGCACCAGCATGCATCTACATACTGTACTTTTTCCAGCCTCGCTCAAATGCTCAACCGAGTGTTACGGGTCAAAGTACATGCAGCCACTCATTAAGGCATATGGACCCATAAAAACTGCCTAGTTAGGTGTGATTATTTGTTTAAACAACATCTATAGATGCAAACCAAACGTGAGCAGGAAGCTTTAATTATAATCTCCCAGTTTTCTAAAGTAATGAAGGTGTTTGTGCCTGTGGATGTTATTACGGTGGAGGAAAGAAAAGCAGTTAAACTTTTCCAGATGTCCAGGGATAACATAACAACAGTGGGCAAACATTTGTGTCAAAAGGGGAGCAGTGGAAAGGTTATTACGGGATTACAGCGAATCACAGAGCCTTTTTTTTTTAAGGCAAAGAAGCTTGTGAGGACCAGTTGGGTTTATATCTCACACACACTACACATCCACAGGGTCAGACCAAATCTGTTTCACGAAGAACCTGGATTTCCTCTTGATGCAGCCTAAGGGTGAAATAGATCCAGCGGCCTGAAGCGTCACTGTAGTGTTTCTGCTGCACATGCAAACACACACTAACAGGTCTGAGCTGAGTTTGGAGCCTGGGTAAAGAGCCATTTGTTTTCCTTTTGTTGGCTTCTCTGTTGGCTTAAATAAAAGCACCAGAACTATGTTTTTATGACAATATATCCACATTGGTTGAGTTTAGGACATAGGATGAATATAAATTTGTCAACTGCTGGATATTTTTTCCATCCTACTTATACTGTATGCATGTGTTGATTTATTGTGCTGCGCATCATGTTCTTTAGACTGTAATTAAGGACAGCCAAGAGGGGAATTACATCGGGAATTTCTGACAGCAACAATATTTCTCACTTGGTGAAAAAAGAAAAAGAAAAAAAACATCCAAATTATGTTGAATATAAACACTAATACCATCAATTTAGTGTAAACATAGTTTGCAAGTATCTGGATTTGCTTATTATCAGCTACAAACCCATATTATGCATGCGGTTCTCATTTCTTCCCTTTGTGTTGACATTGCATAAATAAGGTATTAAACCACTGTGGTCTGTATTTAAACACGTAGACAGGGCTGCTTTACTGCAATTCTATTTTTAATCTATGAAGGTATTTTATCTTGTTACTCAATTATACTATACTATTTTCATTCAGTATCACCCAACTCTGCTTGGGTTCATGATGTGGACCTCAGTGCTGCTTGAAGTTTCTGTGAAATGCACATGAAAAAGGCTTTCTGAGATCTGTGTAATATCACCCAGCATGAGAGCTTTGTGAATGGCATTCTGGCACTCACAAATAATTGCTCTGGAGTGGAAGTTGAGGAAGAGATTTAGTGAAAAATCATAATTCATTTGGTGGGGATATAAGGCTAACCTTTGGGTGAACACTCCCCAGAGAGGTCAGCTGTTGAAGACTTTGGCATATGTGACTGCTGTGCTGCTGTAATGTGATTCAGAACCCGTTGAATGAATAAATCTACTTACTTAGATCTTCCCCTGAGAGTAAACCCAGTGAGTGTGTGTGTGTGTGTGTGTGGGGGGGGGGGGGGGTGTCCAAGAGACAGAAAAATAGAAGGGCAGGCAAGAGAAAATGCTATCTGAGTTGCAAAGAGGCAGTTCCAGCTACATCAAAAAATTCAAGGCGGGTGTTTAAGCCGACTGAAAAGTGTAATAATGGCATTTCTTGGTAGTAAAGAAGATTTCTGTTAAGCTGCATTTGCTTCCTTTACTTATTGAAGTCCAGATCTCCTTTGAGTTTTGAGAGCACGGGCCTTTAGCTTTGGGTAAGGGTTAGTTCGAGGGACTCCTGTGTTAATCAGACCTCATGTGATCACCAGACCCTATCATCAGACCCAGGGCACTCGTTACAACTTAATTAGAGCCAGATATTTTCAAAATCTGCCCGTTTTTTTTCCTCCAGTGTCCAATATTAAAGTGATTTACGACTCTCTTTTTGAACATTAAGTGTTACATTTACAGCGGTCGTACCGGCAGATCAGATTCCTGATCGAGATCCGAGAAGACATTTTTATTAAGAGCCTGCCAGACCACAGAATAAATACTGTGATCTTTGGGAATGCGGGCGCCTTAATTACTTTCATACTCAATTTGTAGGAAGTCAGAATAGGAAAATATGACTTCTGTACATTACTTTAAAAATGTCATTTATGGTAGAAGTTCATACTTCAGCACCACAGAGGTATGCAGAAGCAGAATTGAATAAGTACAGTTTAGGGTATTGTCGCCACCAACATCAAACCTCTATAGGCGCCATCATGGATCAGTGAGATTTCATATACATGTATGGCTAAAAGTGATGCACAGCTGGCTGATGTTAGGCTGCTCTAATTCAGATGAGGGATTTCAATGCTGTGAAGATGACAGTGTGGATTGGGGCTATGGAAGTGTAGCGGCACTTCTTAGATTTTGGGTTCATTTAGTGACTACCCCACTGGGATCTGCTTAAACTCAAAGCCTCAGGCAACATGATGTGCATGTCTCACTTATACTCAGGGAATTATAGGACGTTGTGGTACACCTCATGTGGTTTCAAACTGTCATGTACCTTATGTTCTTGACTTAAATTAAGTCCTTGGAAATGGGAAATGTGCACTCTCCACACAACCGGGTCCCTTCCGTGACAGAGAAATCATTCATTTATGAAATCATGAATTATTCATCACAATTGCTCAGTCTTTGATCACAAATGTTATTTTCCCTGGGAGACTATTTCACACCTACACATACACTTAAACGCTGGTCAATGAAATGATCTGCCGCTGATTGAATAGCATGGATTTCCCCATTTACCGTTTCCTGGATAAAGGCTAGGCTCCTCTCTTGTCTCTCTGCCTCATGCAGTAAGGAAGAGAGCCCACCCTGCACCACTCAGGGCCCCTGACCATGAACAGATGTTTTTGAAAAAAAAAAAAAAAAGGAAAGCAAAACAATATATAGAATTCATAAACATGCATCCACATCAGGTAAACAGTTTATCCTGAGAGCAGATGGAAACCTTGCTGACCCAGAAGGCCAATAAACACTGAAGTTCAGCTCACCTGCAGCACTGTGCAGCTAAATCTGTCAGTAAAAGTCTTTTTATTTCTTTGCTAAATATGTGTGATTAAATTGCTCATTAAATATCATTGCATTGCCTTTAACCAAATGCAATTTTTCTGCATGCCACATGCACAGTATATGATATCTTTGGAGGGGAGACACTAAAGCAGAAAAGCAAGATTTACTCCTACAAACAATTTCTATATCTCTACTGTATATACAGCAATACCTTATTTTGAACAAATCTATGCAGCTAAGCTTCAGGTTTCTAAGCTACAATATTGCTTTTAGTTTAGTTAACAGGTAACACTGTCTGATGCAATGTAGGTGCCATTTTCCTTTAATAGCTCTGTATATGCAGTGGGGAGAGGTGATGGTCTCCTTTGGCTTTAAAAGCTGCAGTGAACCCTGCACAGCGATGTTTCTCTCCCTCTTTCTGTTTCTATCTTTTTCCCACATCTCAAATGGGAGAAGGCATGCAGGTTCACAGCATGTGTGTGTGTGTGTGTGTATGGGGGGGGGGGGCAGGAAAGGGAGGGGCTGTGTTTGATTAGTGTGCCCATGGAAACGGATGGTTGGAGGATCCTTTGCCCTTGACGTGCAATCTCTGGAGATTTGGGCAAACGGTTGGTATCCTTACCTACCTACTGTAGCTGCCATGCGCAGAGATTTACCCCCGCTGATGTTAGCGGAAACAGCAGCAGCAGCAGCAGCCAGCACCTCTCCTGCTCCTGCCCTCAGCTGTTTGGGCACATCTAGTGAAAAGTTGTGAAAAGAAATCACCCCTTGAATTTATTTTATGTTTACGTTTCTGACTTTGCAGTTCATGCAGCAGCATCTAACCTGTAGTAACCTTCTAGCCACAAATTCACCTCTTCAGCTGTAGTGGGGCTGTGAATAAACCAACATGCAGTCAAGTGGTGAGGGGAGGCAGTGGCTTCATTAGCTGGCTCAATGCTGCTGCTGCTGCTGCTGCTGCTGGCCCTTTGAACTCAGTGCTCTGATCATAGCAGAACATCAGTCTCACACCTCATCATTTCATACACTCTCTAATTCAGGAGTATATACAGCATCACACTTCACAGGCAGCTGAATTACTCAAAGGGACATCTGCAGAAAGCCAGAAACCAGAGAGCGCTGTGGTTTGTTTTTAATCACTTCTGAACCTTCGGTTTGGTTAGGGTTTAGAGGTAACTTTCAGAGTAAGATGGGCAAAGGGTTAAGTCGAAAAGCTGCAGTAATGGGAGCAACTTTTCATGCACTTTGGTTTCCTCGGTGGAGTTTGTATAGACAAAGCCAGCCTTTAGCTCAGCCACAAGCCTAGTATTATCACAGTACAACAATGCTGCATATCAAACAGTCCCCGACAGAAATAAAAGAAAGTGCTCACGACCAAAACAAACCTCCCCACTCTCCTCCAAGAGGAACACTCAAAGTGCAGTGGCCCACAGAGGAGGTTAAAAACACCACAGACTGAGCCAGAGGGCTGATCTGGCATTCAGACCCAGTGCAGTGAAATTTGTAAATTGAGAACCTGGTCGGTTGACAATGTCATTCTTTTTGCTCCAAACTGAGCGCCTTTCATGGTGGCTGCCATGGTAACATGGTCTGAAAGTCGACAAGCAATTGGTACCAGTTTCTGCCAAGGCCCAGACTTACTGGTAGGCATGCAATAAGCAGCATTTCCGACACTAAATGTTGGATTGTAAAGGATAAACGACAAGGGACGTCCTCCTTAGTTAGGCACCACTCCATATGTGCAGGATGAATGTGTGGGGAGGCTGTCAGGCAGCGAGCAAATCCGCTGTGCGATGCTGTAGCAGAACCGAGGCTTATTCTAGGTTAAAGAAAATGTTTGGCTTGTATCTGGCACAATTAGCACATTTCATCCTTGGCTTAATAACCCTGATCCCCTAATGTGCTTATGCAGTAGGAGCATCTCTGCCCATGACATGTCTGTGTCTGGCAGTGTGGGTTAGTATGTCTGTGGCAAAGGCATGCTATAGAGGGATTCATTAGCTTAAGCTACTCCTCTCCTTTTAGTGAATGAAGAAGGGAGGCACACGATGGAGACAGCAGGCCTCCAACGTCATGTAATAACCATGGCTACACACACCAGGGTATTTATTCTTCCTCTCTCCCACTAACACAAATATTGTTCTGCTACCCATAAGGATTACACAGTCTCATAATAAGCAACAACTATTTCCCTTACTGAAACAAATAATGCTACAATCATTATATTATTGTGTCTATATCAAGTAAAAACTGTAATACTTTCCCCCCATTTCATTTGAGCAAAACATTAAAATATGTTGTTAAACACTATGGAGCGCTTTGATGTTATTAGTTAAGTTCATATGACTTTTTAATTGTGCAAAGAGGACACGAGCTTTAGTTCAGTGTCTCTCATTTAATCCGATAATGATGCAAACAGCCTATTAACCTCGAGAGACACAAGAAATAAGACTCAGAGTGTCCAGCTGTGCTAGTTGCCCACTGAGGCTGTACTCAGTGATACTACTTCTAGCACTCTAACATGTTCTAAAATGATAACGCTAACATTCAGAGAAAATGTGTGTGTAATGTTTACTATGCTAGTTATTTTCCTTCATCTAGTCATCACTGTAACATTTAGAAAGGATTTAAGCACGTTACATAAAATACAGCTGAGAACAATGGGAATGTAATCAATTTTGTGAGTCTTTGACCTGGTAAGGGCCTCACATGGAAGGTTAAAGAGAACCTATTCTATTTTTCTACGTCTGGCTCTGCGTGAGCAAACAGCGCTGCCTCGCCCATGTGCTGTTCAAACCTTATGTTTGCAAGGGGCATCCAATCAGAAGAATGTTGCTTTAATGAGGAGCTGGCGTAGAGGAGCGCACGAGATAAATAAGGATTATTTTGAACTGTGAATCGTGCAAGAGTCCAAGAATAAAAGTATAGAGCTGAAAATGAGATAATAGGTCCACTTTAAGGACTTCACATGAGTGTAAATATACTTATACTGCTTAAACATTTCAACATATGAACCATGAAAGCGTTGTGCAAAAATCTATGTCAGCACATCATGGTAATGTTGAGGTACTTCAGTGATTGAATGCAAAACAGTGCTTTTGGGGCAAATTCCCATAGAATTCATCCTCAGAACACCACGAATGCCTGTAGAAATGTTAATTATTAACTGTTAACTGTTGACATCTTGGACATTAATGAGGTTTTTGATGCCCTGAGACAAATGTCTCTTCACATTCCCCATTCCCACTCTCCCGGTTATTTGTTTACAGCTTGATATACATCGGTACAGACTGCAGCGCACAAGGCGCAGATGTGTCAGATGAGTGATGTAGGGACAGTGATAAAACAAAACACAGGAGAGATTAGATTTGAAATGCCCAGCCGACCGTGAAAATGCATCTCTGAGATTGCACACAATTGATTCATAATCAGTGTGACTGTGAGTGATGAGGCAAGACGAGTAAACAAACAAATAAGATTCGAGAGGACAGCAAATCAATTTGAGGTGACAAAGAAAATTAAACACAGTTACGATTAAATTTTAGCGGCCATTCTTCACTGCGCCTGTTTACATTTGATGCAACACTTTCTAATGAACACGGCTCCCCTGTAAACTTGTTGCTGTGGACCCACGGGCTGGTTTAATCTCTTATGTCCTAGTGGCAGAAAAACGATTATGCTGTAGCTGCATTTACAAGAGCAGGCATTTGTTATGTGGTCATTTTGGCAGTCAATACACACAAATCAGCTTTACAACTATTAATAAGCAGCTCTGGCCCATTTGCTGTGCTGTGTTCCTGCACTGACACAGCACTGTGATATATAGGTTGCTCTTGCCAGCCATGAGGGCAGCTGATGAACTTGGCATTAAACCAGAGGACAGCCATTTCTCTTCTCTCTTCTGACTGGACGGACAAGTGCTCGAAGATGTATGTCTCTCCAGGCTCCGTTGATGGACTGTTGCAGAATCAACAGGGATAAACTGTCAGTATTCGACTTTCCGCTGGGCTGTAATAACACAGAGCACCACCCACAGCCAAAAAAAAAAAAAAAAAAAACACAACATAACAGATATTACCTTAGGAGGTGGTGAAATTAGGGCTTGGGAGCAGGGAGCAGCCCGGCAGCTATTCATCATTAGTCTGGAGACTGGCCAGTTTGCGACACTGTCAACTACTTTTTTTTCCTCTTCTACTCACCCTTACTCTTGGCCTTCTTAAGCAAGCTCTGAAGCAACAGTAGCAGCAGTAACAAGGCATTCCTGAAATTCCCTCTTTATTAAACTTTAATTAGGAAATTACCATGTGGGGCATTGAAGTGTGGAGATTTGAGGGCAACACTGGGGCTCCAAGGTCATCAGAAGCAGAGATAAGAGGCTTCGCATTGCGAGACATATACTATCCTGCCATTTTACTGTTGTGCCAGCTGGACGTAAACACACGAATCTCTTATGGGAAAAGATCGAATGTGATAGCACAGAAGCTGGATCCAATTTCACAGCAATAAGATAGCTGAGATATCTTTGTTTATGGAGATGAAATATGTGTTATTCAATGATAAACCTGCCATGGAAACAATCAAAGGATCTTCTTCTGCAGAAGCAACAGATGCTGCAACAATCATTCCGCAGGTATTCCAGTGATCCTACGCTGGCTGTTGATGTCGGTTGTTTCTGTCACATTGAGGCGCTTTCGCTGCGAGCTGCAAGAGTTAATCTATACTACCAGCGTTATCACTGAGGCCCTGCTTATTTTTAGCAGCTTTCATTACATTTCTCTATCCCATAGGCACATTGTATGAGTTCAGATTTTCGAGGAGAATCACAAGATTTTCTCCCTTCAAAACCCCAATGCCGAGCAGCGCCTGACAGCTCGCTGTGGCAGGAGACATCTAAATTGTCTCATTATGGACCTGGGTTATGACAGGCTGAGCCACCCGGAGAAGAAGATGAGTTGTGTGAGCTGAGGGACAATTACTTTACCATCTTGCACTGCAGTGTGTGTAAGTCTGCACAGTGACTGACTCCATGTGTGCTTTCCAGTACTTGTTAAAGTAGTCTATCACTCAAAGATCAGCTGCAGTTGGGCATTAAGTAGAACTGCAGGTTCCGCTGTGAGACATAAAAAGTCAGTATGCTGTAAGTAAACTGCCTGCTGACCTTTTCCAAAGCTGGAGATTGGAAGGTTGTATCTCCCAATTTGTGTTTCTTTTTCATTCAGACGATCATGCTTACTTAGAAGAGCTATTGGATGGGTGGCCAGAGAGCAAGCACACTTAAATGTCTAAATCCTGAGGAAAAACTGTGTGTCTTCCACCTCCAAATGTTACCACCCCGCTCCTTTTCACCCCCAGCTTCAACTGTGGCCATTCAATCCAGCTAAACTGTCTCTGTCTCTGAAATATTGTACGAACAAGTTCATTTCAAGCATGCAGACACTAAATGCTGAAGGCTCCCTCCATTGTGTTTCTGTGTGTTCTATGTCTAAACGCCTAGGGTGTTTCAGGGGTGAACGAGGAGAAACAGGACCTCCCTATAAAACTTCTGTTAACCTCAAAATCTTCTCAAACACGGAGGGCATTAACATCCAAGCCCCTGGATTTGAGAGAAATGAACTGAATGCCTTCAGAATGAGTAAACGTCCCTCATTCGCTGTGTATCTGGAACAATAACAAAAGGATAATGTGCAGATTAGTGCTCCAAGGGGCAAGGATGTGCTTTAGATGTAGAAATATGCAACCAAGACTTTCCCTGCTGCCAATGAATTAGCCCACTGTTAGCCCACAAATATACTGTGTAATATGCTTGCCGGAGAAGATTAGCATGGAAATGGAACTTGAGACGTCTGGTGTTTCGGGGATATACATTAAAAACATTCAACAAGCCGTCTAGCTCAGTCACGCAATACACCATTATTTAAACCTGAAAGCTAGAAACCCTTCTCTATTTCCTCCTTTTCAGTGGAAGCTGGTCTTTTAAAAATGTCTTCATAAAGCCACAGCTGAAGGTCATTAATTAATAAAGGCTGCAGAAAGACTGTTTTGAATGCCGCACTTGTAGAAAATTGCCCTCTATTCAACCACACTGATCTTAGATATTAGAGAAACTTGAGGGTTTTAAATGCAGTAGACGATGTTCTGGAGACAGCCTTTAAAGTTTCAGACAGACAAAATCCTTAGGGTCGCAACTGTGCTTTCTTCATTTAATATCATGACTCTGCAACAACTAAACTGATGGAAACTGTTTTGAGGAAGCAGGGAACCTAGCATCATCATGGCTTTTCTAAGCTGCTCAAGTGCTGTCCTCAGTGTATTTTCTGCTTTTACAAGCCTCTGCAGTCAACTGGCTGACTTATCTTAAGCTGCGTCCTCACCCCAGCTCTTGTAAAACCAAGGAAGATCATTCCCCCGGGAATTCTAAAAATGGTGCCAGTCTCTGCGAGGAGGGGAGACAGGAATGTCATGACCTCATGTGAATAATGTCAATCAGCTTGTTTGATGGGAGACACCCAAAGAAAGGAGGAAGGTTGGCGGTTTGGCTCTGAAGGAATCGTTTTCTTATGGGTAGATAAGGTTGCTGAACAAAGTATTTTACTAAAGTAAGAAAGGTGCACTCTGCAGCTCTGACGATGTCTTTGGGGTTATCTGTGCTTTCCTTTGAGATTACGCTGGGGTATGGAGTTTAGAAGTGGTGGTTATTTTGGAGAGTTTAATAAAAGAAACTGTTGTGTTTGGTCACAAGGACCCAGATTTTTAAAGTCTGATCTGTACTATAGACTAAAACTCCCAATCTCTTCCCCTTCTGCTTCAATTCTGATAAATTAAGTCTGCCTTTTGTGAGTCCTTCAATCTTTACAAGTCAGAAATCTCTAGAGTGCCCATGCAATCAGTGCACAGCTCCATTTCAGTAACTTAATATTATATAAAATTAATGGTTGGTTACATACATTCATTTTTTGTTTAAAATGAAAAATGCATCACTGTGTATGTAATACCCACAATATTTGCTGGTGTGATATTTAATCACTTTGACATATCCAAAGCCCTTTGCTGCTTTTCCTCAAATTTTACTGGATAAATGAACTGGGTGTGGTGTGAAAGATCACCCATGTTAAATATCCCGTTACACACAAAGATGTGCTGCAAAATATTTTAAAGAAAAGATCTCTTGATCCCCAGGGGTGGGGGTGGGGGGTCGTAATAGGTTGAGAGGTCACAGAGACACTTGGACTGGACCAAACCATTAAAAAAAATGGAAGTGATGGAGGACCTGGGGGGAGGGGAGGGGGGCTTAAGGGGATCAGGCCACACTTATTGAGAGATGACTGAAAACATCTGGGATCACTCTCAAACACATATTCACACGCACTCTGTGAGACCCAACGCTGTTAAACCCATCCCCAAGTTTGGATCAAACACTGCCGCAAGATTCACCTCCACAAGGTTTGGTGATTGTTTGTAATCTTGAGGAAGAGTGACGGAGACATGAGACATGAGACATGAGACATGAGACATGAGACATGATGGTTTCAGGGTTTTGTTTTGTTTTTTCATTTCTGCCAGAGCTCTGTGTATCTATTGCTTTGGACCACACTGGCTTGATGCACTACAATGCTGGCTGGGCTTAGAGAGATCCACACACATTATCACACACACTTGTTTCTTCTTTCCTCATCTACTGTATAACCAATGTGATTTTTCTTTGCATCCACTGACATTATGAAACTTATTTGAGAGATTATGAAACGCCATCTATAAGACAGTCCATTTTTGGGTGTCTAACTGGTCTCTTCTCTGTGTGTGTCTTCCAGGTCCCATGGCCTCCACGGTGCATGGCAGAGATCTGCAAGAGACATCTAGAAAAATGGCCCAGCAAAATTCTGCAAGGGGCGGTCAGACCCACAGACCATCCGGCTTGAAGAGAAGACGCCCACGGCCCCGTCTTTCCCACAAGGGGCCCATGCCATTCTAGAGCAAGGTGAGTTTTTTATTTGTTTGTTTTTCTGTCAGGGGTGAACACTCATTGGGCTTCGTTGACCAAATGTGCAATCAAACCATCAGTGTCAAGCAGTAAAAGGCTTCTACCCTCTGTAGATTTCTTGTGAAATAAAAAAGATTTGCCAATCTCTGCTGTTAGCCCATTAGACCAATTTTCTGTCAAGTCAGAGCTACACGTTTCTCCAGAGAATATGAGCCAAGGCACTTCCTGATATATTAAATTCTAACTGCTGACTTGTGAGGAAACCCGACTTCATAGTGGAATTTCTAAGAGGAATTTTATGTTAAGTCCTGAAATACTTTGTTGGCAGAGTCCCTTCGGATGTTTTCAATGACGAATGGGAAACTTAAACTCTTACAGGAACACTGAAAACTCTGTTAATGGCAGCCAGACTGAGCTCCACCACAAGGATGTTATTGTTGGCAAGCAGATTATTAGACTTAGCTCACCAGCTTGCATGCTTTCCTATTATGACTAAGGTGGTTTTATAGTCTACCTCATTTATTTCCTCACACAGTAGAAAGATATACTTAAAAACCTTACCTTTGAGCCAATTCAGCTGGAACAAATCTTTACTCTCCACCTGATTAAATCAAATTAAAACACATTTTCCTCAAAGATAATAATCTGTCATGCCGGGTGTGTGTGTGTGTGGCACAATTTTTCTCGCAAAGGAATGTTTAACTTGCTGTCAAATAAAACAGCGCTTTGGGTGGAAAACGCTTTCATCCCAGATCAAAGATAATATTATACTTATCACCTTTTCACACCAATCTGAACCAAAACAAACTCTGAATTTTAATAAAAAACAGATAAAGCCTCAATGAGAAACTAAAATATACCACGGCCATTTAAATAACACGATCAAATTTAGTGAATATACAGATTTAAATCCACTGATGTCAGCATGTCACAGCATCCACATGGCTGCCTCAGACACCATGGGAGACAAGACAATATCTCCCCAGGAGGTGAGGACTATACAACACTGACCTGCAGAGGTCCACCATAAATTTAATCTGTAGTGAGAGGAGGCTGCATCCAGAGAGTGTCAAGGCATGGTTAATCAGTTTTGAGAAGAAAAAAAAAAAAAGGATCAAAGCTGCAGAAGTTTGGAAGCTCTGCTCTTTAAAGTAGCCAGTTTTATAATCTATAGCAAATCATAGATGCCAGACCAAGCCAGGGTAGTTTGCACTTGAAGGACAGCATGGGTCTTACAACTTCCCTCGGTCTGCCAATAAAATGTGAGAATCCTCTCTGTGAGTTGAGTGGTCAGAGCTTATATTCATTGCCAGAATGCTGGCCACATAATAGGGGGAGCTTCAGGAAGTTGTGAAGCTCTGTAAAAGTGAACGCCTGAGCGAGTCACAATGCTGTCTCCGCAAACACCACTTAAACCACAACACGCTGAAGATTTCCTTTTTTTGTTCACTTCCCTCTCCGGCTCCCCTCATTCTTGCGGAGTTCATAGTTCACCTCATTCATGGATTTCTCCCCACATACCATGCCCATCCACCCCCCAGTGGGAATCGGGCCGTCCATTAGCAGCATCTTAGCGATAGAGCTACCAACCTTCACTGAGAAAATGAGCCAAAGAAAATCTGAGCTCAAAGTCTGAAATTCTTCAGTTTATTCACAGCCTGACTGAAGGAATTAAGTCTTCACGAGACCTGATATCTAACATCAATCCATCCACCAAGCAGCTTTAAAAGCTTTGCTCTTCCTCGTGCGTCCTGCTTTCTTCTTCAGTTTGTGCTGATGATGGGAAAACCAACCCTAGAAACAGCTGGAGTTGCAGTTTGCTCGATCAAAGCTTGTACACATGCACACTGTCTATAGATATGTCTTTTCTGGCCTAAACTTAATTATCACACTGTTTACATCAAGGATTAAGAACAATGATTGCCCTGACATCCTCCATCCTCCAGCTCAGCGCTATTTAGCAATATCACCCCATTTCAGTGTCAACAACAGCTCATCTTTTATTATCTACGACACCAGAGGCAAAGTTGGATTTTTTTCATCATTACACATTCCAGATGTGAACCACTCTGAGAAGAAAGAGCGCGACCTGGGTCATCTTCTTTGAGTAGGCTCAGATCAAACCATGCTATTACAACTCCTGGATCTAAGCCATGCCAGTGACAGTCTAAAAGACGACGAAGATATTTTAGATTTAAAGCCAGAGGCAATTTGTGAAAACCCCTAGTGGCCTTGAGTGTGAGAAAGCTCAGTGAATGAGTCTTTTAAAGAGTTTCCCAGCAAAACAATGTAGATCAGGTCTGCATTTTCTCCCATACGCACACTGTGCAATGGAGTATGACTTCAAGGGAGCTGCTGCACTGAGATCATACCATAAACCAAAAAGGACAACAACAAACAACAATGCAATTCTGCGGCGATTAGATATACCATACGTCAGTTCTCGAGGCATTACAGTACATGACCTCAGAAAAATGCCATCACAGAACAAGAACAGGCTCTTATCAGTGAATGAAGCTTGTTGTCTGAATCTTCTGAAATATCGCAGGCCAGGAGAAGATAAAAGATGTGGTAACATCAAAGATTTTGTCATTGTCAAGAAATGATCCCACGCCCTGAGCGTAGTATAACATTGGGCTTGTGTTCCACAGTGAGATACACAATTGTTTTTCTTACTCCCTGCTGCATCTTCCAATCAAAGGCCGTGAAATCTGGTTGGAACATGTCTGGGACAGACTTATATTCTAGTTTATCAAGTGCAAGATAACACAAGGTATGACACAGAGAAGGCTTTAGCACAAACTCCCTGAGGGGCACATTTATTGGAGAGGAAATTGAAATGTCTCCATGTGGGTTGAGAAGTAGTCTGAATACAACATGATGGCCTTCAACACTGTCAAAAAACATATACTTTTTTAAAAAAAAAATCTGCTAACAGCTACACGTTGTAGTGCAATCAGAGCTAGGATATTGTAAATAACAAAACCAACAAAAAAGCAGTGAGCAGACAGGAATATACCAATATTACATAAGTTGACTATTACCAATATGCTACAAAAATATTTTGGTTATTCTAATAATTTAAGAGATTCTGCACTGAATATTGTGAATATTAAAGCGGCATTAAGAGTCACTTTTTGTGGAGAGTAATAAAAGCAGGCAGTGTACACTGTTAATAGCATTCAACGCTGGGCATGGCACAGTTATCCGAACATAAATGAAAAACTAAAATCAGAAGTGAAAAAAAAATAGTTAAATAAAAAAATATAGAAATATACAATAGTTGTTTTTAAAGAAGAACAAGTAATTAAAATGATATTGTATGTTTGCAAACCAAACTAAAATGAAATAAAAGTGCAGAGGAAATTTCTTCAGTTTTAGTCTTTATCAATTTGGTCAATTTTGCTAACACAACAAGCATGTTGAGACTTTGGTGCATATGTTTATTGAGACTGGAATGTAAACATGGCTGAAAGTCAACTGCTTCCACAAAGTGTTGTGTCTGTATTATAACATCTTGCTCCTGAAAAATCCCCTTAACTTTATACAAATTAGAAGGCCTAAGACTAACACTGACACTAACACTAAACTGAAAATGTCAAACAAGTGGAAAATGAAAGTACCGCTGTGATTAATTAACCACTCAGTATTTTCTATGCATTTATTTTACAGTCATCTTCACTGACTGTAAAAACTGAGGTGAAATGTTGGGATGGTGTTAAGGTATTGTCTGCATGGCTTTTAGGAAAAACAAACGACATGTGCTTATGACATTGTGTGTGTGTGTGTGTTATTTTCCTGTTTTGCAGGCACTGCTTTGAGCGCCCTCCCCCAGGTTCTGATTTCTATGCTCTTCCTTTGCCTTGGGGGGCCTTGCAATGAAGGGCCTACGCTTGCCCAGCCTGAAGAGTGATGTCCATAGCACCTGCTGGTTCTTCAAGCAACTCTGTCCACAAAAAAATAAAAAATCAGGACAAGCCGCTCACCCTCAGCTCTAGGAGGAACTGGGGCCAGGGAAGGGGGGTGGGGGGTATTGAACCCGAGCTATCATACTCTATTTCTCTGTCTCTTTCTCTCTCTCTCCTTCTCTCACTTCCTCACTACTTATCTCTGTCTTCTCCCAGGCATTTTTTTTCCTTTATAATTTTCTTATTATTTGCTTAATAGAGCCCAATCATAGCCTGAGTGTCTCACACACTTTGCATGACATGTGGTGGAGAGGGAGCCCAGTCAAAACAATCTGAATCTCAAAGCATTTGTCCCTTCTCCACGATGTGGTATTCCCATGTCTCGGATCCAAGGTTCCTGCAGCTGCTGAATACATTGCTGTGTAGCTACTTAACAGCTTTACTGTCGGGTGAGGGCGCCGATCATGCAGAGGGGCAGTGTCAGTTTTAATAGTTGGCAAATAATACGTTTGCTTGTGATACTCTGGATGTCTTATGCGAAAAAGGAATAAAAAGGTTTCATGTTTGAAATGGACGAGCAAAAGCGTCACAACTCAATGGCATCACTATCATCACTTAATTATCATTATTAATGGTGCTTTGTACCTCCTAATGACATTACGTCCACATGCAAAGTAAAGACGGACTAAAAACAGAGCACATATTATCAAAACAATCTAGTTAAGTGACAGAATAATTCCTTCATTTAGGAGATTCTTTAATCCAAAGCTATTTTGGTGTTTCTGAACTCATTAACACCTTGGGAGGCGGGGTTTATGGGCCTGCTCTGTAACATGTCCCACCTTGGATGAGTCCTTTGACCCCAAATCCCAATCCTGTCCCCAATCCCCAGCCTTCTCACCACACTGCTGCCCCCATGCAGCTGCTCTACGCGACTGTTAACTGGCAGTGGCGGTCTGCTCCACCGACAGGCCGTCTTGCCTTTTAATGAAGTGCCAAATAATAACCTTCTCCACAATGCTGCCAGGAACGAAGCAATGAAAGGTTAGGGCGAAAACGAGAAACACATTACCTCTTGTTTGAAGTCTTGATACACTGACACATTATGCATTTTAAATTTCTGCAAAGAGAAATCCAACATGAAGAGGACAAGTTAAATTAGACCAAAAAAGAAGCTCAGTTAATATGTCACCATGATCAGCCTACCACCAGTGCTCTGGCTGTTTTAATATTCAGCATATGGCTAGTTTGACCCTTTGACCGATATCTTTCACTGACAAAATGCTATGCCTTTCCATCATACTGGAATATATTACCGTTTGTTTATTTCTGTGTTATAGTTTTATTTCTTTTTTTTCTCAGGGTGCTGTGATAGAGGCTTGTACTAGAGCAGTCTATTTTGTGCATTTATTTAACAAGACACAAACATACAGAACATTTAAAACTTATATGAGCATATTTTCATATATTGTATCTTTACTCTCCCTCTATGTATACACCAATATAGCCATGATTTATTCAGATTCAGTCGTTTTTAGTCACGATCCTTTCCCTACGTTATGTTGGGTACAGTTGCCTTCCTGGTCTGCCCGTCCACAGCACAGGTGGTCGCGGCTTTGATCATTACACTCATTAAATCCTAGAGTTAATCTTTCTCAGATGGATCTCCCCAAGGTTGGCCAGGGCCACTTAGTCTGAGCTCATTGTTAAATTGGCTTAGACAGAAACTGCACCCTTCCCCCTTTGCAATCTCCGAACCCCTGCTGATTCAGTGTGTAACCATGTAACATATTAGGACTGTGACCTGTAGAAAAGACACTTTTCAATCCTTTCTTGTTGTGTAATAGGTGTGCAGAGCAACGTGCTAATTGATTTTTTTTTTTTTAAATATCTGCTGCAGTTCATTCAGCAAACTTATTTCCTTCAAATCTTTTTTGACCACACGAGCAACTGGCAACTGGTTAACCTAGATTTTCAACACTTTTTCCCTCTCGCCATGTCTCATGCAAATATTATAATAAAATGCAGAGACTTCTCAGTCCCAGCATGAGATGCTTTTATTAAGAGAGCATCTAAAATCACAGTGGTAATCCACCCAGCCAAGCTCACCTTGATTAAAAATGTATTAAATCCTAGGGCACTGTGAAGTGTAATAATTTCAGTTCCACCATTATTTTTTCATACCCTCTCAGACAGAGATGTAGATTTCATTAATGCTTCTCGGGAGCGAGACAGCTTTGCTCAGAATGTCTCATGTATTATTGGGGATGATAGTAGGAAGATATGAGCTGGGGATGAAAGTTCAAAGCCGCAGGAGTTGGGATGCTGGAAGTAGACTGGGTCATGACACGGGGTTCAAATCAATACTTCCCCATCTCAGAAGTTATTGTTACGGAGCCGAGCAACGTCTGTATCCGCACTGTTCTTCATGAATGTATCCTCACCATTCGCACCAGCCGTGCTGCCCTTTCAGAGACCAGAGCAAACCAATGTTTATGTAAAGAGCCCTTTTTAAATCTTGGCCTGGTTATCAGTTGTATCCAAAAAAAAAAAAAAAAAAAAAAAAAAAAAAGATCAAAAGCCACATATCCCACTGATCCAAAGCCTCCGATGTCAACAAGTCCCAACAAATAGACGTGACTTTGCTCCAAGACTTCTCTGCATGGGTTTGCAAGGCTGCACTTTTGCAATTCCATTATGCTGCTGGAAAAATACACCCTGAAAACAAGAGTCTCTTGGTATGGAATGGTTTTCCAGTGTATTGTGACAATTCTTTTTGTCTGATTTTTGTCTAGCTGGTTGTCCAAAGCTTACTTTTTTGAATACAGTGTGAGAAGCTGTATCTTTTGTGGATGTAACAAAATAGAAAAGTAGTCTGCAGCACAATATGTCGTGGACACGTGAAAGCTTTCAGGCATTCTTTTCTTGTAGATCATAGCCCACAGCCCTCCCCTGCACATCAGGTTAATGGGCCTTGTGGTGTGGAAGGACAAGCACGTCCAGGCTCAAACTGAAATGGTAAACCAATACATTATGCTCGGGGAGCAAAACCATTTTCCTTAATGGTCTTTTCCAGCAAGGCTTACACAAGAGAAACAATTCCTATCCTCTCAATGTTTCCTCTCCAGTTCCTCTTCTCTGTGACCATCACAAGGCCTGAGTAATGTTCCTATGCACTTGTTAGCATGTTTTCCTGGTAGAAAAATGTTTGTTCTGAGAACTTGCCCCCTCTGTGTTTAGTTATTTTTGTCCAAATGCATTTGGCTGGGAGTGTGTAAGGAGTGGGGATGAGCAGAGAGATAGATATGTGTTACAGGTGGAAATGAGAATAAGCTAGAAACAAGTTTTAAAATATGAGCTTAGTCATTGATCTCCAATAGTTATCAACACCCATCCCCCCCTTCCCCATCCAACACACACAGACACACACAAAGAACGCAGAAAAACACGCCGTTTTTATTTTTTTAATCCTAAAATTCCTCCACACTGAACCAAACATTTCACTCATTGTGGAAGTGGCACACAACACATTCCATGATCTTACCTAAGCCCATCAAACTGTATCACGTTGGCCTTCAGAGTGGGTGTCTGCAGGATCGAGTGGCTGATATTCAATCCAATGCATTCACAGTTTTTCCACTGGCTGGGCAATCCAAAGGATAACTAGATTTTATCTCCCGTGAGAAATGACTACGAGCTGTCATTATCTTGAAGCCTCAAAATGAGACTTCCTACACCCAGAATAGCACAGGCCCCTCCTGCCTTGATTGTGACACGTTCTCCATCTATGTAACCACTGTGTCAAAAATCGGCTACGTTCAGAACAATCTTAGGAGAAACACAGTGTGTAGGCTTACACACCATCGCAACAGTGTTACTAGGTCTCAAGCAGATACCATTTGAAAGATGATGTATTACTCCTGAAACTTATATCCTGTTTATGGTGTGTGCTCATATTACTCACCAGGCCAAATGTACAGTCCCTGTCTCTGTTTTGATGTTGAACTGGGCAAAAATAAATGACATAAATAAATAAATAAAACAAGTGTATCAGAAATGGTTGAAATACTGTGTACATATTTGAACTTTTGGTTTCTAATTTATAAAAGATAAGCTTTAGCTCTTGGAGTACTTATTTTATTTTTTCCTTTCATGCGTAGCTTTGTGTTTTTATTTTCTATTTCTGTAAAGTGTGTAAATATATCTTTATGATAATAAGTAATATTAAAAATCTTATTTTAAGAAAACACTGTCTCCTGTCTTTTTTCTTTCTTTCATTTTGTTTTTGGTTTTTGGTAAAAGAAAAGTTCACATTAACTAAAATTAAATAATCCAAAGAGTCTACAGCCAATGTATTTGGACATGGTTGTGTTATCCCGATGAGATTTTTAACCCAAAACCATAAACATAACCCTTACGGTTACACACGTGAAGATATTTAACTTGCAGTGCATTCTGGATGAAATGTCAGCATTCAAAAATTCCCATAAAATAATCTTCTAAAGGTAAATATTTTAAAAACAAGGAGTAAAAACTTTGGACTCCTGTCAGTGCTCAGTGAAAAGTCTCATTTAAACTCTGGTCCCTGCAGATATGCGTTCTCAAATTTCAATGAAAGATTTAAAACTGTTGAAATATTGAAGATATAAATCTGATGAATTTCTGAGTAGGATTTTACATAAATCAATCAATCGTAACCCCATAAAATACATTCA
>JAVDPK010000857.1:635378-687899 GCA_034780415.1 Cichlasoma orientale | reverse complement strand
ATTATATCTCTCGGCTGGCCTGGGAACGCCTTGGGGTCCCTCCCGATGAGCTGGTGGAGGTGGCTGGGGAGAGGGAATCCTGGGCTTCTCTGCTTAGGCTCCTGCCCCCGTGACCCGGCCCCAGATAAGCGGAAGAGAATGGATGGATGGATGGATGGACGGACAGGGAGGCTCTAGTGACATGATAACAGTTGAAATAGCACCCACTCAGCAAAAACCTAAAAAGACGGCTCTGGCAGACATCTTAGCAACATTGGAATTTGGTTAGAAAGCAGTAAGTGAAAAGCCAATGTTTCAGTTTGTCGAAAACACATATTTTACATCTATATTTGCATTACACCACCACAAATAAACTCATCATGGAACACACAAGCCACAACCCCCTGAGAAACATCATTTACATGCAGATACATATAGATTTCATAAACATGTTATATACAAAATTTGTTATCCAATTGTTTACCAGGAGTTGTTTGACCATCTCATTATAACCATTTCATAACGACACAAAATGTCAATCAAAAAACACAAACACATGCTTTTACATTATGTAAGCAACAGCTGGGTGAGATGTAGACGTGTTTTACTTTTACTTTGGACACAAATTTTGACATAAAAGAACACTTTTCTATAGGACATAACTGGCTGGCCAAATTTAGACCAAAGCGTACAACATCCATGGACGTTTGGTGCTGTGTGAATGTGCTCTGGTCCAAACCCCGTGTCTGTGCGTCTAAGAGAAAGTGCATACATAAAATTGCTTTTATTTCTGAAGAGAACACACACAAAAAGAGTGCCTGGAGCCAGGTAAGAGGCAGGAACTACAGGCCGCGTAATGCACCTCAGCTGTGTTGACACCAGCAGCTCTGCAGTGGCGACGGATCACTGAAGTGGTCATAAAAACAAAGCAAGCACAAACACAGGGCAGAGAGAGAGAGGCAGCTGGTAGAGAAATGCACGACTGGGATGGGAGTGACAGAGAAAACCGATTTGGCTATGCGAGCTGCCAAGGCTTCACCCTCGACTGTACACATGTTTGGGATTTACTCACATTTTGAGCTTCCCCTGCTCCTTTAAAACCTCAACGAGGAAAACAAGATGTCAGGATGGCATCAAGTAAATTTGCACCTTTCTCTTTACTTCAGTTCCTTGTCAATGAGCCAGGATTTCATTGCAGATTATTTTACGTACACTGTGCAGATTAGACACATTATCTTTAGCTCATAAGCCAGGAACAAAGCAAGTGCACCGGCCCGTAGGGTAATATAATCAGGGTCATAACTTTCCCATCATTAGAGAGTTACACTTTGATGACTGATGGACTTTGGATATACAGCCTCTAGTGTCCCCTTTTGGGGCCAAGAGGACATTTCCTCACCTTTTACAAATCTCCCCGATAGCTTTTCTTAATGGTGCTTACATGAATGTGAAAAGATATAGAAGAATTAGTGAAATCTTGAGTCACATATAAGGTGATAAACACCATCAATTAATTAATTCATGTGACCTAGTAAAGCCTGGGAAAGCCATTGTGTTCAGCTTTCATGTTAAAAGGACCCTAAAAGTTTTCCATGAGCAGCGACTTTCTACAGGAAGGTTTCTCACAACATTAAAACTTCCTCACGCCTTCCTGCAAGTTATAGCTTTAACAACAAAAGCTTCAAACAAAAATCAAAAACATCTGTTTGTCCTTGAAGTTTTTCTTTAGTAATCTTTTCTCTTTTTTCCAAACAGAGTGCATCGTGCACCCGCCCAGCATGCTCATTGTCAGGAAGTGAGTAAGCAGATCATGTGGGTGTTACCCCAAAACAACATGTTTATCAGCTGTGCGCATGGCACCGATTATCTAAAGACACATCCTGAGCTTTAAAGAGATCGTTGATGAGCTCCACGTCAGCACGCTACTCTTCCCATCTCACTCAGCGCATTTAACGAAACAATTTGCTGCTGATCAGGGGATACATGCGGTGTTATTATCTTGTTAGAGCCAGTTAAGGGGGTAAGTCTCTGAGGGCTGACAGGAAGGCATCACTCTCCCTCTACTGTGTGACCACAGCCTGCGTTAACGGTCCAAATCTCCTCACCACATGGACGCGCAAAGACCAAAAGCAACATCTGGCACCTGACTGCTGAAGAAGATGCTGAATGTTTTTGTTGTAGCATGCTGATAAGATTTAGGGAAGGATTATTAAAGGACCAAAATGTATATTATTAAATTAATGGTTAATTGAGTATTAATAGCCTGCATTTAGCCTGTGTAGCTGTTATGATTGTCAATTACTGAGGTAATAGATGTGTGTAACATCATATGTTAGCTATGACAGTCGCAAATGAAAGGAAAAATTGGGATCATAATAATGCAGTTATCATTTTCTTCTGGCATGCCCAAGTTCAGAAACACAAAAATGTTCATGGCCCACAAATTTTAGCAATCATGAACAATTCAAAAGGATTCAAGATGAATTTTCCTTAAAGCTCAGCACAATAGCGCAATTGGAAAGCTTTTTTAAAATCCATATATATTCAAGTTATTTTCACTTCATATTTTTCATCTGGTTCCCCCATCTGCATGGATCAGCCCCATAGTTTGAGAACCACTGCCCTTCAGTGAGGGGTTTGAGTGTCTCTTATGCTGTGGTGTCATTTACTGGTATAATCTGGGCACACTTAACCCGTACAGGGTAGGTTCTAGGTTCCACTTCCATCAGGATAGAAGTGTTTAATCACCTCTATCCTGATGGAACTGGTCTTTTTTTGGGATGCCAGTGCCTCCATCCATAGGGTATAAGGGATCCCTGAATAGTTTAAGTATGAAAGTGATGTGAAACACATGCTATGACCTTCACAGTCACCAGATCTCAACTGAACTGAGCACCTATGGGAGATTTTGGCCCTAACACGTTAGACAGCGCTCTCCTGCATTACCAAAAAATGAGGGAAAATCTTTTGAATGATGTTAATCCAACCAGTGGAGCTCCAGGGAGACTTTTATGATCAATACCAAGGTGCGATTAAGCCATTCTGGTGGGATGTGGTGGTACGGCATGATATTTTTGTCTGTTATGATGGTCAGCATGTCAAATTGAGTGGTTCTAAGATCAGAAAATCTGAACCATCACGAAAGGCTCAAAAAGCTTCGAACATCCCAGTCTTCCTGTTGGGATGTCAAGAGGTGTCCTGACATTCCCAACCCAAAGCAATGTACCAATGCTATCCAGAGTCATAATTAGGTTACTATTATATAGTCTGAATCTAGCAAAACACACCTTGTGTTGGTTTTTACTTTTACTTCCTATAGAGGTTATTTTCTCCTATTTACAGTGACATTTACTTCATTTGAACAGCAAACATCAAAAAGTAAAAAAAGTATT
Source organism: Cichlasoma orientale (assembly GCA_034780415.1). NCBI lineage: Eukaryota > Metazoa > Chordata > Actinopteri > Cichliformes > Cichlidae > Cichlasoma > Cichlasoma orientale. The sequence goes on along the minus strand of JAVDPK010000857.1, from coordinate 684,528 downwards.
TAAAAGTTTCTCTTACACGCTTGTATTTCTCATGTCTTCAATCATAAGAAGTTAGTCTTAGTAGAAGTTGAAGCTCAATTTTACCATCAAAAGAACTTGATTGGTCACAAAAGTAGAATAGAAGCGAATATGTCAAAACCGGCCAAAAGTCAGGTTTGATTATTCTTTAAAAAAAAAAATAGTCAAACCTGACTATGAATATGTTTTATGTCCTCCTACATTCCCCTCCATTAGATCTAATTGTCAAGGATTTCTGTATATTTAAGACATTTTTTTACACAACCTACAACCGTTAAGGCAGCTCCTGTATGCAATTAGCTCTCTGTTACAGTTAATCATTATTCACACATGTAAAAACAGTCTGAAAGAGTCATTACAATGAAAGAACTTTAAAAATAAGAAAAACAAATAGGTACTAGACAAATGTTGTGTGTTAGCACCGAATATTTGATTCAGCTACTCGGCTGATATCCCTCCACTTATGTCTACTAATTATGTTAGCCTACATCATTTAGCTCCCCTCACTCCCTCCACTCACGTGAAGCAGTGAGAGCACCTAGGCGTATGCCACACAGCTGCTCTCACTCTGACCAACATAGTATGTGGTATTGCAAGTGGAGAGAGCTTCATTAACCCCCCAGCAGTGCAAGGTTAAACAACTTTTCTGGTAGAAAACCAGCTTTGCATTCTGTGCTACTTGGGAGACAAAGCACTGCTGGAGGTGCTGTTTTTTTCTCCCACAATTAGACAGTAATTGTCACAATCAAATGTCTATTTTTTTTCTGAATATTTGATTATAGAAACGCATTTTGAATATTTGTTGAAATTCCTAAAAGGGGCACAGTCTGCCCAGATATTGACAAGGACGTGTTTTTACTTACTAAACAACCCAAATTACAATAACTCAGGAAACTGTGGCCACAGTGGTTACTGGATTTTATCCCACTTTAAAAAGCAAAAGAAAAATATAACTGATTGCAGCAAGAGCTTGTACTGAGTCATTCAAAGGGAAGACAATGATGTCGTGACACACACTGACCTATAATTGCCAACAGCAGAGAGCTGAGGGGCAGTGATTGGCTGGCCCTTAGGGCCCTGTGGCCTTAGAGGATGAGAGCCATCACGCAATTGCAAAGGATCAGCAAATCACTGTCAGATGCCCGCTGGTTAGACCACTCTAACCCCAAACTATTTTTCCATCAGCACCAGCGGGTTTACAGAAAACAATTAAAGTAAATGGTTACAGTAAAAAGGAAAATCCTTTGGGCATGTTTCAACAAAAAGTACTCAAGTCTGAAAAGCACAAACAGTGTTTGATTTTTTTGCACAATATAGTCACTAGTGCAAATAAATGCATGAAAAGTAATCGGGCTAAAAGAAATGTTGGCTTCTGAGCTTCATTTATTCAGAGAACGTGTGTTTGTACATGTCGAATAAATACATTGCTGTGGAGACAGAGTCATCAGTTAGTAAGGAAGTGTTTGGGTGATGTCCAGGCGTTTCTAATCTGCCAACACAGATTAGATGAACTATTTAAACCATAATAGCAGATTTCCTTAAATCACTGCCAAAACTCCACACTTTAACAAGCTTTTGAAGATGCTCTAGAAAACTGTTCCTATTAGCCTGTCAGGCTGTTTCTGATGTCTTAATGCAGGTCAGCTCTCAGACCTGCAGCTGCACAGAGAGAGACAGACCGGGAGAAGGGGTAGGGGGGTGGTATAAACCCAGAATCAGCAGCTCTCCCTCTGCCTCCTCTCTTATCTGCTCACACAACCAGCTGAGGAGCACACAGACATTCTCAGACACAGCCAAGCTTTCCTGGCATCTCTCCCCCCACTACAGAGAGATGAGTTTGTCCTCCCATCTACACCTCTGTGTGAAGCCCAGCACACATCAAGCAGCAGCAGCAGCTATGAGCACATTTAATTGGCCAGCTGTCTGAGTGGACAAAACTACTAATTACTTGAGAAGACAGCAGTTTTTGACAGTCTCTCAAGCCATAGCAGTAAACACTGTAAGAGTATATAAGAGTGCAAGCATGAGCTATATGCAAATGTCAGAGAATTGTCCTTGCACCCTATATTCCCACTGGAGCAGGTCTGCTCCTTCACATTTCTCCTTCAGGACGTTAATGGATTAAAAATTCAACATATGGTAATACAAAGCCCGTGAGTCGGGCTCAGCTCGCAGGCATTAGATGCAGTCGGGTCTCCTGACTAAATGAAAGTGACGTCTTATCAACTAATTATCTCCACTGAATTGTTTATCAAACACAGACCCTGAAGACTTCTCCCTCCTTTGTTGCTGTGCTTGTGTTAAATCTCTCAGTGAGTGCGGTAAGTGACATCTCTGCCTAACACTGCGTGTAAGGCTGGTAAACACAGAGATCAGCAATATACAAAGCACACTGACCGTGGATGCCACAGGGAGTCACAGTGGAGATGAGTCAGGAGGGCCGCAGGGTGGAGAAAATGATGAAGGGCCAGGAGGTTAATGCTGAAAAGAGCACACATTGCTTTTATATTAGATGCACTTGACGGTGTTTGAATGCAGCTTTTGTGAGTGGTGCCTGCTATATGAAGGCAGTGCTGCAGTATTTTTTTTTTGTAATTTCAGAGCAAAATTGAAACTGAAGGCAGGAAAAACGCTGTTAACAACCTTAATCTCAGTGTGTAATTAAATGGGGGGAAAGAACAGCAACATATTACCTTACAACTTCCAAATCTTATTCCTAATGTGCAATCAAAAAAATAATAATAATAATAATAATAATAACTAAGGTCCTTAGGCTGTGTTAAACATCAATGATTATCCAGTCTTGAGCTACTTGCAGCCATATAATTACATTACAAATTTTTAAAATCTCTTTTATTGGAGAAAGGTCCATTTGTTGCTATGAGTAGGGCTGTAAAATTAATCAAACTTCATTTTAAATTTTGTTTTCTAAATATTAATAAAACAAGAAAATGAGAACAGAATATCACTGTTGCATCATTCTGCACTTGCATTAATAAAACTACTTTTTTACTCTCTAAAAGACTAAACTGCCAAGCAGTAGCATATTTATTTTATTTTACATTTATTTCTTTTTTTTTTTTTAATTTCTTATGGCTATAAGAGTACAACAAAGTAGAATAAATCCACTATCTTAACATTTGTTAAGTAGTAATTGTGATCTCTTTAGTCACCAAAAATCAATACATTAATTAAATAAACTGTGATTCTAATTTTTTTGTAATAACTGCATATCCGTAACTGAGAGGGATAGGAGGAAATAAATGTTCCTCTTTTCTCAGAGAAGTAGAAAGAAAATGCAATAAATATGGTATAAATAAATCCTTGGAGAGTGGAGTTTTTGTTTCAGCGCTTTAGCATGTATCGTTTCTTAATGTTTAGCTAAAGTAGCTAGCATTTCTAAAACGTAATAGTCACTACTTTAAGTGCATTTAGCAGCCAGCTATCGCTGCATGACACCAATATACAAAGACAACAGTGGGTCACAGAAACACTTAACTCAGTTTAGTAGTCAACCTATTGTTTCTGTAGCTTGTAGAATTTGAACTCACCTGTTAGCTTCCACAGTTAGCAGGTTCACAACATCCAACTCCCCAACAAGGTGTAATACTGGAGGAGGAAACAGAAAGACTAGTGGGGATTTTTATGCTAAGTTTGTTTTAAAATATCTCCATCAAATGCTTCAGCTCCCACTTTATGTGACAAAGTTATAAAAAAGAAGGAAAAAAAAACAGAACAGAAATACAAACTGTCAATTTTAATTTTATAAGACGTGAAATTGAAAAAAAAAAAGTATTATATATTTTGATTACCTGTAAACTGTAAGTTCTTTATTTTATGCAACTGAATACTACAGCTTAAAAACAACAATAAATAAACTGGGGGGGGGGGGAGGCACCTCCCAGAATTTAACTATTTGACTTCTGAGTGAGAGTGAATTGAAAATGGCAGGTTTACTGTATGCATTTGTCTGTCTATAATGTCAACAGCAACCACTGGTGCTGGGTGAAAAAAATAACATTATCTTACAAAGACTCCAGAATAAATGTGTTCAAATCAGTTCAAACTATGCTCAATTTGATGTGGCAGCACATGACTAATCTGCAGTGTTTATGCTTGAAAAGGCATGCGTTTTGCTAAGTGTGATGCAAAAATGTGGATATAGTGTATGGTCTCTAAGAACTTGCCAGCATTTGTTACACAGGCAACACAATGTATCATACTATTCATTATTATTATTATGCATTCACCAGACACTTGATTAGGTGTGCCTGTTCAAATGATTGCTAATGTAAATATCTGATCACTCAGATAAACTCAATGCTTGTAGGCATGTAGACATGTTCAAAAGGACCTGTTGAAGTTCAACCTGAGATTCAGATGGAAGAAAAAAGTTGATTTAAGTGACTTTTTGAAGTTGGTCTGAGCATTTCAGAAACTGATCTAATTGTTGCCAGTCTGATGCGTTTCAGTTTCTGGATGGTAGGGTCAAAATCTGGCATAAACATGAACTACATGAAAGCATGGATCCACTCTGGTGGTTCAGGTTGGTAATGCTAACCACCACGCCACCGTGCTGTCCATCCATTATTATCAAAGAAATAAAGAACAGGGTAGAGCAGGTCATCTACTAATTGGAAGGTTGGTGGTTTGTTCTCTTGCTGCTCCAGTCTGCATGCCAAAGTATCCTTGTGCAAGTCACTGACCTCCAAGTTTGCTCCCAATGCATTCATTGGAGTCTGATTGTGTGTGTGAATGTAAGATGTCTATTATTATCAAAGAAAAAAAATCCTTTGAGCCTGCTTTACAAACACGGGACTCCTACTCCTGTATAAATCTGCTACTTCCAAACAACCCTGAAACTCCAAACAGAACAACCCTTCATTTACCTATTTACACCAAGCACACACACCCAGCTAGGAACTGTTCCTACTTTCCATGGAGAACATCTGCCTGCAACACGTAAACACTAGAAGCGAACCACATGCATGGACCCACGGCCAATTACATGTCAGGAAAACACTGTAGGGGACGGCACTGAGCTCTGAGTGCACACACACAGACTGATAAGGATAACACAGGATTAGGGATGACTTGACATGACTCAGGTCTCAGAAGGTCAGATGCATAGGCGCCACACATGTTTAGAAAAACCACAAACAAGTTTTATAATGTTTTTAGGACTTATGTCATATCTGTGATATTCTCCTTGATCTCATAATATACTAACATTTAAATACATTCGTTGATAGGGTTTGGAATAAAAGTATTGATCTGATTTTGACCATTAAAAGAACAGATTCACCTCGTAGCTGAGAAGAGCTCATCCACACGGGCCTGTCTCTTCAACAGCTCCTCCATTTATGTAAACATGACCCCTGTTAGAATAACAACCGCCTGAAAATTTTTAAAGATAATCTCATCTCAGGGGGAACTCTATACTCTACTCCAGACCAAGGATGGGTGCAGCAAACACACAGCTGAGCAGAGACAGAGAGAGAAATTCAGTGACAGATTCTCTTCTTTGCTTTGAAGATAAATCATGGGTCTGTGTGGCTCAGCGAACTTGAGGCTTGCACCATGTGTTCCTGTCATCACAGGGTCAAAACCAGCTCATGACCTCTGCTAGACATCATCTGTTTCCTTCCCAAATTTCCTGTCATGTTCCGCTGTGGCCTATCTAGTGAGGCAGAGGTTTCCTTATGGGGTGATAGTGATGCCTTACTCTCTTTACAATATTGCTACTGATGTTGGCGTACCTTAAAAAGAAGACATCTGCTATTAATCATTTCTGCGCTGCATGAAAGACCACGGGGACATGATGCTGAAAAAATATCTCAGCCACAGTAATCCATCACAGAAAAAAAGATTAATTTAAGTCATTGTGTCTCTTTAATTTTAATACAGTGTGGATGAGTTGGCTGTTTTTATATCAGTGTATACATTACACAGCACTTGTCATACTGTCAGTGAACTGACAACAAGCAGTGGAAATAATCCCTTAAAATATGTCAGCTTACAAACTCTATTGTCACATTTATGTCTTCTTATTCAGGAAATTATTGTTCTGTGACAGTAGAGTTGCAAAACTTCATAACAGCTAAGAAATACTTTTAAAAACTGTACAACAACACAACATCTTTAGTCCAGGCACTGTTCTTGTGTTGCACACATGTCATGGGAAGGTTGTCAGGATTGTTAAAATGTTAAGGGCCCAGTCATATAGGTTCCAGTTTGCATCGCACCTTTTCAAGTTTCACTGCAGCTTGGCAAGTAGTTAGCGAGTGTTTGCCGACAAGTCAGCTTCTTTCATGCAAACTATGGGTGACCGTGGCAATCTGCTAGCAACCAAAGGAGGTTTTTGGTGCAGCATCCTCTTTGCAACCAATTTCACGTAGCAACTGCCTGCAACCACTCAACCAGCCAGCCAGGAAATACTCATCTCACCCTAGCAACTAGGATGGCAGATATATTAGACAAAGGATGTTGCACATGGAGATTCATGGAGAAGGACGTGCAGACTGCAGAGGGTTGGTGTGGCAGAGGAGGATGATAGGGACAGGGATGATCTGCTGTGGTGACTTCTAAAGAGAGCAGCCAAAAGAAGAAGAAGAAGAAAAACACAGGCTGCCAGGGGTTCACCAAATGGTCTATAGGCCTGTGTGACTGAGGCCTAACATGCTCACAATAATAATGCTAACATCCAGATATTAAGCATGTTCATGGGTTTTTTGTAGCTTAAATATCATGGACCCTCCAGGGCAGACCTACCTTTTCTGTCTTTCACTCAATCTTGTTTTCAGTCTTAGTTATCTTAGTCATTGTCTGTGACTTGTAGCAGATTACTCCACTGTCAGCCAGTGTCTCAGTAGCTCTTCCTGCCTCCACAAAACCTGCATGGACTCCCCATCTGCGTGATATCTGATGTCTCTTAATAAATCCTTACATTATTACCTGTTTCCATGTTCTGCATTTGGGTTCCAGTGCTTTAAAAGATAAAAAGTAATTTGACATGTGGTGAAAACATAAATGTTTGTACAAAATTTCAGGATAAACCATCGAATGATTACTGAAGCATTTTAGTCAACATCTTATTACAAATGTCAGTTACTCCCAGCTCATCACATATCGATGCCTGGTCAGGACCTCTAACCTTCATGTTTTACCCACTGGGTACCACATACAGTGTAGTCTGACAGATTTCATAGAAATCCCTCAGTGGCACTCAGGGAAAAGTTCTGGCATCATCACTGTCCTGGGATGTCTGGTTGTGGTCAGGATAAGGATACTTTGATAGATTTGCCTTGTAATGATGACTAACATTGTTTCTGACGTCTGAGCTAAACCGCAATAGAAAATAACCTTGTGTCTAACCAGAAAGGGAGACCAATAAATAAATAATCCCACTGCTGCTATTACTATCATTCTCACCACTGCCTCACGATTACAACTACAAGAGATCCATCATGACTATTAATAGACCAATCAGGGGAGACGGAGCATCAGCCCAAGCCACCAAGAGGGACAAGGGGTTGCTGTTTGGGCTCAAGAACAGGAAGGATGCACAGTATTCCATGTTGGGTGAACAATATGTTTAATAATTTTCTCTGTCTCTTTATCACAGTTCCAGTGCTGTTTTGACATATTTTGCATTGCTCTCTGTGGAGTGTAGATATTTGATTTTAGTTGCTTCCAGACCGCTATAAGTGGAGGCCAGCCCAGTGGGTTTATCCCACATAAAACCAGTTCCAGACCCTGTGGAGAGGGCTTAACAGAAAATATTCTTAGCTGCATTAAGGGAGTAAATCTTGGTAATCCACCTTTGCCAATCACCCGGCCCCAGAAAGTTTTACTGGAGATTTCTTGAACTTTTATTGAAATATAAAGTGACAGTGTGCAAGGGTAAAAGACAGATGCCTGTAGGGACGGTGGTTTGAACTCAGGGCCGGTGTTCTGATATTAAATGTCAGCATCTCTCAACTGCTGCCACTTCTTCCTCTGATATAATGTATTTAGATCCACTTTTCAAACTGCAGTAATACCGTAACTCCAAACCACATGCGTTGTCGTGTTGTTTCTCTGCTGAGTCGGTGAAAATAACTTTGTGGTCACAGTTAACAGAAACTCACACTATAATGACCTCAGCCACTGGCAGCTCTCCACGGACCTTTCACTGCGTGCCAACAACACAACTCAAAAGGCCACAAAAGGCAAAAGAGACACCCTAACAAACCTCTGCTTCTTTGACACTCTTCACATCTCCTGAAGAACAGAGCAGCTCTGTGTTCAATCTGGATATCTGACAGGTTATTATCCCATTAGATGGGCTTCATTTACAATCCAGATAATATAGGAAAGCTCGAGAGACAGCTTATTATTGGTCACGGTTCCTTGCCTGAATGTTTTTGTGTCAACAGGCAATCAAAATGATTTTTGGTTTGGTGTTTGAAAAACACTGAATGTTTGCATCAGACTGTTGTGTCTTGTGGTTATGTGGGTAGAAACGTTGTCCATCAGCTAATTCACAAACTTCACGCTGTCCATCAGTATCACTGTGCAACAAATACTGACCTTAGGTACCACAGGCTTATATATTTTTTTAGGACCAGAAATATTCTAGATTTTACAGTCCTGTACCTTAATTGCACTACTTACATAGTAAATGGTGTTTGGCCATAAATCATATTCTCATAAATCATTTTTAAGCCATATAAAATGAGGCCGCTGCGTGCATTACCATCACCCCGAGGTCATTTCACTTTCAGCATAAGCATAATGGTCTTCCTGTATTGAATGTTTGGGGACTCTGTCAGCACTAAGCTAATCGCTCCATCGTGTAATGCGTATGTGAGGCATGAGGTGGGAATGTAAAACACGGTGAAGAGCGTGGATGTTTCTTGGGTGCCGTGTATCAACAGATCCCTGAAATGTGTTTTGACACGGCTACAAGATGATGAAAACTCAAAGTCCTGAATGTTACATGAATGTGGAAAGGAGAAATGTCTGTAGGGGGCTTAATTCCAGGTCAGTGGATGAGAGCGTATAAACACGTATAAAGTCACATGTAACTGCTTGATTTTTGTGTACAAGTTTCTGATCATTATAAATGCATCGGTCTATTGAGTTCAAAGGGAGTTGAGTCAGTAACAGGTCATGTTATTAATAAATTGTCAAAGGTTACTCCCTTAAAAGGCATTATGTATGAATGTAAGTATGTAGGTTGAATATTTCAAGGCATTGGTAATAACAAATCACTTATACTGTTAAAAATATAGTTTATAAACTCATGACAACAGGTAAAGTGTATACTACAAGAAACCAAAGCATTGATCTGTGAGGGTTTCTGGACAGAACTAAATCACGTGTGGTGATGATGGATGATTAAGATCAGCAACAACCTGGAATTCAAAAAGTTTGCTTAAATTCATTCAATGCAACTCCAAATCAAAACGACTGGGTGCATTAAAGGGAAGGCTCAGTTTTACTAAATGACACCTGCCTTGTGGTGCACAAAGCGCCAAAACAGAACATTTAAAAAGCTCGGCATCAGTGGGGTTTTTCTTTGTTTTTCAAGAAATGACTCGGCTGTGAGCAGATTCTTACAGGAATTTTGGTCTTTCTACTGAATTACATTCAAATGTATCTAACAAATGTATCACTGTGCTCAATGAGGGGTGCATCTGCCTGTGATAAGAGACTCATCGCATACTCGTGACAGCGTGACAGAATGTAAATATAAACACTCCCATGAGCTGTAATATTATCTAGCTACATGCCTCCTTTGGTATACTGATGTAGTACAGATGTAGCTCCATTATATTCAAAAGAAGGCAACTCACATCAAAACAGTCTAGATGGAACAGAAGTACTACTGGCCAGATATGTACATGTGACTTTTGTCTGAGATGATTTTCTGACTAAATCAGATGAGTTAACTGATACCGCTGTTATATGTGTTTGCAAACCGTGAAGACTGTAGCCAAATAAAAACAGTCCGGCTCTGTGTAAAATAAAATACTTAAACCAACGACACTGGGAATTAAACAAAATATAAATATCAAGTTTTAGATTTGCTGGGAAGCTGATTTCCTTACCTGTGAACTGAGCCAGGTTTACAGTCTCAATGTTAACCTACGCTGAGAAGCACACTCCTAAAGAAATCAATGGAAAAACCTCAGACTTTTAGGTTTAAAGTTTGGAAAGTGGCCACTTTAACTGGAAGGTGAGTGTGTGTGTTTCAGTGTATTGATTAAATCAGCCCAATGAGTCACATTTGGTGAGCTAATTACTAACTAGGGTGACCAGATTGCACAGCATTTTTATTCCTTATCCCCCTCTCCTGTCTTGAGACACATTTTGACAGGCTCTGCATGACATGCACTTTTTAAGTCAATTCATGTGAAAAAGGCTTTTTATTATTTTCAAATGAAGTTTAGCCTGTCTAATGCCATGCTCATCAGGGAAAGTTACAAGTTACCAAAAAGTTGCAAACTTTGCAGATTTTGGTGAATATGATGGAAAATACCACAAAGAAAATGAAGCTGAGAAATATAGTTTGTGTATTTTTTTTTTTTTACTAGACTTACTGTATTCAGTTTCACACAGGAGAAAATATTGTGTGAAGTGATATGTGTGTTATAATTGGCAAAGAAATTGCTAAAATTGTCAACTATATGGCTCAAAAAGGGACGCCGGTCTATGGATGCATCCCTACTGAAACCCAAAGACTGTTACCAGGCAGAGCAGCAGCTGAAATAGCAGTGAATTATGAGTATGGGGGGATATAAAGACTATTGCATAAGAATAAACTTCAGATCCTTTTTATTCTTTTTGCATTTACTCAACAAGAGAGTTTCATTTAAATATATTTGACTAACTCCCAGCATTGTTAACGTGCCCCACTTTGTCGCACACAAATATTGTGTTTTTCTCACGTGCAGAAAATTGTGCCTGCACATTGTACCTGTACAGCATGCTTGCTTGCATTTGCTGATAACTTCCCGCTCCACCCTGCCATCCAAATATGGTTCGAAAAAAAAACAACATGGTGCTGGTCAAAAAGCTGACATTAAACTAAATTTAGGGTGGGGCTTCATAAACTAATGGGTGAGGTCACAGCAGCCATGCCAGTTCGTGACTGCTGGCTGTAGTTTCAGCTTTAGCACTTAGACATTATAGTGGCATCAATGATCTCATCTCCAAGTAAGTGAACAAGCCCCCACTTGCTCCTTTAACAGCATATTTTGTACATTTCCTGGTTCCTGCCATCAGATTTTATAAATATCCACATCACACATAGTGTGCAAAAGTGAGCACAGGTCACACTTCACTCTGTAAAATACAATATCTGATTGTCTCACCATAACATCCAGCTCTCTTGGCCCACTTATATGTACATTGACACAAGGGGAGTCTTATATGTAATAAATTGCAGCCTTCTCTATCCCCTCAAGACCTTTTCTTCAGTGGGGAGACAGATGTTTATGCAGTTGCCATGGTTGAGAGGTGTCCTTTATTGAGGGAGCATCGGAGGTGTTGCACGATCCACACCACCCTTTCATTAGACAGCCCCATTTGTGCTGAAATACTATTGCCTCACCAGGGTGGGCGCAGTCGTTTGGGAACGATGACACATAGTAAAAAATATATACAGATTTATTTTCACATAAATTGCCATTTCACCCCAAAACATCCAGGGAGTTATTAGTTTCTACGCATAATGAAAAATAAATATTCTCACAAAAGCAGGCATCCCATGGAAAATAAAACGGCTGAGCTTCAGTATTTTAGGTTGTGTGTTATTGTTCTCATGTGAAGGTTTCCTTCTATGCAAGGTATTATATTCCCTGAAACATAATACACACAGACATAAATATATTTTCTCATAGAAATAAGCATAAACAGATAAACTTGGACTCCAGAGAGGAAGCTGGTTTGAGTTTTTTTTTTCTCTCTTTCTAAAGTTAGCAGTGCCTGGGATACATCCATAAAAATTCACAAGGACACTGTGTGGCCACATTTAGGTGGGCCATGGCTCTAATTATCAATTAACTGGGTTATTACTCTCTCTAAACTCAGCCAGGGAGCACATATGTGCTGCTATGTGTGCCGGATGCATTGATTAAAGCTAATAAAATACAACGCAACGTATCCAGGTTTATTGTTCATTTCATGATACGACATATATTTGGATACTCACGTGAGATTAATTAAAAACATATATATAATGTACCATATAGTGTTAATACCACGCTCTAGGCTACTAGTGAAGCAGAAGAAAATATGCACCTCTTACATGTTGCGCTTGGAGTTGGCCAATAAAATCAGGGGTTCGAGTGCACTGAAATCTTTGAGGTGCAGATCCGGCGCTGTGTCTGGCCCCGTCTCCAAACATTTGTCTTCATCTTCAGGATGACTGCTGGCTCTGGCCTTGCCGCCAGCTCCTCGTTGCTTGTTTGATGATTAAATACATTTTGATTTGCCGGGCCATGTTGTAAACTTCCTGTGTGGTTGCACCGTCAGGTCTGTGTTCCACTCTGCTGCTCCCCAAAGGCCTTGCTTGAACACCATTATTATCCCTGCAAATTAGCCCAGTTAACCTGCCCCTGCTCCAACTCACTCTTTGTTAACCCCTCATTTTTTGCCATGTCTGGACCGGGGACCAAAGGATTTTAGAAGCTGCCCACCCCTCCCCCCCCTCCCCCCCATCCTCCCATGATCCCCAGCTACCCTTGTCCCAGCAGATCCTAACCTCTGTGAATATTAAACACCACAGACTGCAGGAATGCCTCAGCAAAATTGGCAGCAGATGTTGTTGAGGGGATTTGGTCGTGAGGTGTTTTGTCTGCAAACTGAGCTGTAAAACATCGCAGGCCTGACAGGTCCTCTGGTGAGCCTCTAAGGTGAAGCGGCACAAGGGCAATGTAGACCTTAAGTAGCTCTACTGAAGCTCACTGGTGGCTGAACACTCAACCATCCATTTAATGGTCACTTACGGAGAAAGGTTTGACACAAGCTGAAAAAAGAGGTGACTTCAAGTTGGAATACATCAAAGATGAGGAGTTTCTGAGCTGTCCTCCCATTTGAAATAATCTGGATGACACTTCCAAGATTAAACTGGTGGATAACCTACTTAGGAGCATAATATCATCTTAATTTGGTCCATGTTGTTGTCCTTTACATGACACCAAGAGGTTTTTGTCAAGACTTCAGTTCAAGATGTGGAAATCACTTCAACTTGCAATGAGATTACATTTTAATGTATGTTAAAATACACTTTAAAAAACCTGCATGTGATGCAGGAATGGAAAATGTTGCTTACCTGCCGGTGATGTCAGGTTGAGAGGAAGCAGGCCTGAGATGCCTGGGTGTCGGGGGGAAAAAGATGAATGAATGGTGCGCAAAGAAAACGATTTCGTAGTTTGTTCCAAATTCTGAACCAGCCATTGCTCCAGGCTACCGCTGCTGACATAAACTGTGGCACATGTGATTTCTTACTCCGAGCACAAATTATGATAGTTTGGACTACTGGTGCTCTGGCTCCAAGCCCTCAGGGGCACTGGGAGAAAAAAATGGTTTGGGGCCCAAATGAAATAAACAGATTTTAGCAAAAATAAATGTTTTTATAGGCTCTATACAAATCATGTAAATGCTGACATGTCTTTATTGAGGACTGTAAAGGACTTGAAAGGTATTCATTGTTATGACAAAGTGACAGATGTTGGTTATACTCTGCATTTTAGCTTTATGAAGCCTTTTAGCATCTTTCAGTTTGTTGTTTTGATTTAGACTGTTTTTTTAGATCTTTCCCCAGAGCGGACAAAAGCTCATCTAATGAAGGTTCATTCCATTTTCTTCCGCTTTTCCAGTTCAGGGTCACGGTGGAGCTGGAATCTGTCCCAGGTGGAGTACATCCTAGACAGTTTATGCAGTCTGTCGCAGGGCTAATGGCTCAGTCACACTAGAGTAAAAATAAGATGGCAACCTCCATGTCACTATGAAAAATCAGTGATTGTCCATGCCTATGCCATTTTGCAGTTAAATTGCCATCCTGCACAAACTGTTTTACTATTTGTGAAGGAAATTCTGCATTTCTGCGTCATATCTATGAGATCACAAAGTCCCTGTATACAGTCACACTAATCTTGGTCACTAACCCCTAGTGTTTTTGCTAGTTTAACTGTGTATAACAGAGACAGACAACCAGTCACACTTACAGTCAATTTAGAATCACTACGTAACCTAACGTGCATGTCTCTGGGGGGAAGCCAGAGTAGCGTGGACGGCCCACACAGGCACAGGGAGAAGTCAGTGGATTTGAACCCAGGATCATTTTGCTGTCGGGCAACAATACTAACCACTGCACCACTGTGCTGCCCCATGTTTATTAAACTTTAAATAAACTCTTTAGTAGGAAACTGTACACTCACTGCACATTGCAATATGTCATCAACAGAGAAATTCCAGAAAAGTAATCAGTGCTGGTGTTAAAGCAGGTGGGAGGACTTATATCCGCAACTATGTCAAAGATATTTTTTCTCCTAGCTGATAAGAAACCATTATGACCAAGATGTAAGTTTCTAGGTGTAGGATAAGAGCAGGGAGCAGCCCATTTACTGACACGGTCAAGCCTAACATGAGAACTGAATTTAAGAGTGGCCAAGATCCTTGCAGGCCATCTGCCAAGAATCCAATATAGCAAATGCTTGGATCTGTGTAAGCCCTAAGCAGAAAGTCACTATGCTTAAAAAGATGCTAACATCCTTTAATGGGTATGAAAGCTGCTGCAGAGGAGAATACAAATGCTGGCTGTGCCCCGTAGCCCAGACTTTTATCCACTTCCATCCAGCACGCCCTGTGAAGTTGATTAATTGAACGCTTTGGGACAAAAGAGTAACTTTTATCGACTTTGACTGTGACTAACCCACTGTGTGGAGTTAGAGGAAAAATTTGAAAAGCTGCTTTCCTTTATCTCCCGATCACAAGACAAGGCCCTGGAGCGTTAGCCAAGAAATGAAACGTATCAAAAATTAACATAGACAGCAAATCAAGACGAAGCGTCCCGTGCTGGTGGTGTTTGCCACCTGCTTTGGGACAGAGGTGAGGGGAGTGTGGGGTAAATGCGGGGTCATGGCTGTCAGCAGCCTCTCAGTTATACAAGCCAAGTGGGACTGCAGATACGAGGAGGGGAGAAACTGCGGTGATGACATGATGAGCGACACGAGGGTTACACAGTCACTATCTTCATTCAGCGCTGCACGGCTTATAAACCCCGTGACGAGCTCTGTCTGTGTGTTTGTGTGTGCAAACATTCCTTTAAGCCGTTTTCTCTCAGGACTCTGTCCTTGTGTTGTGCGATGCTCCCACAGTGGAGGCCTGTCCACGACCCCCTATAAAAAGAGAAGGATGCCCACTTCCTTATACCTTCAGGCATGCCAGTCCTGCCTCAAGGGAAAAGGGCCCCATAATTTATTATTTGTTCCCCTCTTGTTAAGGAAATACTTTCTCAATAGCTCTTTCTCCTTTGTTTATTTTTACTGTTCTTATTTTCTTCCTTGATCCAACCCCGTCTTCTCTTATTTATTTGCTTTCTAAACACCAGATTGGTTTGGTACATTCAAGCTGCCACAAAGAGACTTTAAAAAATTACTTTTGTCCTTAGTGAGGACAATGTTTATTTGTCTGAGTGAACCTGAAGGGATATGAGTATTTTGGGAATACCTATGTGTAGGTGACAGTTGAGCTGAGCTGTACAAGCTGACCCCGGTTTCCATTACCTCAGGCCTTAATCAGATTCCTCTCCTGCACATTGAAGATATGTCGACTGATACAGCGAGCTCGGGTGTCAAAATTTATCAGCCGAGCTCTGCCACTCTTGATTTAAAGACATTCCTGCACCATGTGAACTTGATTCACACAGCCCATGTTGTATGTAAGGATGTCTATCACCAAAATCACACTGACGCATTCAATCTCACACCAAAGCGACCAAATTCTCATTTATTCCCATCAGCGACTTCTTTGTTTGTTGGTGTTTTCAGCTTTCTTGAACCCCCCCTCATCCACCGCAATCATCAAGGGGGGAAAAAAAGACCAATAAAAAGGCCAAGCCACTCGCTGACTGCTGATCCATGACTCAGCTTTGAGAGTCTCCACCTTCAAATCAAATTGTCCAGCTTCCAGAAGGAGAGGTGCCGCAGTCCTGCCCCGGGCCACGCAGTGTCACTGACCAGCTTCGAGAGGTTAATGCACATTTTTCTCAGTTGTCAGGGACGTGTGATGGGGGCAAAAGAATACAGAGGAGCACGGAGGTCACAGCTCTCCAAATATCAAGAGCCTTTGAAATACTTAATTATGTTATAAAAGAAGCTGAAAATACCAGCTGCCCAAATCCAAACACGAAAAGCCCTGGTGGATCTCAACAGCATCTCGATGGGTTTACTGACCTACCCAGGATAATGCTTATTTATTGGTATTTGATCACAGTTAGGTCATCATGAGCTGTGTTTGTTTTTCCTACCTATAGAGCATTTTTTCTTATGTTGTATTGTGGATGTTCACTACATTTATTTGACTTACTCTTCATGTGAATTTATGTGTTTTAGCTGTTTTAGGAATGTTTGTGTCCGTCAGTCGATTGATTGTTTGACTGATCCCACAGTTGTAAACACTTTACAATATTTCATTACTCTTTAAATTTTTTTTTTTTTTTGGGGGGGGGTCACTGGTGTCAGTGGTGTCACTGAAACAGCTGTACACACCAATGGTTATCAAAATCTCAGCATTTCCCACAATAACTCGTGTCACATTAAGTGCATACAGAGCTGGGTAATGTGTTTTTCAGGTTCTGTTTATATGCTATAAAGCTGCGGAACATGCATCAGGACCCTGGGAACATAGGGCCCGTTGTCATGTTCCCATTATGTACCACATAAATCTGGAGAACGTAGGACCCTGGGAACACAGGAATGACTCATGTTAACTATAGACTGCATAAACACCCATTGATTTTGGACTCTGCATTTTGAACCCTCAATGCTGAAGTTAGTTTTTTTTAAGTCAGATGTGACCATGTTTGGATGAATGGGTGCCATTATCAGCAAACGCCAGCTAGCTTGATTACCGGACCATATTCATAAATTGTATAGGTGCAGCACATAGACGCAATTTAGTGCAAATTAGTGCTAACTAATAAAATACTGGAATTTCACACACTGAAAATTAAGCACAATCTCCTTGAATGGTCTGCACCACACAGAAGGACATATTATTTGTCTGATCAGTCCATTAAAGTGCTTAATGGTGCCAACAGCACAAACATAGTCCAGCCCAGTTCAGTGACTATAATTAGCTGAGGTCAAGCCCAGCAGCCACTCATCAGCTACAGCTGCCTGTGTAGAGAATCCTGTAACAATCTTAAAAACAAAGATGCTTTGAAAAAAATGATGTCACTGTCATATATGTAAGGACCATTTCATAATGTGAGTGCTGACGTGGTAACTCTAATAAGCAACCAACAGGAACGCAGCATGAAATGGATCAATATGACACTCATTTAAAACAAACAATCTTAAACAGCTGAATGAAAAAAAAATTACAAAACAAAGTGTTTGGGATTACAGTAAATAAGGACATCCAATTGATTTGTGGCAGCAGAAATTTGATCCGTCATCATGACCCCGGCACCGG
Source organism: Cichlasoma orientale (assembly GCA_034780415.1). Classification (NCBI taxonomy): domain Eukaryota; kingdom Metazoa; phylum Chordata; class Actinopteri; order Cichliformes; family Cichlidae; genus Cichlasoma; species Cichlasoma orientale. The sequence goes on along the minus strand of JAVDPK010000857.1, from coordinate 666,822 downwards.
AGGACGGAAGCATGGAAAGAACGGGAGAGGAAGTGCATTTGTATCTCGTAGCATGTCACTGAGATTGAAACATGATGCACTATCAAATCTCATGTCCAAAAGCCACCCCTTCATGAAGAAATAGCTGTATATATGTTAAAAGCCATTCTCTGAATGCTCACAGGAGGCCATCAGTTTTACTTAAATCAATAGGCAAACATTCTGCGCCAGAATAAATACATTTTATACACAGTACTGCACAAACTTCTTGAGCCACCCCTCCTTTCTTTATATTTTGCCAGGAAAATGGGAAATAGGTGAAGTGATTTATTGAAGCATGTCAAAAAATACAAAAAAATGAAATGTAAGGCAAAAAACAGAGTTTGTATAGTTTGCACAGCCTGAACTCTCGTAGGCAACTTTCTGGTCATTTTCTTTAAGTAATCTTCAGGAATAATTCTCCTGGCTTTTTGAAAGACAGTCAAAGCTCCTCTTTGGATGTTGCCTGCATTTTGCTTCATTCTCTGTCAAGATGATCCTAAAATGCTTTAATAATATTGAGGTCCAGACATTCCTCAAAGTGGTCAGGTACAAGACTTGAATGGAAATTTTTAATTCCAGTTGTTTTGTGTTTGTTTGATGTTACTGGATTTTGGGTTTTCCACAGGGTCACCTAGGACCATGTGGCTGGGGTTTAAGTTTAGATTATTTCGATTCACCAACAGAATCAGTACTACACATCTAACTAATGAATAGCATAAAGGATGGAAACAAAAACGATGAGAAAAATCTGACAAACTAGTTCAGTTTTGAGAACGTTCCTTCTCTTCTATTTCTAGGCTTGTTTTCTGGTTTACTTTGCTTTCTGAATGAAATGATGCTGTGGGATTCTTTTTCTGTGAGTATTGTGTTTTTTCCTCCTTGATTTACTTTCACACAATGTTTGCAGATGGAACTACTTTTCAACATATTCTCCATAAAGTCACCATTTTTTGACACCCATTTCACATCTGTCCTCCTGGCTCCACATTTCAGCGTGAAAATTACTCCATTGTCACTAATCATGCTTGTTTTGTCTGAGGAAATGGGTAAGGATGTGTACAGATCACTTTTCCTGTACATAGCAACAATGTACAAGAGCAGGAAAGGGTGAATTTCCTAGAATATGGCATGTTAGGGTGTAGTTCTTGCTACAATTTTGGGCTCTTATGAGGAACGTTTTAGGACCACTGGGAAGTTGTTAAGCACACATCAAAAGACAAACATCTGTCCCCTCTCCTCTGAGAAAACAGACACTTTCTGAGCCATCCGTGTTTTATGTCGGGACATTTAAAGAAGTCACTGCTGCCACACACACACCCCTTCTTCAGACACTGCACTGAAGTTCATGCAGTGTGGCTAATCTTATCTGATCGGTTATTAGCAGCATTTTTCATCTTTATGGCAGCGCTAACAAGCCTTTAAGATCACTAATTGCTGGGAATGTGCAAATCTTAAGCATGAAGATGAATGGAAGAAGGTTCACTGAACATAAATCACTGGGCTCTACAGTATGGGGAAAAGTCTTAAGCCTGAGGATTCACGAGTGGTTCTCATGAAACAGAGGTTTTAACAAAAGAAATCACACAGCGTGGGTTGATCTCTAAAGCAACTAGTTTTATTCAATTTAAATCTAAAGTACATTTTGATGCTTGTGCAGAGGCAGCAACCAAAAGTGATTTATCACAGACAGCTTTAACATTGTGTAGAAAATAAGGAAAAGATTACTGGGGAATGTATTACCGAATGCTTATTTCCGAAACGACGGCAAATTGGAACACTGCTTTTGAAAGAAGAAATGATTAATCACGCAGAGTTTTTCTTGTGGAAAGATCCAGGTGCTCATTTTGAAAGAGCTGCAGAAAAAACAACTTCATGAACCATTTGAAAAGCAAACACAGCACACTGCGCTCCTGACCATCAAAACCAACGCGAAGGGAAAGCAAAGGGAAGGCGAGATGCTTTTAGTTACTGAAGAAAGAGCCGTCGATATGTTTGTTAACAGTCACGAGGTCACAGGTTAAGAGCTAGACAGAGTCTGAGTGATGGACAAGGTGATATCAGAGCGGGGATGACTCTACGGAGCCGCACAGTTGTGTGTGTGTGTATGTGTGTGTGTGTCTTTATCTGTGATTGCGTGTGAGTCTTGTTCAACAAAGAGGGGACAAAGCATTTATGAGTCATATCAGAGAGCTGGTAAAGATAAAACCCCACTTAAGGAAATATCCCTTCCAGACGCTGAATGGATACACATTCGTTGCACAGCTCCCATCCTCCCACCAGTTTTAGACAGCTCCATCTTTCTTGGAGTATCAGGGTCATCTGCCAGAGACCTGTAATCAATGGCCCGGCTTACTGTAGGCCTCCAGACAGCATTAATCTGTCATACTAAGTTTACATCTGCTCAAATTGCTGCATCGCTACGTTAAGCTTAACCGAAGTGCTGAATTGGGGTCTGTTTTTACGCGTTTCCCTTTTGTCTGTATTGGTGAGCGCAGCCACACTCAGGCCAGCCAATCTGACTCTTCAGGCTTAAGTCACAGCCTGCACAGTCTCTCCTCCTCTTCCTCCACCAGACTCCTAAACCACAGAAGCACATGAAGATACAACATGACGGTTATAACACAGAAGTATGAACGACATACTAGAGATTAGCAGATACAGAATAGAAGGCTATTTGCTCAGTTACTTGATTAGTTTGGACAATAAAATGTCAAGTAAGTCTCATATATTAAAATCCTTCATTTCAATAAAAGCCTAAGATTTCACACAAATAAGGTACAGTACTTAATGTATATAATCAAGCATTTAGCCATGTAGTCTATAAGCATTTGTGAAAGAATGGGTTGCTTAAAAGACCTCAAAGATTACACTGACACCATTGCACTATTCCTCTTAGCTATTCCACAGTCAAGTGTAAATGGTATTATTGCAAAGTGGAAGCCTTTAGGGACCACAGCAACTCAGACCAAAGTGGCAGACCACATAAAGTTACAGAGCGCTGTCACTGAGTACCGAGGTGCATAGTGAGGAAAATTCTCCACTGCTCTCCTGACGCAGTAACTGCAGAGCTCCGAGCCTCCTCTGGCTTTAACGTCAGCACAAAAACTGTGCATGGTGTGGGTTTCCACGGTGCCGCTCCTGTAGGTGGCCCAGGTGGCTATTGTTTTCTAATAGCCATCAGGGAGCAGCTCTTCTGGCTACAAAATGAAGGGCAGTTGTATGGAAATTTATGAGAAAACAACACCGCTTTTCAATTGGTTGATGACCCCACTTTCCTGTTCCCAATCACTACTTTCAAGTCTTATTTCAGCCATTCCCAAATTTAACACTGCTGTGGCCCGTTCTGAAGTTTTTCACTGATTGTTATGACTTGCTCGTTAAATTTAATTATTCATTAACAGCTTTACTTAAACCTCCTGATGGGTGCTGCTCCATTTAGTTCCTTCCAGTTATTCCTAAGATATACGATGTATTGTGCAATTTTTTAAATCATATTATTTCAGTTTTTTCAGTTTCTTTTTAAAATTTAAATATATAAAGGCAATATTAAACTAAATTCCAGAACTGAAAATTAGCCTTTATTGTAAATGACTTTTTGTAGTCCACCTGCAGTACCTTAATGGTAAAAAAAAAAAATGCTCTCACTTGGAGTTAAATAGATAAGGCAGGTCATGCTTTAAAGCATGGCTACTTTATCTGTGATAAGTTGATTCCTTATGAGTGACCATCAGTTTGTCAGTTAAAGCCACCTTGCTGCTCATCATGCCCTATTTCAAAACCCAGCAAACATGATTAAAACCCTGAGGTCACCTCCCTGGTCAAAGCTGGTCACGGTATGGCTGCAAAAGCTGAAGTGTAGATGTCGGCTTGTTACAATCATCACTCCTCTGTCCGTCATGTCAGCATCATAAATCCAGAGATCAATGTGAAGTCAGATAGCTCAATGTAAATTGGAAATGGGCTCAAAGGTGTGAGTTCATGAGGGGTTTTTTTTGTTGTTGTCTTTTTTATATCAAGAATGCTTTTGTTTTACTCTAATAAGTAAAGAGATAGCAGAACTTTCTCTTGCTAGAAACTCTAATCAAACTTACTAATCTAAAATAATGAGGAGGACGAGGTGGCATTCAAGAAGTTCCTCAAACCAATGTTGGAACTATTGCTCAACTATGAATAGACGTCAACAAAAACCTGCCAGCCGATGGTTGTTCAACAACAAAATATTTGCTGTTGAACAACCATCGGCTGGCAGGTTTTTGTTGACGTTTATTGCTGGGAATGTCCAATTTTAGTCTTCAAAGGATGACTTTACAGTGGTTACATCTACAGTTGGGGTCAGACGTTTATGTGCACTCACCACGGACATGAATGTTACGGTAATTTGGGGCTTTTAATGATTTCTTTGAACTGTTGTTTTCTAGGGTGGAATGACTATACAGCATACATCTTTAATTTAAAAAAAAATATTTTAAAAAGCAAGAATTAGGTGCACAAGTTTGAAATTATCTTGGATTTTCTCTAATCCAACATAAATTCAACTGGTGGTGCTGAAGGTTCTATAGTGTCTTTTAACTTGACAAGGCCAAAGCCTATTAATTTCTTGTTTGTGATCACGATTGACTACAACTGATAGGTTCTCTTTGGCAGCATAAAAAGGATTTGTTTGACAGCACTCATTGGACTGACCAATACTCAGAACAATGGGAAAGTCCAAGGAACTCAGTGAAGATCTATTAAGGAAAACTAGATTTACACAGGCTGCAAAGGTCTGCTGGAACCATTTCTAAACAACTGCAGATTCCAAGATTGCCTGTTCAACCACTGTACGTAAGTACAAGTTATTCAGATGTGTCACCACTTCACCAAGGTCTGGAAGAAAACCCAAACTCCAATGAGAGGAAATTGGCTTGGATGTTCAGGAGCAACCCAAGAACCACGAAAGCTCGAGCCCACCACAAACTAGAAACTGCTGGAGCACCAGCATCACTGTCCACAGTGAAGAGAGTTTTATGTCGCCATGAACAAGAATGGTGCCGACAAAGACAGAAGCACCTCTTCCAGAATCAATATCTTCAAGCTTGACTGAAATTTGAAGCTGCCCACGAGCCAAATGCCTTCTGGGGAAAGGTTTTACGTACAGATGAGACAAAGTTGAAACTATTTGGCCACAATGACAACAAGTAAGTTTGGAGGAGTAAAGGTGAGGCTTTCAAACCTGAGAACTCTTTCCCAACTGTCAAGCATGGTGGTGGTAGCATCATGCTCTGGGGCTGTTTTGCTTCCAGTGGTACTGGTACATTGCACAGTGGATGGAATAATGAAGAAAGAGGACTGCCTCCAAATTATTTTATTTTACCTTAAAGCAACAGCTGGACAGTTGAAATCTGGACACATTTGGGTGTTCCAACAGGACAATGATCTTAAACACACATCAAACCTGCTTTTGGAATGGATCAAGCCTGTGTGTATGATTTTTGACCCAGTGTGGCTTTGAGAAAATCCAAAATAAATTTAAACTTGTGCACCAATTTCTTTGTTTTTAAAGTCATTAAAGATGTATGCTATGCAATCATTCCATCCTGGAAAAAGAACATTTCAGAGAAATAATTTAAAGCCCCAAATTACCATGACATTCATGCCCATGATGAATGTATGCAAACGTCTAACCACAACTGTAAGTTAGGCTGGATTTTCAGAGTTAATTTAATGAAAGCAGCTGCCTGCTACAACTGGAAACACAGGTCATGAGAGCAGTGAGAGTGAAACAAAAATAGTGAATATGTTAGGTTTGGCTAGAAAATCAAAATAAGAAGCTCAAATAAGAGCAGAGGGGAGTCATGTGATATGCTGGTAATATAAATTAGACCAAGAACCTAACCTAACCTACAGGAAAGTGTAAATTAAAAAGGAGTTTGTCCTTAGTTGAGCTACTTGTTGCTGCACCATGGAGCAGCGTGAACAGACCACAAAGAACAGCATGAAGAATTACAGTGTAATATGGATCACCTTAGCAGTGAGCAAAAGTAGCGAATATCTGCCCAAACTACTCTGAGGTGCTTTCACAGGCGATAAGCCGCCCAGTAACGGCATCCTGGGGTCATTAGGGTCTTTTGTGCAGACAGTCTGCCATGGCACACAGAGAATAAACAACCCCCATTTTCATTTCTTATTCATGGCTTTAATCACGGATGACAAAACATATAGTAAATAAAGAAAGGAAGGGAAGAAGTTGGCATCGCCTGTGTGTCTTTGGGACAGTCTGCTGGGTAATGAGAGGGAATTAAAACTGTGGCGAATTTGTAAATGTGTGTACGGAGTTGGGGGGGGGGGGGTGAACTGACATTAACAGGCTGGCATGGAGAAGAGCTGGCAGTGACCCAGCACATAGTGCTGTCCGTGTGAGGTCCTCTTTGCCCATTCTAATGAGGTATTTTGAGGGTCTGAGCTTAGGCCTACAGCGGGAGGCCCCCTGGGGTCAGATGCAGTTGGATGGGCGATGCAGGGACCAGGAGGAAGCCCGTGGCAGCAGGAAGAGATGGCTGAAGTGCGTCACTCCACATACCAGGATGACAGATGGTTAAACAACCTCCATGAACGGAGGGGGTGACATGAAACGTCTTCAAGGTCGCGCACAGGAAACTGCAGCACATTTCCTGTGACCCCAGTTGGGCCGTGATGTCAGCCTTTTGTGTTCAGGAATATCTTATAACGGACACCGCGGATATCCAGGTGGCACTGTATGAGGCGCTTGGACAATACTGGACTTATACACAGGATCTTGTGGAAATACTCCTTGCATTATTCACAGTAGCACCTTTATAGAAAGGAGGGCGAACATGTAACACTCACAGATATCGGTGATTTGCTCATGTGTGAAGAATGCCAAATGTAAACAGAGTTTTGAGCTAATTTTAATCTAATAAAATCACCTCAAGGCCGTTATGTGCTTTGCCCCGAACAACTTATTTCTCCTGACATGTTTAAATATTAGGTGGCACCTTTTTGAGCATTGAGGGGGACCATCTGTTTTCATTTTAGCCTCTACCACAGAGATGAGAATCCACTGTACGTGTCAGGGAAGGCTCAGGGTCTGTAGATATTAACAGCAATCAGATATTACAGCAGCTGACTTTATGACTTCAGCACCTTTAACATGAGATGACAAACTAATCAGTAAAATCACATGATGCGGTGTTTTTCTTGGAATATTTCCCCCAGCGGACACGGGTGTCCTCTTGACTGACAGTATTATTAACAATTAAACCACGGCATCCCAAAGTCTTCTCGTGTGTGCGCCATAGTGTGTGTGTGTGTGTGTTAACATTTTATCGGTCTCACTTAAGAATAACAACCCGCAGCTCTGTAATGAGGGTCGTGAAGGCACAGAGGTTTATATTCATGGCAGCTCTTCATTTCAAAATGTGCAAAAGAGGCATGGCTGAGCACTTGTATGTTATGGTCTGTCACAGCACTTTAAGTTTTAAGGTTGAAATTAAATTTCTGCTACGAAACACATGATCTGAAAGACACAGCAGAAAAATTACATTAAATAGAATACGAAGCCATCAAGTGCAATATATTACACTTTATAATCTATTAAGTATTAGATTTTAATATTTTATCAGTTTTATTATTACATTAGAGTGCAATAATAACTATTGAATATGACAGGCATACAAATTGCATTTACTTATCGGTCTATGAGTCATAGACTGTAAATAAAACATGAATGCAGCCACTGTGATATTACCTACTGGTTTGTGGATTACTGTTGCGAAACCTTGAGTATTGAAACAAGAGAGTACAACTGAGCATTATATGAGCAATGGATAGCTAGAGTGCATCTATAATTCACTGTAATATAAAATGGGATTACAGGGGTAGAGTAAGGAGCTCAGACATCCAGAGGGAGCTCGATGTAGGGTCCCGCTGCGCTGATCGGGATGGGAGGAGACCCTACAGCAGACCCAGAAATCACTGGAGAGATTATATATCTCGTCTAGACTGGGAGAGCCTTGGGATGCTCGAGAACTGGAAAACGCTGCTGAGATACAGGACGTCTGGAATACCCTGTTTAGCCTGCTACTGTAACCTGACTTACGGTCATGCGAAAAAGTAAGTTTTCACAGGACTCTATGCAGTCCTGTGAAACACACAGTAAACCCCATGATTCAGCAGCCTGTGGAACCACCTTTAGCAGCAGTGACTTGAAGTAATCATTTTCTGTGTGACTTTATCAGTCTCTCACATTGTTGTGGAGGAATTCTGGCCCACCCTTCTTTACAGCATTGCTTCAGTTCATTCATGAATGCACGGCTCTCTAAAGGTTTTCAGCCATGCTGTTGCAGAGCTGCTGCTGTGCTTGGGATCACTGGCCTGTCGCATGCCCCGGTTTCAGCTGTCAGACAGATGACCTCACTTGCTTCAAAGTTGGTATAAGTGTTTGCACTGATATAAAAGCTGAAGTTTTGGTTTTGTGAATTATGACATACTTGTTCAGTCTTTTTCTAATTGGACTGTCGTGAATTTAACATTTAAATGCTAACTGAGGCCTGTAGAGTCGGAGATGCAGCTCTTGGTTTTTTTGTTTTGTTTTGTTTTGTTTTGTTTTTGCCGTTTCTCTCAGCATTGCACGCTTGGAGTGAATTTGCTGGGACGCGAGTTCCTCTGAAGATTCTGGCATTGACTTAAGGCCACACAACCCTGAGCAAACCCACTCTCGTCTGACCTCGGAAGCTAAGCGGGGCCAGGCTTGGTTAGTACTTGGATGAGAGACTTGGGGCCTGACAAGCTTTTGGAGCCAGTCTTAAATGGTCATTAAAATGAACTGAAACTGTTTTTGTCATGCCTGCATTGGCTTCATTTTCCATAGCTGGAGGTTGTTGCTGCCTATCATGAACCTAATTGGATAACTAAAGCCTTTAAGTTGATCACTCATATATTTGTTATTGGGCATCTATGCTCTCTATCCTCTGTTATCACTGTTGCAAACCTTACTCGGTTATCTGATTTTCCTTGCATTTTGAAGCCAGAACTGTCTGTTATTCAGTGCAATTAAAAACTGCAGTAACCAGATTATTTTTTAATATCAAACTCTCTGACCTGTAGGCAGCAATCTCCATGTCTCTGGCCATCTTCTCAGTGAGCAGGAACTTATAGTCTTCACACTGCTCCTTCATCTGTGCTCGGAGGTTGGCCTTCTGCTGCCTCATTTCATCTATAGTACCCTGAGTAACACACACACACACGCGAAGTTGATTGACAGAATGAGCCCAAAACACTGGTCCATTACAGCTTTTGCTTGCATTAATCAGTCCATTGTTATACCTCCAAATCAGCAATCTGGTCCATGTATGCAGCCTTCTTCATTTCAACCTCGTCCTCCAGCTCCTCGTTTTGCTTCTCAAGCTCAGCAAGCTCCTTCAGTAGCTCTGAAATCTGCAGGAGTAAAGAAAGGAGGTTATTCATTCAACATATATCTTCAAAACAAACATCTATACTGAATTATTTTGTTCAGTTCAAGAACAGCAGCTAAGGAGCGCTTCAGTTAGACAACAAAGAGCTTCAACCTTTGGTAAATGGCAGCCGTCTTATCAGCCTTAAACCATATTTCCACATTAAATGACGATTCCTTTGAGAGCGGGTTACAAACAGAGAAAAACAGAAGGGAGGGTGGGACATGGAAACAAGAACAAACAGACATGTGGGGTATCTAGGCGGTTATAGATGTGCAAACGGAGGGGGAGTGTTTGGGCTGTGGTCCCACTCCTGAACTTCAGAAAAATTAGCTCCAAATAAAGCTAAAAACAAGAGCAGATGTTGGATTTGTGGTTGTCAGGTGGACTCGGATATACAGTACCAGTCAAAGGTTTGGACACACTTACCCATTCATTTGAATGGTACTGTATGCTAATGTTTCTCAGTATCTGCTGGATATCTAAAAACAGGCAGATAGTTGCAAACATGGCAGCGAACACCATAACAAGTTGAATGTTATACATCAGTTGTAAGCCATCAGGGAGACCTGATGATAATCCTCAGTGAGGCCTTCTCCAGACCACAGCCTCTGACCTGGCTTGTTTGCATTTGAAGGGGGTCCTTGCTAAGGTTTTGGTTTTTTTTGCCATTTTCAGTACTCTGATCAGCAACAACATTAAAAGCACTAGCAGATGATGTAAATAGCATTGATTTTCTCTCTACAATGCAATTTTCTGCTGGATGCTCTTGTGGATGTTATTTTGACACCTTAAAAACTGCTGCAAACCTGTACACCCACGCATGTCACTCCCCAATGACAGAAACCTCCCTTAGCGGGACATAATGCCCTGCTGAAGCCCCCGAAAACGACACAGAGTCCAAGGCATTTCCACGGCCCACAAACTCCCAAGATCAATATCTGATCAAGCCAAAAGACCCCCGCAGGACCAGTTTTTATGCACTGACAAGTCAGAGCTGCTTTGGCATTATGAGTTGGACCTACACAATATTATACATTGTGACTGATCAATACATATTAAATAGATTTCATGACATTCCTTGTTTCCAGATGGTGACTCCTGACAAATTTGGTGATCCCCTGATAATTCTTCTAGCACTACAACAAGGTTGTTGTTTGCATTTTTAAGAATAAATATCTGAGCAGTTATTGGATGGATTGCCATGAAATTTAGTTCATACAATTATGGCCCCCTCAAGAAGAATTATAATTACTTCATTAGCCTCCTGACTTAATGCCTCCGATTTAAAGCCAGTCCCATTAGTCCCAGCTGCACTTTGTCATGATTGCTAACTGAAACCATGGATTGAAAGTGAGCTCTAGCTACAACAGAAGCATGCAAATTAATCCAGTGAGCACAGATAGAACAGGTTACTTTACTTTGACCACAAACTAACTGAGGAGCATCCCTTCCCCTGCCATGAGTAATTACAGCAATCACTGAAGTTCAACAATTAGCTGTCACAGCCAGATGGGGATCCAGGCAGTCCTGCTAGTCTTCAGCCAGATCATGTGACCACAAGACGACCCGATTACTACTCACAGGCTGATGGAGACTTCCCAAACTGGGTGAGTCACTTACTCTCCTTGGCATGATAAGTGGAGTCTGGCCTTGTATGTATATGTGAGTGGTGGCGGACAAACCCATCACAGCCTGTTCTATTATATACATTTGTATGTCAGGGCTGATTTCACTGCAATCTGTTTGTTTGGCCATGTTGTCGCTCAGTGAGAAACCAGACCCGAGGCATCCATCACAGGCGAAGAGGAAACAGAGCAGATCAGGCCGTGCTGTCCATCCGTCAGCCTGGACGGAGCAGAAGTGAGGCTGCATACTGGAGAAAAGTAGATAATGCTGGGAGAGTTGTGCTGTGGTTACAGAGGCTCACTGTTTATTTAAAGAGCTGGAGGTAGAGCCACAGTAATGAGAACCAAACCACCATGTTTGCTACAGATGTGGTTAGGTGCCAGCTGTGGTCAGACCACTGATGGATACTAATGAAACCAAGGTGGACAAGGAGCTGTTTTTACCTGAGTCACAGTTTCCTGGTTTGACTCTTTATTCACATCTCACTTTGTTGTCCATTTCCTTCAAAGCTTCTTTGCTTCCTTGGTAATTTTCTTTTGCTAGCTGGATGACAAATTAAGGTTTATTTCCTTTCCACTCAGTGTGTGTGTGTGTGTGTGTGTGCGAGAAGTTTTAAGACGTTTATGACACTGCAGGCACTCTGAAAGACTGTACTTAATAACTGAGGACGCAGAAGGCAATAAATCCTGTCTGAGCTGCAGCCGAGCCCTTCACATCTCCTGCTGAAAATGTCCGCAGAGTAAACACTCTGGTCAGCAGGATCTCCCACACTGTTGCTCTGCTGTCACTCAGCCACTCTCAACTCCCTATGCCCGCTGTGGGAAACCATTAATTTTCACCATTACATCTGATTTAGGAGCTGATGACCGACGGAGAGCCAGCTGATAGATGTTAAGATTCCTCTTTTCTTTTTCAGTAAAGAGGTTGAAAAATGTGTTATGGAAAGATCAGAATCAGCAGGCAGTAACTAAAGGACTTAAATGATGTGTAAAGCTCTTTTCACCTAAAACAAAAATATTCTCTTGCTCGGCAGTTGTGATCAAGTTGTGGCTGTCCTGCAGACAGCCTTGATTTTATATTTCTCGCAGGTGTGGAGGCAGAAGTCAAGTGAGTGTTGATTGTGGCGCCCAAAGCAAAAAAATAAAAACAAAACAAAACAAAACAAAAATGCTTTCTTGCCAAGAGTTAGATGAGAAGATTGTATCACTCTCATGGAGTTGTGAAGAAAAAAAAAAAGAAACGTTTTCACAGGGCTCTGTGCAGTCATGTGAAAAACTAAATACACCCCTCGTGCTTCCATAGGAATTAAGACGGTAAGTAGCAGCGTGGTGCTGATAATCAAATGCACTTGATTAATTATTCATCTGCAAGTGCGACCACCTCTATGAAAGCTTATTTTTTGGCAGTTTGCTGGCCTGGAGCATTCAGGTGTGTTAACACAATGCCACAATCTTCCTAGGAGTGGATATCCCATCAAATCCACCCTAAGGTCAGATCACGCAATGCTCAGAAAAACTGCAAAAAAAAAATAATAATAATAATAATAATAAACCCAAGAGCTGCATCTCAGCTTCTACAGGCCTCAGTTAGCAAGTTCATGCATTCAAAGGTGGTTCTACAAGCTGTTGAATCACGGGGTGTACACAGAGTCCTGTGGAAACTTTCTTTTAGACGTGAGTGTAGATAGAAATATTCATATAATAAGAATACAAACTGTTTGCTGTTGGAAGTGTCCCTTTAACAGTTTTACTATGGGTAAAATACGTAATGGGTCATATCTGGCTCATCATATATCAGGAATGATCTCTTCTTCTTATACTTATTTGTACAACATGCTGTAAGATGTTGGGTTATTTTCCCAACATGTTGGTTCAGGCCCCGTTCTAGCTGTAAGCAAAAGCATGTGCTGCACCTTCAGCTTAACAATTTGCAAAAGCAGAACAGTTCACTGCATTTTTTTAAATAACTAATTTACAAAGCATGTAAATTGCAGTCTAGTTTCCAAATATATGTGGCCAAACCAAAGATATTAAACATACCAATCACATAATGTCATACACTATTACACTGCAAACTACAATTGATTCTTTGGCTTTGATAATGGCTGTTTGATCCAGATGAAAGTTGCTGTAGGTGTATATAAAATGGGCAAATTATTTCTTTATTTATGCAGCTGAACATGACTTTTAGGAGCAGCCCCACTCATTTCAAATGCACACCCTGTCATTTTGTTCTTGAGGCAACTTGCCCTGGATCAGTTAGTTTCCTTTCCTTGCAGGTCTGCAAGAGATTTGGAAGATCTCAAAACCTTGGCAAACAGACCCAAAACGCCCCGTGTTAATGTAAAGCACAAGTTTACTCAGAATAAACTGTGCTTTTTGCAATTTGGCTCAACTCACCCTTTAAAGAAAGGGCAGGGGAGCCCACTCACCAGCATCTTTATCTCACCGACGTCCTTTATCTTTGTCAGGTCTTTGACCGTTGACCCTGCAGTTCCTCCCACTTCCACTTCCTTTCCATCACCACTGCGGACCACAGCAGAGGAGGCTGCGCCACACTCATACTGGAGAGACAGAAGATGAGGAGTCAGTGCTGCTGAGATCTTTTGGTTGTTCTCTTTTAAGTAATTAAGTACACTAAGCAATCAGAGCCTCTCACGGTGGCTGATGGTTAAAGCTCTCTTTGCGTACACCAGATTCATGATTAGCCAAAACATGAAGGCACACAGGTGTGTGGGAGTCTGCCAGCAATCACCATTACTGCTCACAGCCAATAGCAATCATTTTAGCATTGAGACAATTGCATCTCGTAATCGAGGCCAGGCACAGACAGGACGGTGTCCAGCTGGTGAGGGAAAAGGCTGAGTGGGAGGGAGAGAGTGAATAGACAGGGTTTAAAGAACAAGAAAAACATCGACGTACATAGACAGGCAGACAGTCATGCCTCAGAATTAAATGCACACACGCTAGTGTCCAGTTCAGTGCAGCTAAGGAGCCTGGGAAGGCGGCCTGCAGTCTGATTGCAGCCCTGACCTCTGAACCAGGCAGACATCCTCACCTCAGAGGGGGTCAGACCCACCGGAGCTGCAGTCTGACCCCATTGCAGGACCTCGGTGCTCTAATATGCACACAAGCACACACACACACACACACACACACACACACACACACACTTACACACTTACACACAGGTGGACAAAGGCATTCTGTTCGGGTCCAGAACAGCACCTCTGATTTCCAAGTTCTTCCCTGATGTTGTGTTAAGAGGTAAAAAAAACAAGTGGGAGTCTCGTTGTGTGATTTGTGAAAGCTGAGAGTTATGTCTGGACGTGACCGGTCTGCTTCAGAGGGCCAGAGTGAGGGTGGTGCAGTGAGAATAGTGGGGTTAATCATGAGGAGGATGAGGAGCTGCTCACTGGAGAGAGTGTCAGTCAAGATCTCTTCACTTTTATTTATATGGCGCCAAATCACAAGAACAGTCACCTCAAGGTGCTTTATATGGTAAGGTAAAAACCCTACAATAATACAGAGCAAGCCCCAACAATCAGAGGCCCCCCTATGAGCAAGCATTTGGTGACAGTGGGAAGGAAAATCTCCCTTTTAACAGGAAGAAACCTCTGGCAGGACCACGCTGAAGATTGGGGCTTTATATAGAAGCAGTTCAAGAATATCAAAATATCAAAAATCTATGCTGGGAGATTTGTCTCCCTCAATATGAAAAGTTTGAGAACCCCCTGTTTAGTTTAATTTAAGTTTTCCCTCATCCAGATTGATATTTCCCTCTATTCTGAGATCATGATTAAAACAGTCAAGCAGCCATAATGTGTGTTTCCATTCTGTGTGTGTGTGTATTAGCCCGGTGGCTAAACTTTTTGTGGCATATCCTCGCTTACCCACCCCACAAGTTTTGAAAAAGCAAGGTTTAACTTTTGGGGGACATAAGGTCAACACAGTAACAGTCAACATTTTTTCATTCAACAAAGTTTCCCTTTATACTACAGCCCCAATAAGCAGTGGCTGTATGCCCCACAGTTTGAGAGCCACTGTAAGACCGTGACCAACATATCTGTGAGGCACTAATTTAGCCTATGAGTCCAAACACTGCATCATTCCTCAAGTTATAACAGAACAACAGCCTAATGTCACCCTGGACATTTAACTAGAGGAACCTCGTTACATTCCTCTTCTTTTTTTTTTTAACAGATGGTGAAGTTGGAAATTAGTAGCAATTTGGATGTTTTGATTTCCTTTTATGGGTTTTTAGAATCTTCAGTAATGTTTTGAATATGTATGTTTTTCCCTGTAAAACCACAGTCTAAAAAATGACTATAGCCATAAAATAAGTGAAGTGCAGTTTAAAGGGACGCAGTAATGCTAATTTCTGGCTGTACTAGAGTAGCTTTGCATGATTCACAGTGCCTAACTTATAAGTGGGCCTTGGTGCAGCCCCTCCATTCATCCATGGTATGGTGTGCTGTGGTTGTCTGTGGGGTTTTGTGTGTTATGTACTCTGTGTTGTACCTGGAGCACCTCAGCCAGCTGGCAGTAGTACTTTTTTACATCCAAGGCCGGAGCGATGTCGGGGCTGCCAAATTTAATCACTGCTGTCCCCGCGATCCCGTCACTGGGTTCCAGCAGATCCTCCACTGCCTGCTCACACATGCAACACAGACAAATGCACAATGATGAGGTATATTCTGATGCATTTATTTATTACATTGTTCTTAATGTCATTTTTTTAGATTCTGCACTTTACCTGAGTGTTTCTATATGGTGTAACTCATTTCTATGCCCTCCTCTATGGAGTAAGGTCTTTGGCTTTCCACTTTTCGTTTTATCTGGCATCTCCATCTTTCACATCTTTCTCCCAGTGTACCCAGTATCTCACTGCCACACATGTCCAAATCAACTCTATCTCAACAGTGCACATTTGTGTGGGACAATATTGGCATTACTAATGCTGAGAGGTGGTTTCAGCTTTTAAAATATTTAACTTGAAACATAAACACACACACACACACAGAGTGGTTACAGGTTTTGCACTGATCATGGACAAGGACAAATATGCAAACTCCAGGCACCCGAGGCATTATTGGTGAAACTGTATCAGGCGTATTATTACTTAATACATATATGTTTATTATATCAAAAGATGACTAATATATTTCAAATGGTCCATAAGACAGCTGACACCCCTACAACACGGTAAAAAAAAATAAAATACTCAGGTACAAGTACATGCACTGACACGCGTGTTGTGCAGTAGAAGCATAAAGTGTCATGCGACGAAGTGCTCGGGAACATTTTTGCCTAAAACACTGCTGCAAACACACACACACAGCAAAGGCCTCGACATGCACGTCTGCGACTCCACATCAGTTACAGAGAAAATGAACTGCTACAGAGCCGCAGTGGCAGAACAACATTTTTCTCCTTTTCTCTGCACCTACATAACGACATGGCTGCCGATTCGTCAGGGGAACGTGGGGTATCTGGAAGTGGCGATAATAACAACAGTTAATAAAACAAAGGGAACTTCTGTTTTCATTTGGTATTCAGCCGCATTTCCCGGACAGGGAGTTATCGAGCGTGTCCCAGAGGGAGTGTGTTAAACGCTGGGCAGCCCGGCTTTGCAGAGGAAAAACACAGAGTGATGGAGCTGCTCCGGCTTCGGCTGCCTCCCTCCTTCTCTCTCTCTCTGCCTGCTGCCTGCAGACTCTAGATCTGATACTGGGGTGCGTCTGTCATCTCCTGGTGGGGTGGAGAAAATTGTAGAAGGTACAGGGAGGTGTGTGTGTGGGGGGGGGGTATGGATGTGTATAGAATATTGTTGCAAACATGTGCTTTTTTTAAAGGAGCAGTGCAGAATTTTGGCCTCCGATTGTTTGAGTGGCGTGAAACTACTGAACACGTTTTATATTGTTTGACGTATTCGAGAGCCAGAGAATATCCGAGGTCATCAGAGCTGCGTTTGTCACCACAGGTCTGGGCATTTCTCCAACACTCCTGTCTGACCCAAGTGCTACATTCTGAGCCATTTTTTTGTGGCTATAAACTGTTCCTGTTTCATCACACTGCAGCTACGCGCTGAACTCTTCCTCTCACCGTCCTGTGCCGGGTCTCCATGTTGGCCAGCTGCTGCTCGTAGATAGCCACTTGGTCCCTCAGAGCCAAACACTCTGCTGTCACACCATCCACTTCCTGTAAAAGAAAGTAAAGTTACCAGATTTCTGGAGGCGTCTGAGAGGAGTGCTCTGCAGTTGGTGAACTAAATCAAACCACAGGTGGAAAAAGCATAAAGAAAGTTGTTTCCACCCTGAAGACCAATTTTAAGAACCATCAGCACCTACCACTCTGTCACTGAACAGCAAGTACACGCCGCAATGCAGAGGAAAAGGGAGGAGGAGGAGGAGGAAGAAGAGAAGGAGGCTAACTAGACACAAAAGCCTTGTCGCCCAATCCATTTGCCGGCAGGGGTTCTGAATTCTTCAACTCTTTTTAAAGAACCAGATTAATTGGTGTTGAATGCAATTACTGTGTGTGCCTGCTTTTACATTTGGGTGAGGGGAGAGTTTGGTGGCGAAGTTGTGAATACTTGCTGGGAGGGTGGCAGGGTCACTAATGTGGCGCAGTAGACAAAAACAGTCTGGACCTGCTGCTGCTGCTGGAGTGAAGCCGATTGTAATTATTTATACTGCAGAGCTTTAACACACTTTTCACAAACGTCTTTGACTCAAGTTGTTGTGATCCCCTTACTGAAACGTGCCCATTTCCAGCTCCGTATTTTTAATTCTTCACTCTACTGGGACAGCTTTGCGTAACTCACTGTTCAAAATAAGCTGCTTCTGTTTAAAAATGAGTTTTTGCTCCAACTGACTTCTTTAATCTGAAGAAGTCACTTCACTTGGATCAGTGACTCCCACTTACAACACTACTTCCACATGAACAAAATCAACTTTCTGGGATGCACTGAGCTCACTATTTGAAATCTTGACCATGTTTAAAATGAGCATGTACCACTGTAACGATTTAACAAAAAAAAGATAAAGCACGTTGGGTCAATTTTGGTTCTTGCAGACATCAGTTTGATCAATTTAAGTCTACTATGCACTGATTTTACCTCTGAACTGCCTTAATTATCTGTGGCAAAGATTCAACAAGGTGCTGGAAACAATCCTCAGAGATTTAGGTCCACATTGACATGATAGCATCACACAGTTGCTGCAGGTTTGTTGGCTGCACATCCATGATGTAAATCTCCCATTCCACCACATCCCAAAGGTGCTCTGTTGGACTGAGATCTGGTGAATGTGGCGGCCATCTGACTACAGTGAACTCACGGTCATGTTCAAGAGACCAATTTGAGATGATCCGAGCTTTGTGACATGGCACAATGCTGGAAGCGGCCATCAGAAAATGGCTACACTGTGGTCATAAAGGGATGCATGTGATCAGCAACAATACTCAGGTAGGCTGTGGCTTTTAATACATGCTCAGTTGGTACTGAGGGGCCCAAAGTGTGCAGAGAAAATATCCCCCACAGCATTATACCGCCACCACCACCCTGAACTGTTTATACAAGGCAGGATGGAGCCATGCTTTCATGCTGTTTACATCAAGTTCTGGCTGCACCATCTGAATGTTGCAGCAGAAAGAACATTTTTCCAACCTTCTATTGTCCAATTTTGGTGAGCCTGTGTGAATTGTAGCCTCGGTTTCCTGTTTTTTTTTTACCTGGCAGGAGTGGTCCTCAGTGTGGTCTTCTGCTGCTGTAGTCTGTCTGCTTCAAGATTCTACATGGTGTGCATTCAGAGATGCTTTTCTGCATACCATGGTTGTAACGAGTGGTTATTTGAGTCAATGCTGCCTTCTTATCAGCTCAAAGCAGTCTGGTCATTCTCCTCTGATCTCTTATATCAACAGGGCATTTTCACTCAGAGAACTGCAGCTCACTGGATATGTTCTCTTTTTTTTGGACTATTCTCTGTAAACAGAGATGGTTATGTGGGAAAAGTAGATCAGCAGTTTCTGAAAAACAGCCATGCTACATTCAAAGTCACTTAAATTCCCTTTCTTCTCCATTCTGATGCTCAGGTTTGAACTTCAGCAGGTTATCTTGGCCATGTCTACATGCCTAAATGCACGGAGGTTGATTTTTGTATTAACGAGCTGGTGAACAAGTATACCTAACAAAGAGGCCGGTGAGCTCTTCACCTAGAGCCCCCATGTGTCTGAAAAACAGTAAAGTTGTGGGCAGTGAGACCTGAAAGATGCCACAAAGCCTCCCAGAGCTGCAGACTGAGGCTTTAATGCATCACCATAAACGGCGCCTCGTCACATAATTTTTTTTTACTTTTTTTCAGTGAAAATATTGATTAGTGCTGCATCTGCTCTGCATTTAGTTTTTTGCCCACATGAGGTTGAAACCTGGTGGACTTTTGAAAGTCTTCTAATGTAATCTTGGCCTTGTTTTCACCGTACAAAGAACCTGGATTCTGTGTATGCTGAATTAATTCACCCAATCAGACTCACTGTTTTACTGCAGCCACAGAAAATTACACTGAGGAGGTGAAATGTGCAATCCTTGATGATGGAGCAGGAGAGAAACCACACAAAAGCCAGCGGTATGCTTTAAAACAAACCAAATGTGGCTTTTTTTTATATTATGCTGACAGAAATGCAGCTTGTTGTGGGCCGATCTGTGTAGTATTCACTCCTCTCCTCCGCATCGCCGCTCTTCCTCTACCTCCCTGCCGATTTCCCACCGAGTCTTGTCACCCTGCAGCTGCTTCCAATTCAGAGCCGCAGAAGTGAGCCAGCAGGAACATTACGGCACCATATCACAGCCTGCGTTACATCTGTGAGGCAGAAATGAAAGCCTCCCTCGCATCTGGCCTGGTTTTGGAAAGGAAACGATGGGCTCTGGCATGTGTGAGGGAGGAGAAGTTTGGTGGCTCAGGTTGCAGTGGGCCACCAGCCCAGACTGTGTGACTGCTGGTGATCAAAACCCACTGGGCAGCACTACAGAGGAGCAGCTGTGCCAAGCGTCAGCTGGATGAGAGGGACGCTTGACAACGCTGCCACCTAGTGCTCAAAGTATATTATCGCAACAAGGGTCCGATCATGGCGAAAATGCTGATGTTCATACTCAAGTGTTAACTGGTTTAAAAGTAACATTATACAAGTAGACACATCTACTTGAGCTAGAATATTTCTTACTTGTAATATTAAAATTATTACCATCTAAAACTGCAGAGTACAAAAGATGTGGGACTTTACTTTCTAAAGAAGGTGATACTGTTGCATTATGGGAAGTAGGATACAGTGTTTCTAGAGCTAAAAATGTGGTGGTCTTAGGTGCAAACCAACTCCAACCTAAGGAATCCTTTATGTTAAAATGGCCTCAAAGGTCTTCCTATTTCATATATTTGTGTTAATTATCTGTGCAAAAGTAATCAATCATTTGTCTTTAATTTAGAAACTATTTAACCAAGTTGAGAGACATAATCTCTCCAGTGTCTCTAACAGTAATCAGATATTATACGCTAAATATATCAATATGGACAAATAGAAATGGGCTGCTCCTTTATTTCTTCAGGGGCTGCCACAGTGGAAGGATCCTTTAATTTTGCTCAGATTTTTATGACAGATCAGCCTAAAAAGGCTCACCTTTACAACAGTATTTGGATTTAATTACTTCAGAGTCTTATATGAGGCTCTTGTATTATATTGTATAAGGTGCTTGGCTTCCAGGACATAGCCACTGCTGAGATCATGTTTAAAGAACTGACCCCAAAAATGTTCACTCTGCGGGTACTTTCTATGCTAATTTCACTGTTTTCTATATTTGACCACCAGAGTTTTGCCCTACCTGTGTTTCTGAATATGATTTCCATGCCAGGAAGTAAAGCATACCAACAGAATACAGGTAATATAAATATTACCTCTGTGATGTCTTCTTGTTCCTGCTGGATGAGGATCCTCTGCTGTGAAGCCTTCTCGTAGTCTTTCCTCAAAAGCTGAAGCTCTTTCTGCAGCTCCTCTGTGTCACTCAGAATCTCATCCTGCGGCGAGAAACAGTGAGATACTGATGAATCTTGACAAGGTTATAAATAAGACTTGCCTGCTACTGTACAAACTGTGATGCAGCTGATGTGATCACATGAGACATGCTTGTGAACTCATACGAGAAAACCTCATTTAGGCATGCCATCTCACAGAGCGACATGCAGCGGACACACCCAGCAGCACCCTACCCTCTGCTTGCGCACTCTTTCCACTGCCGCATCCAGGCTGTGGTCGGGCACCGCCACAGTGGAGGTGATGCTGGAGGAGGTCTGCCGACTGTTCAGCTTCTCCTCCAGCTCAATGATTTGACATTCAAGAGACTCGTTCTCCTCCTCAAAACAACGGGCCTAAAAGGGCACAGATTTAAATAAATTCAGAACAGGTAGCTGCAGAAAAAAAAAAACAGCAGAAGGGAGAATAAAGTGCTGATATGTCAGTGGCAGCAGTCACAGTGTTTGCCCTCACCAGCTCAATCAGCCTGACCAGGCGGTCATTGAGGGCAGCAATGACGGTGCGGTCCTGGACAAACAGATCCAGACCCTCTTTGTTCAGAGCCTTGGCAGCTGCAAAGTCACAGTCGCACTCGTCAACAGCAGCAGCCCTGAGAGAAAGACACGAAGCACCAAAGACTGGACTCAAAACTGGGCTCAATATTGTGGAAGATTTTAGAGAAAATGAATTAGCCACATAGAGAAAGGCTATTAGAAATGACTAGAATAAGTTGCCCATAAATATCCGGTCAAACCAGCCTGCTCATGTTTACATCAGTTCTATCACTGTTCATTTATTTTGCTTTGTATAAGGTTATAATGTTATTTGTTTTATGACCCTTTGTTTTCTCTTCTCTGTTGGTTTTTTCTTTCATTTGTTCTGTTTTATGACATGTTATGTGTTATTCTATTACTTCTTGGACTTCTATTACTTCCAAACAACAGATTGAATAAATTGCACTATAAACATGGCATCATGGAGTGACTGGTTCAGTTTGTCTGTTTGGTAGCAGGATCAGGCAGAATTATGAATATGACACATTTAATAGAGGTCAGGCTTAGAAGTGATCGGCTTGTCGAGTCAATCTGGATCCGGATGCTGGAATTTTTGGAAGGAATTTTCACCATTGTTACACAGGGTAAAAGTGGATATTTGTGTCAAAATTTATTTAAAAAAAATTGTATCAGACTTAGATAACCAAAACTGGAAAACACTGTCGTAATGTTCTCTGGAAAATATCACAAACCAATCTCTCACTCTGGATTGAGGGACTCAGCTCATGCATGGTGTGAAGGGAATGTTGAGCCTTGGTGGAGGTATGTAATCTCTGCTCTCGAACTTGAAATGCTTGACTGCATTTGACGGCACAGTAAATGAAGCTTGCGCCCTGTGATTCCATCTGTTTTCTGTGTGCAGGAAACGCATTTGTCACCACCAGTTGTTCTTCTCCCAGAACCAATTACTTTGACCACCTATTATGCATTTATGTGCCAAATGTAGACATTTATTTACAGGTTTTTAAACACACTGATACATTTATAGGCACGTATTAGGACACTTGTTAAGTAATGCATAATCTTTGTCAACAGCTGCAGTATAGCATCTTCAAAAACAGCCTCTGTTCTCTACTTTCTATTGATATAATGCATTAAAACACATACTGAGTTTTACCTCATTGATGCATTCTAGTCACATGGTAAAGATTGCAGATGTTACCTCATTGATGCATTTTGGCCTTTTTCAGTTATAACATTTTTCCGGTGAAAATGTAATAAAAATTGGTGGATGCTAACCAAAGCCAGACCCCTAATTGGGTCACAGACAACCAGGTGGACATATTTTTACACCTTAATATCTTAAAATTGGCGAGACCCATACTGACCTGACAGAGGCCCGGTACTGCCCTGCACACCGCATGCTCAACCCTCCGTTTCGACTCCAGCCGCCGTCCTCAAACAGCTTGCGGTAAGACGACACTCTGAGCATGGCCATAACTTTGGATGTGTTTTATCGGAGTCTGAACCCAACAGGTAAATGGAGGCAGCAGGTCCGAGAAGGGTTTTATACATTCAGGGGAACAGAATGTAGCACTGAGGTGAAGCAGAATAACTACGGCATGAACATCACCCAGTAACGATTTCACACGTGCCCGACGAGTAAGGCCCGAAACCTGCTGTGCAGTCATGGCTTATCTTCATAAGAGGCAGTGAAAAGGATTTCCAAAAAGACGGCATTGAAGTGGAACACGAGATAACTTTATATACAGTTTTATTTCTTTTAAATAAATTAAAAATACCAACAAAAAAAATCGGAAAAGTTGAAAACAAGTGAATCCTTGTGTACCTTTGAACCTACCTCAATTTTATGACAAAACTGGTGACAAAAAAAAAATAAAAAATCACAATGAATCCACAAACTGTTACATCAGCTGGTATAGTGGGGGGAAAAAAACACATAAAATCAGAGGGTAGTGATTATACTGATTCTCCTGTTTGACATCATGAGGCTTTTATTCCTACAGACTAAATGAAAGGCTGCTGTAAAGCAGTTCTCCCAAATCTGAATCCCAAAAATTTGTTCCTTCTGGCTCCTGTCACCTGGCAAAGCTCGGTTTGACAAAGGCCGACAGAGGAATATGAAGTATGAATGTTATAAGGCAGAAGAAGCTACTTAACACCAACAGGTATTTATAGAAGTGTTGTGATTGTCAGCATTTTCACATTGCATCAGGTGTTCATGATGTTTGCAAAGGTCCTCGGGCATCTGTGAAGAAACTCAGGTTTTTCTGGCATCACAGGGAAACTATTACATCATTAATGTGAACGCTTATGCTGACACCTCTTGGGTTAAAAACTGTTTCAGAGGAAATGGGCCTTAGATGAAACACAGAAGTTCCTTATTACAGAGAACTGGCTACAGAAAAGAATGATCCTCTGTGGCACAAAGACAGGCGGTTTCCTGCAGAGTAATGAGCCATTAAATTCTGCTAAATTTGCACCCAGAAAACGCTGCATGACTTAAAATGAGAACATTAGTCTTCTGGATTTACCCTAAGGGGACAGAACTGCCTAAAAACAATGAATAAAGAGCTGTAAGATGTGGCAAAAGTGAGAGAGAAGACATGTAAACACACACAGACGTCAACAGTACCACCTTCAGGACAAACTGTAAACACCATCACAGACTCATACCAGCATACAAACACCCAGGAAACAGTCACTATTTACACCATTTAAGATATCGGGAACCACAAAAGGGTGAATTCTCCACCCGATTCCGGCTGGCCAGGACGTTAGTGTGTTAATAGACTTGTTTTGTAACTCAAGAGGAAATGACAAGACTGGAATCTGCTGACGGCAGAAGTTACACAAAACACAGCAAACACAACCAAGAGTTTTCTACAACCGGCTGGTAAAATCAAGATGCCCAATTAAACACTGTCTATAAAACTGAGTAAGAGTAACCAGAGTGTTCAGATGGTGCAAACTTGGAGAAAAAACAGTTAAAATACGATGGATATGCTCAAAGGTATCTTAATATTGTTCCCTCAGTTAAATGCTGCAAAACAAATGATTGTCATGATTTATCTTAATCTTAAACATTCTTAGTGACAGATTTCCATAATCATCCCATTTAAAATTATCTTAATATATTTAAACATCTTCAGTCTATTTCTTAAAATCCAAGAAAGTGTTTTCCTTTCTTTAGTGTACATGAGTCATCTATTTAGCATCAGTGGACACATTATATATATATATATATATACACACACACACACACGCACATATAGTGTTTTCACATTCATACCACTCACTCTTGAGGAGTTATTTTGGCAGGAGCACCTACATGAAGAAGTGTCAACTGTAGTCAGGAGGCACAGGTCCTTAAGGTCATCACAAAGAGCATAGGCATCAGTTCAAACCTCCCCCAAGTGCTTCCAAATCCAGCAACTTTTTATACTGTGTACGGACTGAAGATATGACAAACAGTTCTGATAAGAGACTTCGGTACCGTCAATATGACAGTTTGTAAAAGGCAGGGTGCACAACAACTGCACTGCCCTCCAGTAGCTGTCAAAATACCAGGTCCTTCACAACCAAAGAGCCACGCTGGGAATCAATCATCGATCAGACCAAACGGACGCTGTAAGGAATCCTCGATGTTGGTTACTCCTCATCTCCGGCCATGAGGAAGCCCAGAATGAAATCGATGGCTTTCTGTCGCTCGTGTGACGTCTGCCTGCCCACAAAGTTGGGAGGTGGTCGAATGAGGAGGCTGGCAAAGAGGGTAGCTGAGACACAACAACAGGGGGAAAAAAAATCTCAATGAATGTGATCAACTGTATATAACAGGTCAGCATTTAACATACAAAATGGTATTTATTAGTTACTGACATTATGTATTATGAGTCACAAGTGTTTAATCCACTACATAGTTGTCACTGTATAAACTCACTCTATATTAATATTTTATTACACGAATACCTGGTATTTCTATTTCTGATATGCTTATACATAAATGTAATGTGGCTGACAATGTAATAAACTGCTCAAAAATAAAAACACTTTGAAAATGTCAGATCTCAATTGGGGGGGGGGGGGGATTCTGGATATCTATACTGATATGGACTTGGTAATGTGTTTGAAGGATAAGATCAACCTACAGAGGACTGAATTCAAAGACACCCCGAAGATCAAAGTGAAAGAATGATATGGCAGGCTAATCCATTTTGCTGAAATTTCACTAGAGCAACTCAAAATGGTACTCAGTAGTTTGCATGGCCCCAACATGCTCGTATGCATGCCTGACAATGTCGGGGCACGCTCCTAATAAAACGATGGATGGTGTCATGGGGGATCTCCTCCCATGCCTGGACCAGAACATCACTGAGCTCCCGGACAGTCTGAGGGGCAACCCGGTTGTGTTGGAAGGACCAAAACATAATGTCTTTGGGGGCCAGTCAGTGGTATCAATTCCTTCAACCTCCAGGAACTGCCTGCATACTCTAGGCACATGAGGCCGGGCATTGTCATGCACCAGGAGGAACCCAGGACCCACTGCACCACGGTCTGACAATGGGTCCAAGGATTTCATCTCAATACCTAATGGCAGTCAGGGTGCCGTTGCGTAGCCTGTAGAGGTCTGTGCGTCCCTCCATGGATATGCTTCCCCCCCACCATCAGTGACCCATAACCAAACTGGTCGTGCTGAACAAAGTAACAGGCAGCATTACGTTCTCAACAGCTTCTCTAGACCCTTTCACCTCTGTCACATGTGAAGAGGTGAAACTGCTCTCAACTGTGAAAAACACAAGGCAGCAGTGGTGGACCTTCCAATTCTGGTATACTACAGCAAATGCCAATGGGGCTCAACGGTGCCAAGCAGTGAGCAGTGTTATTGCAGATTAATAGTGTCCCACTGATGACACTGCTAATGCTACTGGCTGACTACTGGTACATTGGCACATGTGTGTAAGGTGCTCATTAGTCAGATTAATCTCATTAGTCATCTGATTGGAATGACTGAAGCATTATCTAAGTGTGTATTAACATGAATGCAGGAATACATGTTTTGGCAGACCTTTACAGGGAGTTGGCCTTTTAGAGGGTAACAATGTATGCAAACACATCATTTTCCTTTAAGCCTGTGAAAATTAAGCCCCACTTACAAAAATCTGTCAAAAATCACAGTCCTTGAGTGGAAGGTCAAAGCCATTTTGGTGGATGCCAATTTTTTTACATGCTGGAAAAACCCTGCCTAAATAAGCTCTGTAGTATGATGGCAGAAGCTGGCTGTCTCTTACCGAGGAGGCTCGCTGTTAGATTGTTGTTCTTTGAGTGTTTGAGAAGTTCCTTCAGAAAGGCCATCAGGTAACGAAACACATTACGGTGAGCACGGGGCAACTGGGAGATCAACTGTCAAACATCAAAGTGGGCACACAAATTAACCATAGCATAAAAATGACTGCATTCTTTCGTACAACCACATGAACATGATGCCTCATTCTTTATACATCAGACTGCACCTGTTTGCAGAGGCGGGTGTCGTGAGAGCCTTCTAGGCACCGTTGGTAGAGTTCATAGCACACCACTGGCTCCGGCAAGGCCTCCAAGAAGATCAGCAGGGCCTCAGCTACAGAGTGGTTACAACCAGCTACACCCACAGTTAGGGAAGAAATGTCTTACTATATCTGTCAACAGGCTGACAGATTTGAACTATTTTAACTTTCTGGTATCAGCAATTCACAAATAAGCAAGTTTGAGTCTTTATAATCTGCTCTGTTTTTAGAAATGGCTTCACAGAAGAGGATACGTATAGAGTCGGGGATGCTGGTGTCCAGAGAGTCGATGATGTTCTGCATCTCCTCTTGTAGGCCCGGTGTCTGAAATAAGTCCTCCTGAAAGAATCCAGAAGCAAATGAGGAACATTTAAACCAGTGTAGAAACAGTAGAGATTTCTGGCACTTCACCTACTTCCAAGAAGCATGGAGATGAGCATAAAGTCTGAAGAAGTCAAAAACATGTTGGCCAAACAATAAAACTGTTCTCTATAAAAAAAAAGGAGGTGTTACTGGAGCTTTAACCTCTTCACATTTAAACCAGCTCACATGTCCTTTGTGTTCAACTAGTGTTACTAAAGCTGCTATTTACTGTGACACATCAAAGTACCCAGCCCACATGGACTGAGTACATGGATTAAAAATACCACTGCAGTAGTGACACATTTAACTGACATGAAGCAACTACAATCTAGAATTTTTTTTCTTCAATTTGTTTAACCAGAAAAACTCAAAATTAAGATGTTTTATTCAACAAAGTTTGAAGTGTACTTTGTCTTCAGTCTTACCTAAATTATTTAAAAAAACAAACTTTTCTCTTCAGAGATAAAAATTAATTATTCTACAGGGAAAATAAAGGACTTCAAAACTAGTTGTCTAAAAATGCACAAAACTATAAAGGAGGCAGAAATAAGCACAGTATGTTCCCCTTTAACAGTATTGTTTATCAAATATATCAAAGTTTTTTTTGTACAATGTCAACTTGACTTAGAACTAAGGAAACATTCATGTATTAGACAGTAATCACTGCAAGATTTTATGTAAATCCAAAGACATTTATGAATATACTACAAGCACTATAACTCTTTCCTAGAGATGTAAAATGCTGACATGTGCAGAAAAGAGCTGAAGCTTTCCCACCTGATCACAGGACTTTGTGTAGAGGTGGTTGACCAGAATCCACACCTCCTTGGGGATCTTCAGAGGTTTGTCCTCAGTACCTGCCCCATCCACCATCAGGAAGTTCATCTTGGACTTTTCCTATTTGAACAAAAAAAAAAAAAGAGCGGCAGTGATTTCAGCTTATTTTCTGTAAAAAACAAAAAAAAACAAACATATTCTGTTTTACTTTTTACACTGTGATTAATACTGCTTTGAGAAGATGTGATAGCTAATAACGAGTGCACGTTAAAAACAAACAAACAAACTGGAGTAAAGCAGTAGTGAGGTCAGTATCATCTCTGGAGACATGTATGAGAGCCATTTTACTCCGAGTTGGATATCACATCCTTTCTGTCACTGAAAATGGATCCCTGAGGCTCACGAGAGACATCCAAAAATAACCACAGTTACCGAGGCTGCACATAAAGGCAGGGGAAACTGGAGAGCGGCCGGGATGACAACATACAAAACTAATGTGATATCCTGTAAAAAATTATATTTACCTTCTGATTAATCTTGGACTCGAGGCCAAGCTTTAACAGAAAATACTTCATATTGCTCCAGTGTGAAGAAAATGGGCCGTGTTTATATTCTAACTGAAACAAATTGTTTCAGTTCTATTAAATTTATGGTGTTATAAAGCTGTTTACTCACTTTCACTGATCAAGTCATAAAAAGGAAGAGGAGAAACTTCGACACGCCCTCTCATTAGCTTCAGTCATGTGCATAAAAGAGCTGTGCAGCAACACTGACCTGCTGTGAAATGAGATTTAATGTGTCTGACTTTCAATAGGCTGATCCTTCCGCTCTGCTCTCAATGGCCCACGGAAGATTTAATAGGTGACTGATCCCCGTGCACAAACACACTCAGATTAAACTAAAGTTTTGTCCAGTCTCTGATTGCCTGTGGATTACCAACTGCTGCCTGTGTCTGCTCTCGACTGATTCACTTTCCGATTAGCTTCTAACGGTGTGTACTGAGTACAAAATAGTAGCGGAACAAAAAGAAACATAGTTCAAAACAATCCTTATTTATAGTATACTGAGCATTGATCCAGTTTCAAAACACCAAGATGTTGATGGTGAAAACACCCTAAGGCTTCATAACCAACCTTGACAAACCAATGGGTGACATCCTGGTGGCTACATGCATCTTTTATACCTTCTATATCTTAAACCACGCCTCTAACAAGCCGTCTTAGCTCTGTTCCCCCCTCCTTCTCAGTCCACTTTCTGACTGGCTGCCCATTGCAAACAGAAGACTTGAGCAGCAGGTGGGCAGGGTTGCTGTGCTCACAGCCAGAGAGCACCTGAGACGACCATATTAAAAATAAATCCCCTCTTTCTCTAACACGATAAAGATCAAAGAGCAGAATAATCAAAGAATCACAGCGTTTAGATCATTATTCATAGAATACTGAGCATTGATACAGCCCCTCAGTTCAATCAAGTGAGTATAACAGACAGACACAGCTTTTGGTTCTGAAAAGTGAAGCCAATGTTAAAGTGCCTCAACCTGCATTCTTTCTAATGACCAGCAGGGAGCGACTCATGAGGACGCAAAACGACTCCTGGTTGTAGACATATATGGGAAAATGGCCCTTGGTTCCCTCACTCTGTGACATCAACAAACACTGATGACTGATGACTTTATGGGCTCAGTCACTGGTTTCATGTCATACAAAACATGAAGTGGAGTCAGAATGAAGGATTATCCAGCTCATGCTCATTGCTTAATGACTTTGCAATCACGAGTCATTGCCAAATGGCATCTGGAGTCTTTGGTTTCTCAGTCCAAGCTGCCCCTCCCTCATCATATCCAGTTTCAAAACACCAAGATGTTGATGATGAAAACACCCTGAGGCTTCATAATCAGCGCTGACTAACCAATGGGTGACATCCTGGTGGCTACATGCTTTTATACTTTCTACAATTCAAACCATGCCTCTAACAAGCCGTCTTAGCTCCGTTCCCCCTCCTTTTCAGTTAGCTTTCTTCTGACTGGCTGCCCATTGCAAACAGAAGATTTGAGCAGCAGGTGGGCAGGGCTACTGTACTCACAGCCAGAGAGCACCTGAGATGACCATATTAAAAATAAATCCCCTCTTCCGCTCCCTTGATCTTTCTGACATCACAGAGAGCACAAAAAAAAAACTGTCTAAATCGGAGTGCTTAGAGTTGTCTCAAGCCTAACTTTTGGTTCACATTGATTACATGCTGACCTCGTTATTTGAAACTTTGGTCATAATAGATCCCCTCTTTTCAAAGTTTAAAAATACCAACACATTTTCCAGAACCAAAGATAGACATTAAGCCAAACTCCGGAATAAAAGATTAAAGACAAAAACAAACTGAACATTTCAGGGTCTGGACACAGATTGTGTAATTTTTCATTAAAAACAAAAAAATCACTTCTTTTCATGATCAAAGTCACTCGTAAATAATTCGTAGTTCACTGACAAACACAGTGTTTCAGTTCTATTAAATTTATGGTGTTATAAAGCTGAAAAAGCTGAATTCTCATACCCAATAAAAATAAAAATGTGTTTAAATAACTGAATGCCAACAGTGAACTCAACCTATTTTATGCTGTCCAAGAGTATGTGAAAGAGCAAGCTACAGCAAGCAGAAATCTAGGAAACAATTTTAAATAGGCGTGCCTTTTGATGTTAAGCCTGAAGTTACACATTTGCAGGATGTGACTGATTGCAATAGTACTGGAACCAGTTTCTATTTATAACAGACAAAGAGGGAGGGCAATAATGTGCCATAAAGCTAAGCAAAGAAGAGGTCTTGTACCTCAGCTTAAATTGACCTTCTTGTGCCTGATAGGTGAGCAGTTTCAGTGTTAATATTTTACCTTCTCCATGAAGCTGTCCTCTCCCTGAGCAAGAAGTCACCCCACAGCCACAGTGAAGAGTTGGAAAGGAATGATCAAGGTAAGAAGAGGTGATGAAGGGTAAAAAGGAAGAAAAACAGTAGACAGAAGTGCCATGGATCAATACAGAGTCGGAAAATTTATTCATGATTTTTTTTTTTTTTTTTTTTTTTTGCACAAATCATTT
>JAVDPK010000857.1:622601-635278 GCA_034780415.1 Cichlasoma orientale | reverse complement strand
GTGTGTGTGTGTGTGTGTGTGTGTGTGTGTGTGTGTGTGTGTGTGTGTGTGTGTGTGTGTGTGTGTGTGTGCCAGGTCAGCAGAGAGGGAGGGACTCATTATGTCACATCCTGCCTCTGGAAGCAATTAGCTCTCACACGCATATGTTCCACAGACTCCGTCACTAAGATACACACACACACACACACACTTACTCTACTATCTGCTAGCTAAGAAAACGCTTGCTGTCTAATGCAGTTAACAAATGTTAGCACAGTCTGCCTTTGTCTTCACATGATGCTGCAATACAATTACAGTATACATTTATGTTTACTAATAAACTGCTGTTGTTTTCTTCACACACATCCCCAAACTACATTTACCACATTTAAGAGTGTCTGATATGATCAAGTAAACACAAACATATAGGTTTGGTTTTGGATTCTATAAGATTCATGCTCAGTTCCCTCATCTTCACTCTGAAAAGCAGTGAAATGTTTACAGTTCCTCATACTGGATGACATTTACCAGAGATCCATGTGCATGGATTGGTTTGTGTGGAAATATAGTTGCTGTATACTGCATGCATTTTTGGGAAAGACTACCACCACTATTCCACTAAATGTGCAGTTATTTTAGCTCCAGAATGTTAACACCCTTTCTCTGCAAAATTTAAATAAATCTTAATTAAAGGCAGGCACTGTAAACATTTAAAAAAAAAAGTCCTCCTCTGAAATCCTGTGGTAAAGGAGCTCATTTCTTGAAATATTCAACAAACAAGTAGCAGCTTGCAAAATGAGCTCATCTTTTCTCATGGTAAATTCCCAGGGAAGTCAAAAAGAAATAAATAGCACATCATGCCCAAGCTTGGAAGAGTTCTGAGGAACTCATAAAACTACCTGCACTGCATCAATGGAAACCATTTGTGGAGTCAGCGCAAATATTCATTGAAACTGAAGTTGAATATTAAAAGTAAAAAGGATTTTAAATTTTTTTGTAAACTAGATATTGTATAAACAAAGCCTAGATTTTTTTTTTGATGTTATCTTTTTGATACCGCAGTCTCAAATCTTGACCATAGATTACTCACAAATGTGAGAGCCAGGTCTCCCTTTGACTTCATAAACTTCATAAGTTTAATGCAAGGGGCTTGGTAAGTGGGGGAGCACTAAGGGGAGCAGGGCTTAGCAAACCAGCGTTGTGTGCTGTCTACACTAGGACAATAGAATTGAAGCTATTAAGAAGATAGAGTGACATCAGGAAGTGAGACTGTAGCCCATGCTGCTTCCAGGAAAAGACTGGAACTTTCTGATATAATGTTTTGGCTGAACAAAAGTCAGAAGGTGGGCTGTTAAACATGATGGAATCATTTTGATGATTAAGCTTAACTTCTTGGCCAGCTCCAAAGCTTTCATTTCCTTCTTGTAAGCAGCCTGTAATACCAGCATCATTGGGGTAATGTCTGTTCTAACGGTTCTCTCAGGGCAATGTTAATGTGATTGCACAATTTTGAACTCAACAGCCTTTGTTTTTTTTGTAGTTTAAGTTTTTCAGATAGACCTGGAAGAGTGGAGATATGCACTTGACAAACTAGCCCCCCCCCCAAATAAACAAATAAATGAATAAAGCATACATACATAAAATATAAATAATTAAAAAGTTTTTAAAAAAAATTAAAAAGTAAGGTTTCATAAGTTCACAAATTTACCATTAATAATGACTAATAACAGTAGAATTCATTTTACTATGATAAAATGCTGATAAATTAATACATTTTAAAAAAAACATGAAGATTAATTTACAAAAATGATAATTTTCTGATCAAACTAAAGAATCAAGAGTTTTTTTTAAATTAATTTAATTAATTTAATTCTTAATGTGCTTCAAGGTGGTTTCTTTCCTGAAACCATTAAAAAACATCTATACAAAATTAATAGTTTATTTAAATGCATAAATAATACATGAAAAAATCAGCCCATTGTTGAACAAAGTTGCTCGCTTCAACCACAAACATAAACTGTTATAGAGCTACGTTAATATTGCATAAAAATGACAACTCGAGATTACTAACTGACTCATGAGTTTAAAGTCATCCTTTATCTTCTATCTTCTACAGAGAGCATGTGCTTTAACTAAATGTTTTTATAATGGATATAAATGATCCCCGATCAGATATATGAGTTTTGTAGGAAATGAGCAGAACACTTTAATCTTCCACAGCATATGGTATTCACCTCAGAACGATCTCTCTCTCTCATAAAAGTCACATTTCCGTTCAGCACAAACATGTAAACTGTGGAGCTCCGTGATACATGGATGGAGTTACTGTGGTCCCATTTTTTGTTGAGTCACAGAAGTGCTGCAGTCGGCGCTTGAGTCACATTTTTATTAAACATCACTAATGAATAACACATACTATATAACACTACCATTGCCCTTGTTGTGTATATGACTCAGCCTAAGAATCATCCATAAAATAATAACTTAGTGGCCACAATTAAAAATTAAGAGGGTCAAGTTCTCTTTCTCACAGGAAATGCAACTCGATCCACTGCTGGGTATTAATCACCAGCAGTGGTCTTATTTATGCCCCAAAAACCCTTTTCTTCTAGAAATGCTCCCTCTCTGCGGTCTACAGTATTGTGGAATAGTGTTGCAAAATATCTGCAGGAAGAAGATTGGGAAGGATGGTTGGGTGCACAAAGTGCTGCACTTTGACAATGGAGACTTGTATCCCATTTCCTGCAGAATGTCAGTGAATTATCTTGAAAGGCGGTGACAAATAGACTAACATGTCATTCTAGTATGAAGACTTGTTGTTTTAAGCATTCCTGGCACCGGTTAGAAATCGACCCCGTGCAGCTGACTTCACACGTTCGGCTGCAGCAACACGTGTTGAACCGAGCGTTTTCGGCTCATATCTTCATGTCTCTTGGGGTGGATTTGGCCATCGCTCTTTTCATGATTAAAGCCCATGACACACAAACACACCAGATGTTCCGTATTTAAGTTGGCAGTCTGGATTGCTGGAACAGTCATGCAACCCCTGATGTCCCTCACAATAGCCCATGGTTATTAAGCTGGAACCTTACTGTAGTCACAGAACAGGGCCATGAAAAATTATTTAGAAGGTCATCTTGGTTTCACTTTTGATTTGAGACTCATAG
Source organism: Cichlasoma orientale (assembly GCA_034780415.1). Taxonomy (NCBI): domain Eukaryota; kingdom Metazoa; phylum Chordata; class Actinopteri; order Cichliformes; family Cichlidae; genus Cichlasoma; species Cichlasoma orientale. The sequence goes on along the minus strand of JAVDPK010000857.1, from coordinate 632,132 downwards.
GTTTTAAAATCTATCCATCCCAATCAATTCTTTCTTACAGAAGCAAAATACAGAAAATCTACTAGACATTAGAAAAGGCTGATTTCCACTTTACCCCAGAGTATAGGGTCAGCAGCAGAACAGAAAAGAGATCAAGTGTTACACAGGAACCATCTCAGCTGCAAACCATGTGTATCTGCTAATTACAATACCTAACCTCCCCTGTTATGAATTGCTGGTCTTCTATCTTATTCATTTGTTGGGAAAAGCTTGACTCCTCCTCCTCACTGTTATGCTTTGTCCTGTAGGTTCCCCACCAGCACCGCCTGTCAGTGGATGTCATTCCAGAGTTGAAGAATTCAGACAACCATTGCAGGAACCCAGGAGGAATCAGTGACAAGCCCTGGTGTTATACCTTAAATCCACACATACGCTGGGAGTACTGTGCTGTGCCACAGTGCGGGGAAACAGGCTTAGCATCAGGTACTGCCTTTTCCATTTAAGTCTTCTGTCCCCAGTTCACCCATGTACAACTCCTGGTTCTCTTACAGTACACAGCACACTAAAAGCCACCTGCTAATGCATAGATTAGACTGCACAATCAAGGCTTTCAAGTCCAAGTTTAGTGACTTTCCCGTATCTGTGTATTTAAGTTGTGAAGCCAGAGTCAGCAGGCCCTCATCAGACTCCTCGTTTCCCTCCCACGACCACATCATCACCCGCTTTCTCAATGTCTGTCATCGTTGTTGTCCTGACCGCCCTTGCAACTGCAGTCTTCCTCGGCATTATCATTCTTGCCTGCTACAGACGGAAGAAGCGGTGGAGGAATCGAAAGAGGTAAAAGAAAGATAAGAAAGATGTAGTGCATTTCTTTATCTACGGTCTTTTTAACCCTCACACTTTTGTCATCAGAAGAGTACTGGAGACCCCGACGTTGAGCACTCTTCCATCAGAGCTCCTGCTTGATCGACTCCACCCCAACCCCATGTACCAGCGCGTTCCCCTGCTGCTGAACTCAAAACTGCTGGCCCTTGAGTATCCCCGGAATAATATCCAATATGTTCGAGATATTGGGGAAGGGGCCTTTGGACGGGTTTTCCAAGCAAGGTGAGAAAGCACAGGGAACGGGGGGGAATCACTGGCAGGGGCTAAAATGATGATGCTGGTATGTCTAAGGCAGAGGAAGAGGGGAAGAGAGTGAGGCTGCACTAATACAGAGAGAAGGATGAGATGGCTAAACAAGGTCACTGCTCATTTGGAGCACTGCTGCGTCATTCACAAAGTCACAAGGCAAGCTGTTACAGGTGTCACTTTCACTGCACACTGAGGCTGTTTACAGCAAGACACCAATGTTGGCAAACTCATCTACTGAATCTACTGGTATGATTAAAGTCATAAATAACCCAAATCTAGCTATTTGTTGTGACAAGATCTACTGGTGACAGCATTTCACAGTCAAAGCTATCCATACCTGATAGCTATCACAGCCAATCAAATGTTCTACACGAGAATTCAGGACAGCAGAAGTGATTCGGTTTAGATTTTCTAACCTTGTTAGACTCCCTCTCACTCGTTCCCCACAGCCTTGTCACCCATAGGACATGAAGGGAAATAAAGAATGCAAAGCTCACTGTGATCGCCTGTTTTAACTGAAACATGAATTGATCCATACCAGAAAAAAAGGAATTTCAATTTCAATTAAATTTCATATCGTGCTGTAAGTTGCATGATTGTAGTCAGGCGCACAGCGCCACATGATAGACACGATTTAAGCAACCACAAGCTACATAAACATAATGCAATATATAAACGGAGGCATGAAGGCACATCACAGTACACAGTACAATAATAGCGTGCAGCATTATGACAGTAGCACCTGTAGTGCATAGCCAGTCAAATCTGAGAGATGTCCTGAGGGCCAGATAGTAATCCCTCGCTGAGAACTGGAATGTTGCAGTACATAGACACTCCTGGGAACATAATACACACACTGACTGACATGAACACAAATACGCACTCACATGCACACACTGGTATGATTTTACAATTATCTGTATAAAATCTCAGAAGACATTCGCGTCTGACTTATAATATGAAAGCTACAAACCCTAACTTAAAAAGTCTTTTGCAACTTTTACCTCCTGTATGCACATTCACTCAATAAACACGTGCATAGAGAGTGCATTTATGACACTCACACCTGTGTGAAAAACAGTTACTTAAATAGACCTGAGGAAACAAATCTTCCCTGACAGCAGTGCTTCAGTCTGTAATTTCTTATCATGTGCGACTCTGTGGGTGTCTGTGGGTGAGACTTTTGAATGTACTATGTGTATGTGTTATGTTTTTTTTGTGGGGTTTTTTTTTTTTTTTTTTTTTGGTGCACACACCATATACTGTACACTGCTCAAAAAATTAAAGGAACACTTCAAAAACATGTCAGATCTCAATGGGAACAAAAAAATGATGCTGGATTGCCACATTGAACTGGGCATTGTCGTGCACCAGGAGGAACCCAGGACCCACTGCACCAGCGTAGGCTCTGACACCGGGTCCAAGGATTTCATCCTGATACTTAATAAAAGTAAGGGCGCTGTTGACTAGCCTGTAGAGGTCAGAGGTCAGAGACATTCACACCAGCAGCCTTCTGGAGGTCAAACCATTCTTGTTTTGGGGGTTGTCTCATTGTTGCCCCTTTAGTGCACCTGTTGTGAATTTCAATAACATCAAAGCAGCTGAAACTGATTAACAGCCCCCTCTGCTCCCTAACTGACCAGATCAATATCGCAGAAGTTTAATTGACCTGATCATATACTGTGATTAAAAAGTGTTCCTTTAATTTTTTTTGAGCAGTGTTTTAATCTACAGTACATCAGGAAATGACGTGTTCACTTTTCACAATTTCGTCAAGCACTTGTGTTTGATGACAATAAAAAGACACATTTGAAATATATGGCAACAGAAGTTTGTCTGCATTACTGACAAAATCATTAACAATAAAATACAAATATTGATAATATTAAAATGTTTTCATGCACAGTTCATGAATATCTTTGTGTGTGTCTGTTGCAGAGCACCGGGCCTGCTGCCAGTGGAGTCTTTCACAATGGTTGCTGTGAAGATGCTGAAGGAGGAAGCCTCAGCTGACATGCAGAATGACTTCCAGAGAGAGGCAGCGCTCATGGCCGAGTTTGACCATCCAAACATAGTTCGACTCTTAGGTTAGTGTGCGCTCGTGTGTAAAAGATTTGCAAAGAGGTGACAGTGACAAATGGATTTGACATTAAATAATTGCTGGATCCCTGATTTTCCTTCAGGGAGGAGTAAAGTGCAAAAACGGAAGCACGGAATGGGAGAAAAAAATCTTAAACAACATAGAAAAGGCAGAATAGGACAGGTAACGAGATGCAAATCAACATTCATTATTTGTTTTTGGAGTTTTATAGCATACTTTAGGCAAGCATACTAAAATATTTGGAGAGAAAATTGTAGCCATAGTAGGTAAGAGCATTTAGGTATCTAAAATAAAAGGAAAAATAAAAGGAGGAGGAGGATGACACAAAGAGGTTTTGGAGGATTGGATCATTCAGAAAAAGGTCTCTATTAATTTTTACCTGCTTATATTAAGCATCAATAAACTTTAAAAAGAATTGTAGAGCTTTCAAGTAAAAAAACAGAAGAGAAAAAAAAGAATTGCCTCTTAATATTTCATTCCCTCCCTTTTCTTCTGAATATTTAAGTCCAATTTTCCACACAGCAATTTTCCTGAAATATTTTTTTTGTCCCGCTGTGGGACTATTAAAGCATTAGCGATCCAGATAGGGCTGTTTGCCAGTAAATAACCTGCTTGACAACTAATGTGCCTTTGTTGGCCAATGTAAAATAAATGTGCTCTATTAAAATGTTGCATCTACACTAATACAGCATATCTAATCTAACACAAACAGCTCTCATCCAAATATACTTCCAGGAAGACATTTAGAGATACAGCAGAGTTGGTGTGGTCACTGAGTGATTTTTCTTTTATAAATTAACATTCAGTTCCTCACTCACTCTCTGACAGTGTATTTGATATTTTCTCTTCTTTTCTGAGTGACGTTCATTTTTTGGCGAGGAGAGTGACACACTAACAGCAAAGTCTCTGGTGCGCATGAAACCGGAGGAGCTGATTAGATTATTTCCTCGACCTTTAATTACACCTCTAGACTAATAATACAGCTGTAAATCATGTGTAAAAATATATGCATCATCCAAAACATGAATGTGTCAAAATTAGAGATGCCATGAGTCCATATGTCAGTACTTTGTTCCATATGTGTGGCCTCTGTCTTTCATATATTTAGCAATGAGTGAAACATTTTAATCCAGCTACTGTCCTTCAGCAAAGGTCACTACCACTACATTACAACACCACCCCATACACACAAATACACAGATGCATGCGTGCACATACACCCAGACACCCTCCAATGCACAAGCACATCACAAGTGTTCTCCGGGGAGCTTTTCTATCCAGTGACCCACAGGACATGAATTAAGTGAGCGTGACCGCCAGTCCTCCTCCTCTCACCTAAAGTTCATCGTAAGGATGTTGCAATTGCAAAGTGCAAAGTGCAAAAAAAAAAAAAAAAAACGTGAACTACAACTAAAAAAGTTACTTTCACTTCTGGTTGTTCAAAAAGTTTATTCTAGATAAAAATCTGGATTTGGATTCAGAAGGTTTAGCCCTACGTTTCTGCCAATCACCTATCCCGAAAACATAAATGTGCATTTTCACAAATCTATTGTGGATAAAAAGTTAATAAAATAAGAACATTCAGAGTTCTTCATTTATTTAGAGGCCATTTATTGAAGCTCTGCTATTAGGAGAAAGACTTCCAGTCACGATTTGATGTGGTTGGGTAAGAGCTTTTTATGAAAATGTACTTAGTACAGCTTCATCTGCTAAGGGAAGAGAAACTATGCTTGGGATTATCTCAGTTTATTGTGTCATTACACTTAAAATGAAGTGATATATGATACAAAAAAAATTAAAACTGCATCAAAGTTCTCTCAACCCTAAAATTAAAACAAAGAGTGGATAACATGAAGTCGTCTCATTTCAGAATCGTTTTTTACATTTTTGAGCAACCTGTTTTAAAGTTTTCGATCCAATCAGATACCCCAAAATACAATCAGATTACTTCTCTCCCTCACTTGCAGAGGACATCCCTAGAGGGCAGTACCAAATTCAGTCCAAGAGCCGGACTGTGCAATGATTTCCTGTCTTAGTAAATCAGGCCCTTTGCTGATTTCCCCAAAATTCAGCATGACACATTTTATAATTTGTGAGACTTTGGAACCTCCACAAGAAGGAGAAATCAATGTCTTTGGTTTTGAACAAAGTTCAAAAGCTTTTGAAATGACTGGGCCACTAATGGGTCATTCAGTTTCCAATCTTCTTCTCTGAAAAACAGAAGCAATAAATATAATAAATCAAAAATAGCCAACATAAGCTGGCACATTTCAGGGCACTAACTGCACAATTGTTTTAGTCATGTACTAAATTGAGAAGAAGAAGAGTGAACTGAAACTACTGTTTGTATCCAGTGGGGTATTTCTGTTCAACTAGCAATATTTTTTTTTTGACTTCTGCTGCAAAAGAACTGAAACTTGTTTATGAAACAAACAAATAGCAAATAACATGACTGGGATATTTTTAATCTTTGCAGGGCTATTGGGCCTCTGCAAAGTCTTAGCAGCGTGTGCTCTGACACTGCAAAAAGTATTCACAGGAATGCAAGAACAAACAAGCAGACAGACACGCTTTTATAGAGCTGCAGCAAATTCCGTAATTCTGTAGTTGAAGTTGTTGTCCAGTGAGTATGGAAGTTACTGTATGTCTAATAAAGGTTGCATGTCCACTGTATTCAATGTAAATTTATTTAAGAGCTTAGACATGCTAGCATTACTTAAAAGATTAAAAATGTGCTGGTAATTAACGAGTAAATGCAGGTTTTCTTATTCTTTTTTTTAAGGTACTGTAGCCCTTTCTGTCCTCATCAAACGTGCAAAGCCTGTGGAAGCCCTTACTGCTAAAAATGTACATTTCAAATAACTTCTATTAATCACGTGATATCTAAAATATGTGCAGCTTCAATCATACCAGTCTCAATTTAGTCACTTCTCTTCATTTGCCATTACTTCCCCACAGCAGCACAAGTCCAGGAAAAGCAGTAGGTTAATTTAGGAAATATAAATATGCCATGTTTACATCATGGGGCCACTGGCATATGAATACAAGAAGATCTCGTCTGTGTTTATGTCTTGTTAATATATATTTTTGGCATTTTAAGGTGAAGGAACTCATTATATGATCCTGCAGAAGAAAAAATGTTAATTTTGTGTTTTTAATGCTGCTACTGGTATGCTTATGGGGGTAAGCAGAGCTCTAAAAACCTCTGTGGTGGGAAAATCCACAGTATCATAGGTCATCGAATGAAGTTACCTGCGTGCTCTCTCCTCAGGTGTGTGCGCAGTGGGTAAACCAATGTGTCTGATGTTTGAGTACATGGCTCATGGTGACCTCAACGAGTTCCTGCGTCGCAGATCTCCAACCCAGTCGGTGCGCACCCTCAGCCACGCCAGCTTGTCGGGCCGCAGTTTCTCCTCTGAGCTGGAGGCCGGACCCCTCTCCTGTGTAGAGCAGTTATCCATTTCCAAGCAGATTGCTGCAGGAATGGCCTACCTGTCGGAGCGCAAGTTTGTCCATCGTGACCTTGCGACACGGAACTGCCTGGTTGGAGAGGAAATGGTGGTAAAGATCGCAGACTTTGGCCTCTCCAGAAACATCTACTCAGCTGATTACTACAAAGCCAATGAAAATGATGCCATCCCCATTCGCTGGATGCCCCCAGAGTCTATATTCTACAATCGTTATACTACAGAGTCAGATGTGTGGGCCTATGGTGTGGTGCTATGGGAGATCTTCTCCCATGGGATGCAGCCATATTATGGCATGGGTCATGAGGAGGTTATTTACTATGTGAGGGATGGTCACATCCTTTCCTGTCCCGAGAACTGTCCTTTGGAGCTGTATAATCTGATGAGGCTTTGTTGGAGCACGCATCCATCAGATAGGCCGAGCTTCAGTAGCATTCATCGGATACTAGAGCGCATGCATCAAAACAGACTGAGTATGAATGCTGACACTGAAGCTGACTGTTAACTTGAACAAAATGTTTTCTCCCTGTGCAAAAGGCATTGATTTGCTGATTTAATGATTTATTGAATACTTTCACTGAGCCCAAGCATACAGTGCTGTGAAAAAATATTTGTGCCCTTCATGATTTTTTTTTTTTTTTTTTTTTTTGCACAAATCATTTGATCAAATCAATAGTGCAGCAGGAAAATGAAATAGCTTAAAGCAGAGATAAAGGATTACTCAATGATAGAAACACTATATTTCAAAACCAGATCAGATTAGGTCAAAAATAGCACAATGGAAGCAGACAGAGGAAATCATGTTAAGTTAGAGAAGTCTATTTATATGAAAAAGACTAAAGTGGGTCTAACTTGAGTCAGTCTTTCCTTTCCTCTAGGAGCTCCCTTCCTATGTTTTTGCCACTTCCTTGTTCCCTTGGCCCCTCATGGCCAGAAATATACAGTTTGAGATTTTTTATACTCTCCAAATATAGGCTCTCTCTGTGACTGAGTTTACCCTGTGGGATAGAAGAAGCCCTGATGCCTCCCTGCCCAGGTTTCAGGCTGTCACAAGCTCCTCACATCAATCAGTTTGACCCAATCTGAGGAAAATACACCTCTGTTCACTAATCTTATCTGTTTGCACTGTACTAACTGCATTCCTCTCATCAAGACTGTTGTGCTAGCTTCTCTTACCAGGTCGATGAGTTTGGTAATGGGGATCTCTCTGATAGGCTTCTTCATGCGGCACAGAGCCTCCAGCGAGGTGCCAAAGCAACTGGGCAGGTAATTGCCTGAAATTGTAATGAAGTAGTCTTTGCCACGGTCCAGATGGAGCACCAGGATGTCCTCTATCTTGTCTTCTCCAGAGTTGAGCAGCGTGACAGAGTCTTTACTGACATACACCTCCAGATAGATCTCCAGGGTCTCATCTGTTCAGGACAATAAGGATTAGTGCAAACGCTCCTGCAGGGAAACACATTTTTAACTGTGCCTCAGTGATGTACTTTTTATCTACATGTGGCACAAAAAAGGTTTACAAACATCAGGTGGATATTAAACATACAAAGGAAGCCACCAGACCAAGATTATGACTTTTGAAAAAGGACAAAAACTAAACTATATTGTTTACCAACATAAGCAAAATAAAAAAGAATAAACAGGAAAAGTGCTTAGTTGCAGTCTTTGCCAGTGTGGTGAACTTTGTGTCAAACCAACGAGGATCAGGAGGATTCTGGGAGTTTTCTGTTTGTATCAGACAAGATGTTCGGGGATATTAACAAAACTATTACAAATGCATGTTAACTAGACTGTTTCCTTTAAATTAAGAAGAAAAAAAATCTTGACAGTATTCCACATGACTCTTTCATAGTGGCAAACTCATTTTTAACAGCATTAAAGTGATCAAAAAAGATAAAACTAGATGTATAAACTCGCTTTTGCATTTCAGTGTCAATAGCTAAAATATTACCATGGTCACGGATCTAAAATTTGAACCAACAAGAATAAAGGAGAACAACAAAGTAAAGGTTACTCAGATCAATAAGACTCACTTGGTTCCAAGAATCCATCGCTGGGCTCGGCACGCAGCCAAGGCTTGCAATACTGTGAGTCATTGAGTTTGGGGATGAAGGCAAAGTGACAGGCTACCTGCCCGTCATTTGTTATTAGGAAGCGCTCCTTCTGAAGCTGCCTGAACTTGACATTTTTAAATGTAAACTGCAGAGCAAATAAAAAGGAGCACCGTTAATTACAGATTTAAAGGAGCATTACTCCACAACTTTACTTTTTGGAATGATTACTGTTTATACATCACTGAAGAAGAAACATAAGACAGATCCATAGTATAATACTCCTTTTACCTCTCTCATGCTTAAAGAAACAGATGGAAGGAAGTCATTCTCCATCCTATCCATTGCACGAACTATCTCCTCAAACACCTTCTTGTGGCGCTGCTCATCTACCACCTTCACCTGTGACACAAACACACGACCCAACACTCATGAATGCGAATATGTAATTTTTATTCCTGCAACATTTGTTTTGTGCAAACACAAACATAAAAAACATAAAAACATAAACATTGCAAGTTTCAACTCAAGACTGCCAGCTTTATGTGACTGCAGAAATTCTTACCCCTATACTAAAGAGGGAGCTGACAGGCTTGTGATCGCTAGTTTGCAGCTTCATGTGACTTTGGTATGATAGCTGCGTGACATCGTTGCCCCTCCACAGGATTCTGTCACACCAAGCCGGAACTCTGCACTTCCCACTGCAGGAAACAGTTTCAGAAGCAAAGTCAGAGATCTCACGTCTCACAAGCACAGCAGTGCTGACTCTGCATTAGTGTAATGGAAAGGCGGGGGGGGG
>JAVDPK010000857.1:600943-622591 GCA_034780415.1 Cichlasoma orientale | reverse complement strand
CCCCAGTATCAGGATTCGAAATGTGTGAAAATGTGGTCATGACAGGGACAGCATTTCATATCCTGAATAAGGTTATGTGTTCAAATTAGAAGTCTTCAGGAATTTAAAAAAAAACTTTAAAAGGTTTTAATGAGAAAAGAAACTCAATGGTATTAGTCACAATAAAACATTTTTATTCAGATTTTTGAAGCAAATAAAAAGCTTGTGTGTTCACTGCATTAAACAGAGGGATGTGGTTTTACCTGGAGTCCCATCGATCTGTTTTGGGGTCGTACTTGTATGTGGGGGTGAAGTTAATCTCCCCCTCCATAAAGTCTGTGAAGGCCTTCTTTGTCTGCCTCTGAATGTTCAGCTACACATAAAAAGTGGGAAAACATTGTTTGGAAAAAAAAGAGTCAAAATAGAGCTAAACTATTTTGCAATAAATAGGAAAAAGAAACAGTGATAGATTACACAACCTGACAGTATGTAGTATTAGGAAAACACCGTCCCATATTTATTTGCCTAATTATATTTATCAAGAAATACTCGTCGTGTTTCAATTATTCTGGACTTGACGGTCAAGTCCACATCTGACAGTTGCAAATATAAACACATCCTGCTCATACAAATAAGCACTGGTTTATTTATATACTACAACCAAACCACTGCAGATACGAAACTGACAAGGGTAACATTGAAATACATCCAAAGGTCACTTTATTAGGTACACCTTGCTAATACCAGGTTGGACCCTCTTTTGCCTTCAGATCTTAATTCTTCTTGGCACAGATTCAACAAGGTGCTGGAAACATTTCTGATGGCATGTTATCACGGCATCACAGATTTTCTGCAGATCTGTCAGCTGCACATCCATCACATCCTAAAAGTGCTCTACTGGAATAAGATCTAAAGCTCATTTCAATACAGTGAGTGTCCTGAAGAGATAGACATGGTCACCAATACTCAGGTAGGCTGTGGCATTTAAATAATGCTCAATTGGGACCAAGTGGCCTGAAGTTTACTATGAAAATATAACCCATATCAATACGCCACCATCAGCAGCCTGAACCACCGAAGCAAAAAAGGAGGGGCCGTGCTTTCATGATTGTTTATGCCAAATTCCTGACCCTAACAGCCAAACGGTGCAGCAGAAATCAAGACTTGCCAGACCAGGCAATGTTTTTCCAATCTTCTATTGGTGAGCCCTTGTAAATTTAAGCCTCAGTTTCCTGTGTTTAGCTGACAGAAGTGGCGCCTGGTGTGGTCCTGTACTGCATAGTCCATCTGCACTGTGTGTTCAGAGATGCTTACCAGTGGTTATTTTTTTGTTACTGTTAACCTTCCAGTCTGGCCATTCTCCTCTGAACTCACCCACATAACTGGCACTCAGTGGAGATTTTCTCTTTTTGGACCATAGTCTGTAAACCCTAGAGATGGTTATGCAGGAAAATCCCAACAGATCAGCAGTTTCTAACATACTCAGACCAGCCTGTCTGGCACCAACAACAATCCCACGTTCAAAGTCACTCAAACCACCTTTCTTCCCAATTCTGATCCTCAGTTTGAACTTCAGCAGGTCGTCTTGACCAAGTCTGTATGTTTAAAATGATTGAGTTGTGTTAAGTTAGATATTTGCATTGATGAGCGGTTGAACAGGTGTGCCTAATTTTGGCCAGTGAGTAACATAATTTATGTCAGAGGTACACAACCCATGTTTGTTCAGCTAACACTTCAAAATAACTGCAAAAGAGGGAAACAAACAATGATGGGACATGTTTCTGTTCCTAACAGTACTGATTACAAAAAACATTTAAAAAAAAAAAAAAAGAACTGTCTGTATTTTTAATGTTAAAAGTAAGTTAAAGCGGTGGTGAGTTTTCCATCAGCTTTGACAGAAAACATTGAGCAAGGTAACAGAGTCTTACCTGATCACAGTCCTGGAGCTTCTTTAGTTCACGATTACCAATGAGCCGTTTGACCTCAAGAGCATCGTACATAAAGAGACGATAATTTAGGTCCCCAAGCCAGATTACAACACTGAAACACACCAAAGAGACAGAAAGAACTTTAAACAACAACATACGATGATTCTGACAAAACCAGAAATACTGTCAGAGAGTTGCAGTGTCTGATTTTATCGTTCCTAACACAGGAGAAAATTATGTAATGATACTGTAACAGATCAAATGAAAAGATTTAGATACAGTGGTGAACAAAACCTGAGGCTGACAGTAAAGTCACCCTCTGCACATTAACGCTCTCAGTTTGGATGTGAAAGAATGAGGAGCTCACTCATGCTTGACGATATTGAGAGGCGGGTAGTCCAGTAAGTGGAAGGTCATGCGAGCACATATGTCTTTATAGTCCTGATTGCGGCGCTCAAAGTCTTCAGCGTGTGCCGCTAGATGGGAGTTGACAATGCAGAAGCTAGTGTTGTGGAAAACAAACCTCACCGCCACGCCTCCTTTGTTTCCCTGAAACATAAATTAAACATACTTATTTTCACGTAGGCAAATACATTCAGGCAGGATATTAATGCAAACTGAAGATAACATGTTTAATATTTAATGAATTCAAACAGCAATCCAACAACTTCACATCCATAAAAAACATTAGCCAAGAAATTAAAGCTGTAAGTGAACAGGGATGTTTCACAGTTGAACATTTTACACACTCATCATGATCTGCTGTAATTGAATAAAAAAAACAAACTCATGTCTCACTTATCCCATGGTTTTCAACCATTTGGTATTTTGTCTGTTTAGTGTGAACATACCATTTTTCCCATGATTCCTGTCCCCACGTGTTCTGCAGCCACATCTTTTATGTGATTCTTGTGTATCTTTTTGACATAGACTACAAGCATCATCCCAACGAGTCGTATGATCCGAATCTGAGGACAAAAAAAAGAAAATTCATATTTTTACTCGTCTACTCATCAACATGGCAATATACAGGGGCAGTGTTAAACTCTTTCCACAGTGTTTCTCATCAGTGTGTAATCCAATATCCTCCATGATATCCTCCATGTTAGGATTTTATATAAGCAAGCATGTATACTCCTCTTTTTGTTCAACTCCCCTTTCAGAAAGTCGCTCTCCACTCACCCTCTTGTACTTGGCTTTTGGGTGCAGGTTCTTCTCCACAGCTTCGACCCACTGCTGCTCTTTGGATGAGTCCATGTAGAAGAAAGCCTCAGTGCTCAGATCCAATTCTTGAAAACTAAATCATCACATTCGATGTTGTTACAGCATGAGAACATCATGATGACATATGAAGTTCTTGTCACAAATGCACCATATAATGATTTCTTACTGACCCAATCGCATATATATCCGGAGCTTCAGCATCACAGCAGAGCCACGGCTCAAGGCTGCTGTCTGGAGACTGGCCGTTCACATTCCACGTACCTGTGAAAAACCTACAAAACAACATACATACAGCATATACATTTAGTTACAATAAAAGCTGTAACCTTCAATATAATCCACATTGGATTTCTGAATCAAAATCTGTGCTATTATAGGTTGATTTCTAACTAGTTTTTATTTGTATTTAGTTTGAAAATTCTTTTAATGGAGTTCCCTCATTTCAGTTCAGTTTTTATTGAAGTCAGTGTCAGTTTCACCCTGGGAAATACATCGATCACACCCAGTCCAGCCAATGCAATACCACCAGATGTGCAGCAGCTCTCTGCGCAGTTTCACTAAAAATAGTAATGAGTCTTTTTTTTTTTTTCCCGGCCTTTCTGGCTTTATTGGATAGTGCAGCAGTAAAGGGTAGACAGAAAAGTAGGGCGAAAGAGCAGGGGAAGACATGCAGCAAAGGGCCATGGGTCAGACTCAAACCCGGGCTTTCAGCCCTAAGGAGTATAACCACCTGATCATGCCGTGAGTTAATCTGGCACCCGATGGGTCTGTTTTTTATAGAAGTCCAGTTGTATAGAGCAGGTGAGGAACAGTAATAACTGTATAGAGAATCTGATTAATTTTTGATATAGAAGACCTAATGCAGACTCCTGAAACTCTCACAGTGTGACACAAAGCCACGTAAAGGAAGGAAAAAAAACTGCCAGAGAGGCAACATCAGAGACATGCACCCGGTGTATTTTTTCTAATGTCGAAACAAAAGCGTATTTTCACACATAACTTTAGTTTTAAGTTTTATTGTATTTTATCAAAACAAAAAGAAATTAAGAAATTCCTCTTACTTAAAGGGCCGGATGTCCACATACTCGCTCTCCTTCTTGCCCAGGCGGTGTTTGATGAGATATTCTCGCTGACCCGCTTGGGTGGAGAACATGGCATGTCTCATGCTGTTAGTGGTGGGGCTGTCACACCAAGATGGTGGTCTGTCCGCACGGTCGAACCCTGACCTAAAATTACTGAAAAATGGGGGAAGAAAAAGCAGGAATAATTTAAAACCAGCAATATTGTAGACAGATTAAACATTTGGACAGTAAGCCTCCTCAGCTTACCAAAGGTTTTAATGTGAATCCATTTAGCTGTGATAGAACTATACTTACTCTGACTTGCTGCTAGTGACTGAAGAGTTGGTTTTGGCCTGTAAGGAGGAAGCTCTGTCTTTGGGGACTGGAGCAGGAGGCAGAGGATTGGTTGGAGTAGAGGAAGCTTTGCGAGGAGGTAGTGGAGGGACAGGTGGAGGCTCCCTAGAGGCAACTATACGATTCTGGTGGTTTTTCTTTTCTTCTACTTTGTGGTTGAAATTGTTCTCAATGCCAATGTCTGCAGAAAGTGATTGAACAAAATCTTAAGATAAATAAAGTGGGGAAAAAGAGGATTTAAACTAGAAAAGAAAAAGAAACAGGACAGCTACTATGAATACTTATTTTCTTACCTGTGTTACTTAGAGTCGGAGTATTGTTGTTGAGACTGGGGGGAATTGCACTGATGGGTTTGGGTGGGTTAGCTGTCTTGGCTGCCCGTAGTGGAGGGACAGGTCCTGGAGTTCTCTGCGGTGTTGGTGTGATGGGCTCCATTGCTTTCGGTTTGGCAGGTTTGGATTCAACTGAGAAAAACAGTACAGAAAACAGTGGTGTTAAAAGGCAGCACACAACAAGAGCATTACCCTGCTTAATACACGTGCCTGTTAATTTGAAAAGGATCACAAGCAAAAGTTGGTCTGCATTATTTCTACTAGAAAATCAAGCAACAAACCCTGCCTACATATCAGCCTAGCACAACCAAGCGTAAAACGGAAAGAGATGTGGTCTTTGCAACAGGGGCAGAAAGACCACATTGAATTACAAAGTGTTCACTTACAAGAAGTGTTGCCATCACACACATACACAGACACACGCACACACAGGTTTTGACAAGAGTGATGGGAAAATACACTGTATTGCCAAAAGGTTTCACTCAGCCATCCAAATCATTGAATTCAGGTGTTCCAAACACTTCCATGGCCATAGATGCATGCAGACTGCTTCTACAAACATTTGTGAAAGAACGGGTCGCTCTCAGGAGCTCAGTGAATTCCAGGGTGGTAGCATGATAGGATGCCACCTGTGCAACAAGTCCAGTCGTGAAATTTCCTCACTACTAAATATTCCACAGTCAACTGTTAGTGCTAGAACAACTGTTAGAACAACAGCAACTCAGCCATGAAGTGGTAGGTCACGTAAAATGATAGTGGGGTCAGCGGATGCTGAGGCACATAGTGTGCAGAGGTCACCAACTTTCTGCAGCGTCAACCGCTAGAGACCTCCAAACTTCATGTGGCAATGCAAAGCATCGGATGCAGTGGTGTAAAGCACACCGCCACTGGACTCTAGAGCAGTGGACATGTGTTTGCTGAAATGATGAATCACACTTCTCTGTCTGGCAATCCGATGGAAGAGTCTGGGTTTGGCAGTTGCCAGGAGAACGGTACTTGTCTGACTGCACTGTGCCAAGTAGAAAGTTTGGTGGAGGGGGGGATTATGATGTGGGGTTGTTTTTCAGGATTTGGGCTCAGTTCCAGTGAAAGACAACTTCATGGGAACGGGCCCCTTCCTGTTCCAACATAACTGCACACAGCGCACAAAGCAAAGTCCATAAAAACCTGAGTGAGTTTCATGTCGAAAAACTTGACTGGCCTGCACAGAGTCCTGACTTTCGGGATGAATTAGAGTGTGGAGTGTGCGAGCCAGGCCTTCTCATCCAACATCAGTGTCTGACCTACAAATGCACTTCTGGGAAAATGGTCAACCTTGTGGAAAGCCTTCCCAGAAGAGCTGAAGCAGTTATAGCCACAAAGGGAGTAATAACATGATATTAAACCCTATGCATTAAGACTGGGATGTCACTCAAGCTCATATGCATGTGAAGGCAGACAAGCAAATACTTTTGGCAGTATAGTGTAGTTCCTGGTACTTCTTTTGCTAAAGGATGTGATAAATGTTGGCAACCAGTAAATGAAAGCAAACTGGATGAACAGGTTCAGAGAAATAACTCAGTGCACCACTACTATCCTGCTTCAAAATATGCCCCACTTCAAGACATTGGTCACTGAGCTCATAACCTAAATGCTGATTTAAAAGCCAGAGCAGATGTTTAGTTAGGGCGTGTACGGGTTAAACGCCTGGCCAGCATTTTTAAAATAAAGTCAACATGGTGGAAGAGAAGAGAACCACGTTCAAAGCCACAGAAGCAAAAGCAAAAGCACAAAAGCAATTAGGAAAAACCCATGTAAACAACAGCAGTTTTCATTAAATTAGTATATAAATTGAGGAAATAACAGATCTTCCTTGACCTTTGTGCTACACTGTAATAGACAAGTGAAGGCATGCATGACCATTTCCTTATCTTCATATTTCTGGATGCAAGTACACATGCCGGGTTTTCTAAGAGTGCTTTTAACAAAAACATTTCCTCTACAAATGCGTGACGTCTAAAAATATACGTGGAACAGTTATAATAACTGCCTAGTTTTCAAAACACTGCAAACATGCTAGGAAAACAAAAATAGAAAGCGTTGGTTTTGTGGTCAGCTTACTGGTTACCTATAAGTAAGAAGCCTGCACAGCTTCAAATTTAACATACTTTGAATGTTCATCATTTTAAATCAAATAAACACACCCGTCATGCAGTACTTTACACATCTCCACCCTGGAGTTACGTGTCCAGATTAGGTCATGTAACTGAATACAATTATCCCAGTGTTCTCAGGCAAAAGGTTGCCGGGAGTTCAACAATGGTATGTGAATTAGACCTCTATACATCGAGCTTCCCAGAAACACTTCTCTCCAGTGAAGATATCCAGATATAATTAAGATAAAATAATCTGCACAGCCATTCGTAGTTTATTACTTCTTTCAACATTCAGAGTGAGGTGCAGATCAAAGCAAAAGCAATGCATGAACACCATTCAATATATGCTCCTCATGTTCCTATGGGTAACTGAATCGTGACATAATTAACATTTCCAGTAATTCACCATATTTTCCACCCTGCTTTAACAGAACGTTTCCCCAAGCTTCAAATGCACTCAGGCTGTCTTCAGGTATAATCACGATAAATTTAAAATTTTCCTTTATATGCTTATCACAGCACTCCAAGTTTGAAACAGCTTCCAAACCAAGCACGGTTTGCTTTATAAGCACTTAACAAGTGCTGGCTTTAACCATCAACAGTCATCCTGAAGCCGTTTGTCCTTCTTTAATGTGATCTTCAGGTTTTCTTTCAGTGTATTAAAAGTTCAGCTGAGGGGATCTAAAATGTCTCCTCACCAGCAATAGCACAGCAATAAGGAATTTCTGTTTTTCTTTAATATTTCTTTAAGAGGTAGGTTTGAAATATGTAGCTCATCAGCCTTTTTGTACACGTATAAAAACATGAAAGGGTTAGCTGAACAACAAAGCATGGCCTTCACAAAGCAGTCCTGTGATCTAAATGTGTAAAGGTGGCACTTCTATGTGAGTATCTATGGTAACATGAATAAAAACATTTAAACCTAGCCAAACAAAAGACATCTTTAAAACTAAATTCAGCCACTGAATACAAAAAGGAACGAATAGGATTTATTTTCCTCAACTAATTTAAAACCCTCCTATTCCCACTGCACACTGGTCCTTGCACTCACTAAATTAATACTTTCACATTTGGATTTCTGATGACAGAAAGCCTGGGAAATATGCTCAGTAATTATAAGGATAAAACTTCAATCTAAGAGTGAAATCGTAATGAACAAGGTTTTTGTCCTTTCTGTCTGCATTCGAAGAGGTGGGCTTGCACCCAGGCAGGTGGATCAGATTTCAAAAACTGAAGCCAAGCAGTCTTTCCACCACTATGTCAGTGGCAAGAATACACAGGAAATCAGCAAGACGTGTAATCCACCCTTTGTAAATAAATGTTAGATGAGTCATTTAATAATTAACCATGCCACTGACAGACAGTAGAGTCTTACCTTGTAGTTGAGCACTCTTCACCTGGGTAAGGAAAGTCTGAGTCCGATCATCATCCTGGAGTTCCAACAGCAGCTGCGGGGCTTTTTCTCCTTTGATTCGTACTCGAACGAAGGCTTGAGGGGAAAGTAGCAAACACAAATCATTAGATTTTGAAATTCATTAGAAATGCAGACTGTCCAGGAAACAAAGCACAGTGATTTAAAAGTACACCAATTCAGCATTCTTTCAGAAAGCCCGGCAGCTCATGACCTGAGTCTACTACTAAATAAAGACATAAAGCTGCAGGCATGCTCTAAAAATGCAGCAAGGTTAACACGTGCTGTGTTACACCAACTGTCACGATGCGGCTCTGAAAGCCTGGTTTCAAACACCTTTATACGAGATCTTTTACACATGATACTGACTCAAGAACTAAAACAGAAGGGGAAAAAAAACAACTTACTGTCTACTGAAAAATCAATAAGAAGAGCCTCTTCAGCTTCTGAAAGGGAAAAAAAAGAGCTTAAACAGTGCAGTTCAAAATGTCTGTACAGGGAATAAAGCAGTGCTGTCAGGTGTTTCTACAGGCTCTAATTGCTGAAGGGGAATTTTTTAAAAATGTTTCTCATCAAGCGGAAAGCAAAGCTCCTTTCACTTTTACTTTTAGTACTATGATCTGACTAAACATTACTTTACATGGCACATGGGTCAAAGATGGTGAAGTCCAACAGTGAGTTCTTATAGAAGAAAATACAGACATATGCTGACTGATTATAGTCAGCATACAAAAACAGTGAAATAGAGAACAACAAAAAAAAAGGGGGGTCACATACCTCGCACAATTTCAAATTTACCATTGATGGGTATCGATAGCTGAGCAACTGGACGAGACACGACAGCATCAGGGTTGGCTAGAACACCCAGTCTGGATCAAAACAGTACAGACTCCCATTTAACATCCGCTCTGTGATGCTTAATATCACTTCAAGCTATAAGTAAATCCATCTAAAACATACAAAGAAACATACAGACAACCTGCAGCAATGTGACCCTTTTCCTTATAACAGCAGTTCTCTTGCAATTAACAGCAAGTTTCATGCAAAAGTGAGTTACTTATTAGAATAAGTCAATATTTGAGGTGCAATACTGAGAGATTAGTGTCAGACTATAATCATCAAGTAATTAAAACTCAAGCACAAGCGCATGCAGACATGCAAAACTTATTATCTGTAGGTAAAGATTAACAAACAAGCATTGTGTGTCATTCAAGTTTTGCTGACAAAAGTCCACTGGAGTTGCGTGAGCTTTGCGTCAATAAATAGTCAGCTTAATCAGCTTCAAGTTTGTGATGTGGGTTAATGTATGCAGCCTCATTTTTCCCTTTCTAACAATTGCTGACTAACAGCCCGGGTCAAAAATGTGCTCAGGGCACTGCCCACGCTTCCCCTCCACTTCACAATAAGTCAGATTACTTCTGGTGAGAGGAAAATGATTCAGCCCTGCGGGAAGAAACGTGTTGGAGGAACTTGCAGTTCCCCAGAATCAGTGTCTGATGTTGAAAACTACATGACAACAAACAGAGAACAGAGACTACAACCAGACAAAATACTACAACCACATTAAAATACAGTAGTATCAATAAAATATGAATGCGGTGAACCTTATGATGCTCAGCTTTGTTTATGTGACTTTATAGTTTCTATCATCTGAGCTGTTTTGGATGTCTGTCATATATAAAAACAACTTTAAACTCCGGGTTTAACACTTCAACTACAGCTGAGAGTGCGCAAAACAAACTGTGGCAAACACAGCAGTGTCCATCATACTAAATGCCAAACACTGAAAACAGTGAACTGGCAAAGAAGACAGTGGTCATAAATTAACTCCTCATCAAACAGTTACTCAATAAAACCTGAAAAAATAAAGGATGCCTTTTTAATGACATGAAAACACCTAAAAAGTTCATATCAAGCTGAACAAACCCTCAGCAGGGCTGAAACCCTGAAAAACAACCCTGTATCATACAATGTCTTTCAAGAGACATAAATGAGAGCAAAGATGGTGGTAGAAGTATAACGTCCAAGTGAAAGCTTGTTAAAACCTTATTTTGAGGCTAAATCATCGAACCTTTTAAGCATTTTCATTTGATATAACTTGCAATTCTATATGTGCAGCCTTTAAGTCCTGGTGACCATTTAAAATAAAGTTTGTTTAGATAATATTTCAACTTAACAGTCCAAATAAGTGCCCTGAGGTGTTTCGAAAGGGACTTTGGTAAAAGATTTAACAGGTTAAAACTGCCTCAGGACCTGGTCATCTAACCACTTCTCCTTGTAAGGACTGCTTCTTAGTTTAGTGTGTTTTAACAGAGTTAGTCAAGCATGCAGCTTGTGTGCTCATGTGAGTCTCATTACAGCCCAGGAAGACCAAGTGAAGGAATTCTGGATAATCTGCAGTGAGCGGCCTGTTGGTACAGCTGACTGCTTTCTAACCCAAGCTACACTGATGATTTAAAACATCCCCGGCTTTAGCCTACAGCAAAACCCTTTTACCAAACAAATGCTATATATGTAAAATTGGCACAGACTAAGTCTTGTACACAAGTTTTTGAGTGAAATCTGACTAGGAAGTGGTGTTAAGTGTGTGGAGTCAACTGGAGGAATTGTAACACTCAACCATATCACCACTGCCCCACGGGCAGTATCATCCTTTAGTGTCCTTTCTAACCTCAGAGGAGGAGCTTCATGAAGAGTCAATGATAGCTGCAGCAACTGGGCTGCATGACATCTGACACTTCGTGAATATGATAAGCTGTATTTGTTTCAGGTCCTCTGGTAGTGTACACTTTCACTTTCTAACTGAAAAGTGCATTTTATTTTATTTTTTACATTTGGGAAACTATAAAATCGACAAAGAACAAAATCCAGGAAATTTGGATAGATATTATGCAGTGAAAATATAACCAAGAAACCTACTGAGGCACTCTTTCAGGTAACATTATATCACAGACCATGAGCAACCCTGAGACAGGAATTTCCCAACTTTTTCAGTAAATTAACTACATCTTATCTTATCATTTAACCTGAAGACAGATTGCCTCTGTACTTTTCTATGATTACATACACCACATAAAATCTATCAATTATTCCTGGATCTTTTTCTTTGTACTTCTGCCTGTCCCACTATAGAGCACTTATCAGATCAGCCCTCAGAGCCATGCATCATTATCATAGTGACATGATAGCGTCACACAGTTGCTGCAGATTTGTTGGTTGCAGATCCATGGTGCAACATCTACTGGATTGAGATCTGGTGACTGTAAGTACTAGTGAATGGTGGGCTATCCTGCTGGAAGCAGCCATAAGAAGATGGGTACACTGTTATAAAGGGATGGGCATGGTCAGCAACAATCCTCAGGAAGGTTGTGGCATTTAAATAATGTTCAGCTGGTACTAAGTGGCTCAAAGAGGCCCAAGAAAATATCCTCCACACCATTATGCAACCACCAGTAACCTGAGCTATTGCTACAAGGCAGACTGTAGACATACTGTCATGTTGTTTACTCCAAGTTTTGACCCTACCATTCAAATATCACAGCAGAAATCAAGACTTGTCAGACCAGGCAGCATATTTCCAATCCATTATTGTTCTATTTTAGTAAACCCAAGCAAAGTGTAGGACTCAGTTTCCTTAGGTAACAGAAGTGGCACCTGGTGGGGTCTTCTTCTACTTCGAGGTTCAGCATGTTCTGCATACCTTGGTGGTAATGAGTGGATAGCTGACTTACTGTTGCCTTTCCATTAGCTCAAAGCAGTCTGACCATTTCCTTCAGACCAGACAAGATTTTTTCAGACCATACTTTGTAAACCCTAGAGATGATTGTGCTGGAAAATCCCAGTTGATCAGCAGTTTCTAAAATACTCAAGACCATCCCGTCTGGCATCAACAGCTATCCCACATTCAAAGTCATTTAAATAACCTTTCTTCCCCATTCTGATGCTCGGTTTGAACTTCAGCAGGGTTTCTTGACACTGTCTGCATGCCTAAATGGTTGCTGTCATGTGATTGGTACCTGACAAAGTGGCCAGGTAAATTATACAATGATGCATCATCCTGTCCAGTACTCAGTGTGACGCTATCATGGCACACACCTTTCTGACATGGCATAAAGCATATTTTGAACCATACAGATATCGCAGTAATTGCATGTCAATGATAGGCAGAAATTATAAAAGACCTACTCAGAGTAGCTCAGAGACTTCATATATGAGATCAACCAGAGAGTCAGAAATTTAGGTGCTGCAGGAAATTACCTACGAGTCTTTAAAGTGTTTCATCAACACCCACCACCACTACTTATGATTCTCACTAGACTTACCTACTGCTCGACAAAAAACACATTGCTTTTCAGTCATTTGGTTTACTGATACTTACATAAACTCTCCACCGCGCTCAATTAGTGACAGTAGTCTGGGCTCCTTCTGGCCAGACCTCACCTCCAGACCTTTTACAGTGTGAACAGCACAATCAAGGAATTATTGTGACTGAGGATGAGAAACTAGTGAGCTGCCACTACAGGCTTTTTAAGCTGCGATTACACTAAAGAAGCGTTAGAACAAGCCATGCTATTTAAAAGGTGGGCAAATTAAGGTAATAAATGAAAGCAGCAGGAGGTGAGCCAAAGCACTGCAGAGGTTGGGTATGATGGTGGCAGCCAGTGCAGGTAGTTTTTTAACTTGTGTACAAGTGATTTTAATTCGCGTTAATTACATGACACTGATCATATATTTGTACGGTTAGCAGCGAACTTGATTAAAAGGGAGCTGTAGCTACTTTATAACATAATTACTTAATACACAGTTAGTAAATATGTTCATATTAATGAATTACTAATGTTACCTAATAGGCTTCATTGAACGCTAACGTTAGCCAACCAGCTAAAGCCAACTTAAAAAAAACCCCAACATAACTCAGAAAGGATATTGCCAAGCATTCCTCGTCGCTTATCCCCAAAGAGGACTCCATTCTTACCGAGAAGAAATAAATATCAGTTTATCATTGGGTTTTTTTTATCACTTCGGTGCGGACGTCAATGCAGAGAAAGTTAAATTCCAACCCGGCGCCGCGGCGGCCTCCTTCCGGGCAGCTTGGCTGCTAATGCTAAACGCCAGCTGATGTTGATGTTGTTGTTGCTGCTGCTGCTTTTGCTGTCCCTGGATGGTAACAAAAATTATTCCAGTCAGAAACTTTTTAAAAAAGCAGTTTTTTCTTGTGTCCCGGTCACGGAGCAGGCTGCACAAGCTACATCGCTTTAGCTGGCAGTTTTATGGCTAATTTAGCTGGTAATGCTACAGCACAAAGCTTAATATGTGGACTCCCTCCTCCTCCTGCCGCTCCTCTCCCTGCTGAGGACTCATCATCCTCATTTCTAGAAGTAGTTGGCCCTAAGTATGAGCTGCATAACGCCATCTTCTGCCACGGAGTGCGAAACTAGAGAGTGCATGCAGTCTCCCAGCATTAACATTTTTTTTAAGTCTACGACATCATGTGGTAAGTTTAATATTATCTGCCTGTAATTTACGCTCCAGTTTCACACACCGTATTTGTTTTGGGGGATTAAAAATATCCTGAAGGTGCGTTACCCCACATTAAGACAGATTAAGTACAATTGTGGCTAATACTCTTGATTCTACATTTTTAAATTAAATAAAGTATTACTTACATGCTAAAACTGAAAGTATTCCTACTAGTTTTGGACCCCTTAACTGATTTATTAGCCTATAATGAAATATATTATCACAGAGGAATTAATACCTCCAAAGGGTCAAAAATTGAAAGGAAATAAATATAACAATACAAGAAAACAATTGGGGGGGGGGGTAAATATTAAAATTAACTCATTTCTCATATTTTGCTAGTTAAATGGGAAATAGGTGCAGTGATTTAGTGAAACATTTGCAAACATCCACTGAAATACAGTATATTAGGCAAAAACAGAGTTTTTACAATCCTAACGAGCTTGAAAGTCAATATTTGGTATGACCACCTTTGTTCTTCAGCACACCCTGGACTTTCTTAGGCAGCGTTCTTCATAATTAGTTCTCCAGGCTTCCTGAAGGACATTCAATGCTCTTCTTTGGATATTAGGTCGCTTTTCTTCTCTCACTACAAAAGGCCTGCTGTCACTGACTCACTGATTTTCAGTCTAGTTCTTGTGTAATTTGGTATACCTCAACCTTTTCTCTCTGTTTCACTTCCTCAAGAATTTCTTCTTGACAGCCACCCTCCCACGAGACCATTTCTAAAGAGGCTTCAGTGAACAGTAGATGGATCAACTGATGCATCTTTCGGGTCCTGTGTCAGGCCTTTCCTGGACCCCCCCCCCCTAATTCTTAAGGACATAACTTTTAGATACTGTTCATCTGCTGTAGACAGTTTTTTAATCTGTCACTTTTTCTTTCGTCCTCCACTTGTCCAGTTTCCTCAAAATCTTTAAGGACGCATTGCACATCTGCACACCATACTGAGATATGGCACGTTTTCAGTGAGTAGCTCTATGTGAATCACCTCGTTGGTGCAAAAATACTATTTTATGACTGTCAAACTGTAGTACAGTTGGCATTGTTCATAGATTCAACTAAAGAATTGGAAGTATATTTGTTTCTGCAAGAGAACACTCGTAACAAAGAGCCTAAAGATCCAATTTGAAATTTGTTCTTTGCTAAGTTGTCAATTTTGTGTAGACACTAACACTGGATGGAGTTAGGTGCCTTCTTATAGTTAAATGATTCATAGGTCAGTGTTTCGTTAGCAAACCAACAAAAAACATTCCTCTGGACTGGACTGAAAAATAAGTGAAAAGCAGCCAGTTTCCGAAGAAAAAAACGTTAAAATTTGGTGGATTTGGTTTTAAAAGTTTTCAACACTTTATGCTGTAGACATCCGTCCCCCATAGAAACTCACCTTTGCTTTTATAAACCCATCAAAAAATGCATTAACTCACCCAACTAATATTTTATTAGTTACACACTGCACTGAAAATACTGGTTTTCCATAGTTTTACATCAGAAATGCACCGAACTGATTAAAGTTAAATCGGTGGCATCATGCACCATTATTCCATAAAACACAGCTGTATTTGAAATTAACTGAAACAACAAATAGGTGACGTAAATCTTAATGACTGAGAGACACATGACAGACACAGATTAGGAGGCTCAGCTTAGTGCATGTACAAATAGTCCACTTCAGGCTGCTCTAAACACTCAAATTCAGACATTTTTTCTACTCCTGGCTCCGTGTAATGTTAAGGAGGGGGAAATTCTCTAATATGGTCATTTCAGGCCCGACTGATTCTTAAGCCTTCTGTTTGCGAGGGACAGCCAATCAGAAGAAAGTTGGCTTAGTGGAAGAGGCGCTAATGTTGCTTGTTTCAGATGGTGGATGAACTCAGGACCTGGATTAAGATAAATAAGAATTATTTTTGAACTGTGAAGCATGCAAAGCTCCTATAGAAAAGTACAAGAATAAAAGTCCCCTTTACAGTAAAAGAACAACCTCAGTATGATTTCAGTTAGCAACTAACATTGTAATAACAGGAGACTGATGTTTTACTCTCAGTTATTGTAGGTTTTTATCTTGTGAATAGCATAAGGACTGGAGTCTCTGTGTGGCCAAATGTCTCCATTGGGCAGATCCCTAGTCTGTTCCTCATCCCACTGGACCATCTCTACTGTTAAAGTGGATGGACTTAAGATGTCATTTGTGCGGTAGGACTGTGTGAGGCGGCGGAAGGATGACGTGTCTGAGACATCATCGTCGCAGAGGTCCTCCATGAGCTCCTTGCGTTGGCTGCGAGATGCTTTCAGCTCATCGTTCAGGTCAGAAACCAGATCTTTAACATCTCTCACAAGTGTGGAGCGAACACCAAACAGGCAGAGCAGAAACACCAGCCCGGCACAGATACCAGAGACAAAGTACAGAGCGACTCGCTCTGGGAGACCTGGAAGAGAGATGTGTGATAAAATTCAAAATGTGCCAGCATAAGACCGCAAAGCCACAAGTGTCCATCTCGTAAAAAAAATAACTCTCAGCTAATCTTTCTAAAAAAGGATTCAGTCAATTTGCTATGTGAAACATTTAATTAAAAGAAGGTGCATCATTCAATGCACTTTTTAACTTTTTATACCACTAAATTACTTTAGTAATGTATCAAAATCAATGTGCAAGTGCTTCTATTTCAGTTAAAATATCCAAATAATCAATCTATTTTTTTCCAGTTAAAATTAATAAAGTTAGAAATTGATTTAATTGAAAAGTCTTCCTTGACAGTGCTGTAGTACAAAAACAGAGACAGAGCATTGTCTCTGGTTCAGCATCATCCCTGCAAAAGACTATAACTGTCATTATTATTCATATTAGTAAGTGTACATTGTGGCTAATGTTTGTATTTTTCACCAGCACATGAATACACAATCCAAGGGAGAAAAATATAAACTGCTCAATTATGTATCTTAAGATAAATTTAAAATACTATAATGAACTGAAAGGCAAGAAACAGACTGAAATTAGAAAACCCTGCTTGGTAAACAATTAAGAAAATACAGGCTCGGAGAGACAGCTACTTAAAACTGCAGGAAAATGCTGATGATAATGGTGTTTAGCTGCCAGTCACTGTAAATCAAATGTAACTGAGCATATTAAAAATACCGTATTTCATTTTTATTGAACACCTCTGTAAATTTTTTTGAGCGTTTTTGGAGCTCAGTACTTCCACTGTGTCCATCAGCATCCTGAGACACCCACACGTCCCTTCATCCTCAACGCTCGTAAGAAATGTACATGCGTCTGTAGCCCGACATCCACAGGCGTCAGTGCACATACCCAGTATTTTGTCAAAGATCTCCAGAGAGTTGGTTAAGAGCACATTTTGAGGCCTGTAGGTGGGGCCAGTGTACCATCCACCTGCAGGCGAGAGGGTTCTGGGCTCAGACGCCAATCAAAGTCTGCTGCATGCAATGAAACCTGTGAATGTGCGCTTTTACTCTCACCGTGTGTGTAATCTGAGATCATGAAAGGATCTGTTGAGCCTCGACCTACATCTTCCAGGAGATATCTGGGGACTAAAGAGGAAATGAAAAGCTGTTAAAGTAAACAATTGTATGCACAATAAAAAAAAAATGCATATCCAAACCAACAAAGGAGCAGCTGCAGATTCATCACTTACCGCAAGTGAAGGACACTCGCAGGTGTTTCCTGGTGCCGGGAAAACAGGGGTCCCCAAAGATTTGAGTGTCAGCTATTAGTGAACAGTTCGCTCTGCCGTGACACCTGCGTGACACCTTCCTCAGGGCCACAGGCGACAAACACTCTGAAATAATTTAATACAAATGAAATCAATGATTGTAATGCATACGTCAGTGTAATATTATAAAATGATAAAAAATTTCACATCTTAGCTCTTCTCAACAACATCTTAATGTAAAAAGAAAATTTCTCTAAAACATTGACACCTAGAAATAAATAATGATATGATATGATTACAAATTTATATTTGTAGGAATAATTAAATATGGCACAGCAGTCTCCATCGTGGTTAAACAGGACTTTAGTTCCACTGTTTGGCCACTAGATGGCACTTGAGCACCCCGCTGTTGCAGACCCATTTCGATCTTTGATCCAGGTTCCTGAGGACAGTGCGGACTGCCGTGCAGCAGGTGTCCAAATGAGGCAGAGTAGATTGCGAGGACAGTCTCGTTTTTACACATCAGCCTCAAACGCTCATTTTCGCACACCAGGCGAGTGCGATGGTGCTCTGAAAAACAGATAAAATGACACGAAGAGCATTTTGATGAACATCTACAAGCTGATAAGAACGTTCTGCATCCGTTTTGGGATCAATCTGATGCCTGAAAGCGTCTGCTGTCATTACTGTAAAATGTTATAACCTTGTTTGACAATACTGTGCAAAAGTCTTGAGACACCCCTCATTTCTTTATGTTTTGCTTCCAAGGAACCAGACTTTCTTGTAATTTTTTCAAAGTGACCTTAACAATAGTTTTCCAGGCTTTATGAAGGTCTATCAAAGTTTTTCTTTGGACATTGGCTGCTTTTTCTGTCCTTTTCTGACCTGTCCTTGTAAAGACCTGACACAGGACCAGAAAAGTACCATCAGATTTTGACCCACCATGCAGTACTGCCTGGAAAGCATCTGATTGGCTACAGCTTCATTTTTCAGCACAGCAATGATCTCAAACATACTGTAAATACAGTAAAAACATTCCTGGATAGGACACTAGCCCAGACCTCAACATTGTTGAAGCAGTGTGGGATCATCTTGACAGCGAACAGCACAAAAGGCAGCCAACATCCAGATAAGAGCTTTGAATGTCCTTCAAGAAGCCTGGAGAACTATTCCTGAAGTTATACCAAATATTGACTTTGAAGCTCGTTAGAACTGTACGCACTGTTTTTGCTTTCAGTAAATATTTTCACAGCAAAATAAAGAACTGAGGGGTGGATCAAGATTTTTGCACAGTACTATATATTATGTTACACATTTATTCAAATATGCAATTATTCCTTCTGTTTATACTGGCTATTAGAGATCCATACATAACATATTTCCAATTTATATGGTGATGCAAAAATATATGTCAGAGTACAAAGTGAAGTGAATGTGAGACTATAAAAATCAGAAGCGGGCTAATTGTGTGGCTTTCATTTAAAGGTACAGTCTAACTTTTAGAAGACACCCACTCAATTTTATGTAACCCGGACTTCATATTCACTTCACTTTGGAATGCATTTGTTGTGTTTTAATGTACAGTATGGGCCCCTCGCCATTAAAAAAAAAAAAAAAAAAAGACCCAAAAACTTTAAGTTGCTTTTAATGTTTCACTTAAAGCACCAGAAACCAGAGGCTGAGTGAGGAAAAATATCACAGAAACTATGAATGGTTTGCAAAACAATACCAAGTCCAGTTCCTCTTTTCTTAGTTTCCGTTGTATTTGTTATGTTTTAGATTTATGTGAGCATTCAAAACACTTTAAAAAAACAAAACAATGTCAAGTAGATTATTTCATTACAGAAAAAAAGAAAAAGATTGTTCAAATTAGTTCACACCTGTACAAATGTTAATAGATTTCTTTTACTCAGAAATCTACTGTGCTGCTCTTTATTTTTTTTTTAGGCCCAGACCCCCTTATTACTGGTTTTCTGCACAGCTTTCAATTATGCTTTATCAACAGAAGGAATTTGGTTTTCATTAAGACAAATCTGTTGAAATATTTGACTCATGGCTTATCAGGCACGTTGTGGACACGTACCCCCACGTCCTGAAAGTGCTAACTATGAAATAATGAAAGGCACTTTGTAGGAATTCCCAAACATCCAGATTACATCAGAGCAAATTCAGCTTGCTGATGAAAAGTGTGTCTTGAAAAAATAGTAAGTTTTGATTGTTTTTCTAACAAAAGATCCAACAAAAAAAACTCTTTGGTATTTTATTTGTCAAATGGTAGAAATGTAGTTTTCTATATGCATAACACACACTCGGTTAATATCAAATAACATATAACATAAAAACCGTGTTCGTGACTGAATTATTTACATTGAATATAGTATTCAGTGGTGTACCTGGTCTGCACTTGTAGGAGACTAGGAGGTACTTGGTGGTGAGGGGACAGGGATCCTGCCCAAACACTGGACTTAAGACGGGGATGTGGCACGACTGCCGATCCTGACACTCTGACAGCACTTTCTGCAAGCGCAGGAAAACAAGTGTTGACCACAGGAATCACCCATGAGTGCATTTTATTAAGGCAGCGTTTTCCTGAAACACACAGTGAGTTCACAGTTCGTGTCACTGCGGCCTTGTATACCTCGATAGCAACTGAGGAAGTGCACTCTGTGTCCTCCTCCACAGTTGTGTTTGTGCTTGCAGAGGGACATAAATGCTGACCGGGAACACGGCGTCCATAGAAGGCTGATAGGACGGCCACAGACGTACTGGAGGGGCACTCGATGATGAGCATTTCTCCTTCACATGCGTGAGCAGTGTGGTTTTTCAGAATAGTGTGAAGATACACTGAAAGAGAAGAAGAGCTGATGAAGTCTCACCTCATTTATAGTGACGTGCAGAAGTCTTGAGCCGCCCCTCATGTCTTTATTTTTGCAGTAATTTATTGAAACATTTGCAAACATACGTGGAAATACAGTATATAAGGCAAAAGCAGAGTTTGTATCATTCTAACAAGCTTGAAAGTCAATATTTAGCATGACCACCTTTATTCTTCAACACATCCTGAACTCTCTTAGGCAAGCTTTCTTTAAGTAGTCTTCAGAAATAGTTCTCCAGGCTTCTTGAAGGAAATGTGGATTCATCACTCCAAAAGGCCTGCTGCCACTGATCTTCAGTCCAGTTCTTGAGTAATTTATTTATGGGGTGGCTGTAGCTCAGGAGGTAGTGCAAGTCACCTACTAATTGGAAGGTTGGTGGTGTGATCCCTGGCTGCTCCAGTATCCTTGGCCAAGATACTGAAGCCCAAGTTGCTCTGATGCTTTCATCAGTGTGTGAATGTGCATGAATGTTAGATAGAAAGCACTTAGCTGGAGAAAACATGCCTGTATGAATGGGTGAATGAGGCATGTTGTATAACCACTGAGACCATTTCCGATGAGGCTTCAGTGAACAGTAGCTGGATCAGCTGAAGAGACAGATGCATCTCTGAGTTCCATTCCTTTGAAAATAGTCAGGTACAAGGACTGGACTGAAAATGAGTGAAAAGGCAGCTAATTAAAATGCCAATGCTAATTGAAAGACCTTTAAAAATTACAAGAAAGCCCGGCTCTTTGGGAGCGAAATGCACAGAAGTTAGGTTTGGCTCAAGACTTTTGCACAGTACTGTAATGTACAAATTAGTTTTCTATTGTTAACCAACTAAAAATGACTGGATGTCTCAGTTACCATTACTGATGCATAATTTAAAAGCCCTTCGTTGTCTAGAAGTCATCAATTTGACTTATTTGATGCTTTTTTTAGTCCCTACAGCAGCTCGGTCCCCTGCTGACAGGGTGGTGTCACACTCATTGGGTGTAGCTCTCCAAGACAATTTTTGGACTATGACCCCACATTCAAAATCATCAGGAACGGCACATACTGTAGACACTGGAGTGAAGTCTCCCCTCCCACGTCTGTTTCCCGTAGCGCGTGTGTGTGTGTGTGTGTGTGTGTGTGTGTGTGTGTGTGTGTGTGTGTGTGTGTGTGTGTGTGTGTGTGT
>JAVDPK010000857.1:543929-596511 GCA_034780415.1 Cichlasoma orientale | reverse complement strand
TCAATTGAAAAATGACATGATATTTGGTCTTCCATTAGCTCTAAAACTCAAGTATTTTAATTTTTTTCTCCCCCAAACACCACCATTCATGCAGAACAATCTGGCTCTTTTTATACCCAAAATACCGAGGGGGATTCCCACCATCACCAACTCAGTGCTAAGAAAGATCAGAATACTCTCAAAGTATGAAAAGAAGACAAGGAACATTCAGAGCTTTTATAGAAAGCCTTACACAGTTACCTAAATATGCGCTATAGTGATTCGTTGTAGAAATTCAGCCCTGATGGACCCCAGAATGCCACGGGAACTCATTCCTTCCTTTGGTCATCAAACTTTATAACTCCTCCTTATTACACCTGGACTATTTTCATTTGTAAATACTATGTACACTATAGTGTGACATACATACTGTACATAATATTGTTTTAACTTTTTTTTAACTTTGCACTTTGAGTGCCTTAGTTTTACTTATTTTTTAACAGAGATTTTAAAATTTTTATTTTTCATATTTATATGTTAAGTGAGCATCTATACCAAAACAATTTCCCCCTTTGTATTAATAAAGTATTCTGATTAATCAGAAATATACGTGAAAGTATATAAATATGCATAAATATGATCATATAGAATTACTACAGTCAAAGTTTTAGTAAAATATTATTAGAAAAATAGACTCAATAGATGGCTGTAAAGGAAATAAACTGGCTATGGTATAGCTCCTTTCATTCTCTCCACATACAGTGCTCAGCACAAGAAAATAAAAGTAACAATGTTCCCAGAAAAGAAAAACATGCACAAAAAAGAAAGCAAAATACACTTAGTCAAGTGATGATAAGTCCAGAGTTCACAGTAATGCTAACACCTTTGTGAAGCTGGACTTTGAGCTAAATGCTAACACGTTCAAAGTGATAATAATAACGTGGTTTTCAGCAGCTGTTCTTTTTACAGTGTTCACAGTCTTGGTTTAATGGGTCAGTTTAGCACAGTAAGAACAGTTGAGACTGACAGGCCTTACATTAGTGGAACATGTTAGTTATGAAGATTAAAAGAAATGTTCCCCTAATAATAATATCTGAAACGCCAGGAGAACAAAACCAGTGTTGGATAAACTGTCATTATTCATCCCCAGCATCCCTTAGCTAATACTGTTTGCTGATTTACTATAACATAATCACAATATATCGTATTAAATATATCTTATCAATCACAATATGTTTATATGCTACTACTGCATGCTATTAACTTTTGTTTACTTTCTCCCATTGTTTGTATTTGGTCCTGGTTTCTCTTTACTCTCCTTTTTTCTTCTCCTTCCTGTCACCCTTCACCCGGTCACTGCCTGCTCCTCCCTGGGCCTGATTCTGCTGGAGATCTATTTCTGTTAAAAGGGAGCTCTTCCTCCTCTGTTGCCAAGTTTTTGATCAAAGGGGATCATCCGATTGTTGGAGTTTTCCCTTTAATATTCCAGGTCTTTCCTTTACAACAGGGCTGGGTAAGTCATTTTCCCAAGAGACCACATGAGAAACTGGTTCTGTTGTGGAGGGTTGCCCCTTTGGGAAAATTAATTGCCCACCCCTGCCCTACAATATAAACCACGTGGCTCAGAGAGCAACTAAAAATGCCTTTAGCTAGTATGAAGCATCTTGAGGCGACTGATGTGAAGTGACGTGACGTTAGAAAATAAAAGCTGTATCTGCTTGATTTCTAATCAGAAGGACACAAATGGGGGGTGAAAAGGTTTGGAGGCCATTTTTGAGGGGATATGGATGTGTCAGAAGTCGACTGGAACTGTTGTTTTGTTGTATTTATTCATTGTTGTGTCTTAAAAACAATGACTTTTCCTTTATTTGAATCGTTTACTATAATTTGTCTGCTGCTAGTTCAGTCAGCTGCTTAGATATTATTAAAACAAAAGGGGAAAAATCAGGTTTCCTGCATATTTCCATTTCTGTAACCAAAGCAAATAGTCTCACTACTGTTTCCCGTTGTCCTTAACAACACAGTGGGGTTTTTCCATTAAGAGAAGCCTTTTATCTTAAATATCTAACACTGAATTGCCTTAATTTGTATATTTTGCGTCATCCTGTGTTATCATTTCCTGTGTATTGCAATGCACAGAAGGCCTATTTTAAGCTCTCTCCTCATAGAGTTAGGCTCCGGGTATATAAGTGTTGAGCATGCACCCCGCCCATTAAGCTGGATCCTCCCGCCCCCCCTGACTTGTAAAATATGTTCAGAGCGATAGCCTCCAAGGAGCCCTCAGACAAACACAGGCAGCCCTGAGGTGTGAGACCACTGAAAGCACATAAAACCAGAGCAGAGCACCGCTTCGACAGCACTGCTGTCGGCTTCCTCTCTTCAGTTTTGTGGATTTTTTCCAACCACTGACTTCAGGAGAAGTTTTATTTGGAGTGCTTGGACTTATTTAAATTAAAAAAAAAAAAAAAAAACTTTTCTGGGATAAAATGGCACTTCGGCAGAACTCTGACAAGGAGCCAAACATCGAGCTGTTCATTAAGGTCAGTCATTTCATGTCAGTTTTAAACTTGTCAAAACAATGTGGTCTCCTAAAGAAATCAGTCATTCTGTCAAAGACTTGCTGCTCACTCCTGTCAAACAACAGTGATCCACAAGTATTGCCAGGGGGCAGCAATACTCGGAGGACAGCTCTACTTTTGATTAGCGCCGTTCCCAGACACCATGTGCTGCAGATGTTGAGGTGTTTGTATCCACAGTGTGGGTCATAGCAGGGTTTTTTTTTTTTTATCAGTGAACCCACTCCACCTTATCAGAGCACACCCAGAAGCAGTGAGAAGCATGGAGAGGGACTAGCCTCGAGCTTGCACCAGATCCACCCACCTTACTTACGCATACATTCAGCTACAGTCATCTATAGCTACAAGTCATTTCATTTTTTTCACCATCTTTCTCTTGTAACTTTTTTTTCTCCTCCTGATTTAGTTAGTTAAGGAACAAGTGTGAAGAATCAGTGTCTTCTAAAATATAAAACAAGATCAAATGAATAGCAAAAACAAAATAAGGCAGTACAGTGTGGTAGATATTACATATTTCAGTCACTTAAAGGTGCAGCTTCTTGCCAGTCAGATGAAAGGTTAAATGGCACTCTCATGTGGAGCTGGAGCCAGCAGATAGTAAGCTTAGCTGAAATACTGGAATAGCTGTACAATCAGTAGCAGAAAACACCAATAAAGCTCATTTACATGTTATTTCTTTTTATTTAATGGTTATATAATGCAAAAAGAACGTTGAGGTTGACAAGACTCTAGAAAATCCACTGCTCACTGAGTATAAATCCTCTTAAAGCTGTGAGTGGACATTTTTACAATTAGTTTTTTGCACAAATTAAACTAATGCTGTATCCAGTATGACCCGAGTGACCGAGCCTATAAACTCATCAGGAAAGTGTTTACAAAGGTCCCAACAGAGGGCTGTTTTCTCATAGACATCTATAGTACCAGAAGCTTTTTTTTGTAACCACACATATCGCTCCCTGATCGCCTTTAAAAAGAAAAGTTTAAAACACTAGAGGCTTCACTTTTCAGACCCAAAAGCTACGTTCATCTTTTGTAGCATCTGTGCATGTTACGCCCGTGAATACAGTCACTGCAGTGTTTTTGGAACCCCCCCAAATATTCACTCATCACAGCCAGTATGAGGAGGAAGAGTGCAACCAATAGCTGGAATCAAGTTACAGTATTTCAAAACTTACCAAGAAGTCATATGATTTCACTCAAGTTTCTCTTAGCCCTCTCCTTTTTTTTCCTTTCTCTTTATAAAAGAGAAGTTGAATCAAACCACTCTGGCTGCCAGAATCTGTAGCAATGAGCGTGCGCTCTATTTGTGATTGTCCAGCTGATGGGAGAAGCTCAACTGATAGGATTTCACAAAATGTTTGCATAAGTTGACATGGATTAGCCTCTATTTGTGTCTCCCAGCACAAATTCATATCAGTTGCTTTGTGTTCGGTGTGAAGGCCCCATCACACACGCTACCAGCCAGATTTTAACAGAGCCAGCCAAGCTGTTTGTCTTTGCTTCCACTCATTATGCTAAGCTACGCCGACTAACTGCCAGCTTTCTTCAGATTTACATGAGACTTGAGAGTGGCATCAATTTTCTAATAAAAGCAAATAATGTGCAGAAATTTCACACTATTCTTTTAACATATGGTCAACATGTGGTGGGGCTTTAAACTTTTCTGTGTTAGTGTCTAGTTGTTTTCTACCACAACACAATGCCTGGGTTTCCCCTCCTCCACATAGGAAACCGTCTGTGTGTATCCCAGACACACCTTATCAGCTCCGAAATAAGTTGTTAACCAGCAGATGAGATCACTGAGAAATGGTTAAGTCACTGAAGCAAAACATTTGGACTCAATGAACATTTATTTCTTGTGTTTTTCAGGCCGGACATGACGGTGAGAACGTGGGGAACTGCCCTTTCTGCCAGAGGCTCTTCATGGTGCTGTGGCTGAAAGGAGTGAAGTTTACAGTGACCACTGTTGATATGAGGAAGTAAGCACCCCTCCACAGGAAAAAAAAAAAAAACATTTCCTGAGCATCTGGTCGTGGGGACTTTCACACAGAGCTCGATTAAGCAGCAAGAGAGGGAGAAATTGAGAAGTCTTTTTTGTCAGTGATCCAAATCATTTCTCACTGGTCAATAGGTGTTCAGCTCACTCCGTTCTGCAGAGGTTAGAGCCAGGAGAGTACAAAGATCTCTGTGTCACTTTCAAACAAACACCTTCTTTAATTGAGGCTTTATTGTCTGAATTTCCCAGGGTCATTACCTGCCAAGCAAGCAAGGTCAGGAAACTTTGAAAGGATGCAGATAATTAAGTGATTCAGAACACACACAAAAAGGGCCTTTAAAGAGAAAACCGTTCCCAGCGTTGTGTATTTCAATAACCAAACTTATAGCCAGTGTTAAAATCATTAATCCAGAGTGCACTATTTGATTTTGACAGTCTCGAAAGCAAAAGCGCTCTCAGTTTTGTCATGTTTCTTAGCGCTGAATTTAGCATGCAGTACAAACGAGTCAAATTCTCTCCCAGCATGCCTTTGTTCATCGTTCTGTGTCATCTCCAGGAAGCCAGCTGAGCTCAAAGACCTGGCCCCTGGGACTAACCCTCCTTTCCTCCTCTACAACGGCACCCTCAAAACAGACTTCATCAAAATCGAAGAGTTTCTTGAACAAACGCTGGCCCCTCCCAGGTATCGTCATGCTTAATCATTACACAAATATCTTGTGTTTTTTGAGGGTGGCTCACTGAACTGGTGCGCTCCTTTATGCTCCGACTTGCAGGTATCCTCATCTAAGCCCGATAAACAAAGAGTCCTTTGACGTAGGAGCTGACATCTTTGCAAAGTTCTCAGCTTTCATCAAGAACAGCCCGAATAATGCCGGTAAGTCTGATTTATGAGAGATGCAGAGAGTCGTTTGGCTGTGAGAATAAAGCGGATACCTTTACTTAATGGAAATACTGTTAGATATTTCCATTTTAAGCAACATTCTTCTTGGTGTATAAAAAAGTTAATATTAGCTTCCCTCACTTAAATATAACATTTAAATTCTTCACAAGTTAATCCATCAGCAATAACAACCCAATAGTACAAGAATAATATTATATACGGGGTGAATATCGATACTCTGATTACCTTTGCTAACACTGATCAATCACGTTTGCATAGTGGTTCAAGTACAGTATGTTACTCTATATTGTGTCTGACCGGCAACGCTTACCAAGCAGCACTGGCACATCCAGACAAAGATTAAACCTGTGTCTATGTTTCCGACAGCACAAGAGAAAAACCTGCTGCGGGAGTTGACGCGTCTGGATGACTACCTGAACAGCCCCCTCCCCGAGGAGATCGACCACAACTCAACAGAAACGGTCACTGTCTCCAAGAGGAAGTTCTTGGATGGCGACCGTCTCACCTTAGCTGACTGCAACCTGCTGCCCAAACTGCACGTTATCAGGGTGAGACATTTGTGTACTAATGGTCAGAAAACAAGAGGTCGAGCGGTTAGAAGATTAGAAGAATAGCTGTGCAAACAGATAGATATAGTTTATTATCCTTATTAAATCCCTGTTATTATCCCTAAACTGGGGAAATTCCTGTGTTATTCCAGCCAAAATAGAAAACACAGTAAAATAAACTAGAGCAAGAGAAGCTCAATAGAACACACACCGCACACAAAATACATTCCTAATGTTCTCACTGTAACACATGAAATCTCTGTCTGTGTGTTTGTTTGACTGGGAGCTCCTCCTAGACCATCAGGAGTTGAGCAACCAAACTCGGCATACCTGTACATCCTGAAGGTTCTTATCTACAGTATATCAGATATAGTGATGTCATCATATTGCCTAGCAGCCACCTAGAAACTGGCTAAAATGGCCAGTTTTCAACACTTATGCGCCTGTAACATCTTATTAAAGCATCCTATCATTTTTATTTCTTGGGCATGACCTTGACTTTATATTCACACAAGTTGACTTAGACATGATATATTATGGTGCCATCATGTTGCCTAGCAAGTACCATAGGTGACCTGTTTTTATGCATTTACAATATCTTATGAAAGCATCCTAGCATTTTGCACAATGGGCATGTACCAGTATACGCATTATATTATGTATAACATAAAATATATGAATGTCAGGTGTAGTGTACAGTGCTAAGGGTACTTAAATTAAATCTCGAGCTATTTCTGCTTGACTTGAATTTTTACCTGTTGTGCTTGTTTATAATTACAAGTATGTTGTGGCCAGACTCACTAGTAACATTTCTCTCTTATTTCTACATTACCTCCCTCCTAAATCTGGAAAAATAATTAAATCCTTCTTCATACAAAGTCTTGCATAATCAGGTCCCATCATATCTTAAAGTCTACATAGTACCATATTATTCCAATAGAGCCGTTTGCTCTCAGAGTGCAGGCTTACTTGTGGTTCCTAGAGTTTCTAAAAGTAGAATGGGAGGCAGACCCTCCAGCCCTGAGGTCAGGAATCAGCTCCCAGTTTGGACTCAGGAGGCACACACTTTTTCTATGTTTAATATTAGACTTTAAACTGTCCTTTCACAAAAGCTTATAGTTAAAAATGGCTCAGGTGACCCTGAACAGTTCCTTAGTTATGCTGCTATAGGTACTGGAGGATTTCACATTAGTATTTCTCCTCTACTCACCTTTACTGTACTGGTCCCATTGGTACTTTTACATAAGTGAATGATGTACTTGTTTTAGCTCTGATCTTTAAATACTCACTGATCTCCGTGTTTCTCAAAATACTCAAGCTCCCTCTCCACATTTTCTTTTAGGTTGCTGCCAAGAAGTACTGCGACTTTGAGATTCCCGCCCATTTCACGGGCGTGTGGCGATACCTTCAAAATGCCTACGAGAGAGATGAGTTCAAACAGACGTGCCCAGCCGACATTGAAATTGAGAAGGCTTACTTGACCGTGGCCAACAAGAGGAAATAAACGTCTCACTCTTTGTAGTGATCGTCCTGTTCTTTTTGTTTGTTTTTCTTTAACCAAATGTAACCATGATGTGTGTGGAGATGTGATCTGTAGAGGGCACTGCGATCTTCAAAAGTAAACTGTGGCAATGAACCAGGCACTCTAAAAACCTTGAGCTCATCTTGTTGTAGTGCTCCGAGACACCTTAAAGGAAAATGTTTTGGTATTGACCATTTATCTATACTCACTCACAGACAAAAAAAGGCCATATGTGCAATTGACTATTGATTTATATTTTGCAGAGTTTTGTTTATAGTGTAAATATCTTCTTCTTTTGCGTTTTATAATCAAAATACCCGCATAGAAATATGTATGATTGTGTTAGCGTGAGCAATAGCTGCACGAACAGTTAATTTCTGTGTAAAACACTCCTGTATCTTACACTGTACAAATACAGTTCCATATAATTGAATTGTCACACTGTCACACTAATGAAATAAATATCACATTCCTTTGTCATAATCTGGCTTCCGTCATTCATTCTAACTTCTGCAAATGTCACAGCTAAAACCAGGTCACATGAATCGGCATTTCAGATATTCAAGTTTATTTTCAGCCACGAAAAGACCATTTTACAGCTTCAAAAATATATCTTCTGTTGATCCGGTGCAGGGGATAAATATACCATGTGGTGGGAAACAAAACTGGGGACGGAGAGGGAGAGAGCTTCCAACCAGGCCGTGCTGAAATCACATCAGGCTTGCTGTCGCTGGGCTCTAGTTGGTCACACAGTATTTCCAGAAACACGCTGTCACGACATCAAAGAGAGAAAGAAAATTCTCACACTCAATACTTTTTAATAATACTTTTATGGAAATATTACTAATATCGGTGGGCCTGGAGCATATCACGGCTGCCATAGGGTGAGAGGTAGGGTACACCCTAGTCAGGTCACCAGTCTGTCACAGGCTAACACACAGAGATAAACAACCATACGCACTCACACTCACACCTGTTGGTAATTTAGAATTACCCGTTAACCTAACTGCACTAATTGCTGTCTTTGGACTGTGTGAGGAAGCCGGAATACCCGGAGAACCTGTGCAGACACGGGGAGAATATGCAAACTTCATGGCTGTAATCACAGCATTGCAAAATGGTGAAAGATATACTCTTAGGCCCCTTCCTCAGCTCAGAGATGATCAATAGTAGGCAGCAAACAGCACCGCATTCAGAACACTTTGGATTTTCTGGAGAAAGTGAGAGTCGTCATTATGGAGGCAGGAGAAACAATGGTTTCTTATGATGCAAGTGTACTGTCTGCAAGTTTGGTGAAGCCTGCAGCGAGCTCAGACTGAACGAGTCACTTGGATGAGTGAAGATACGTTTCTCCCACTGGAAAGTCCAGATGAACTGAATTCACTTTCTGGGGTTTTCTTACCTGGGTTATTGAGCATACATCAAGATAATTTGCATATTTAAACAAAAATTTAGAATCAACCTGCACTGTCTCTCTCTGTAATAAAAGAAGTCCACATATTACTCAAAAACTACACTGTGTCATAAATCAGCTATTAAACACTTAAGGCTCATGCGTGTGTCATTCTTTACAATGTAGATTAGATTAGATTCAATTTATTGCCACTGCATATGTCACAAGTACAGTGCAACGAAATGAAAATATTTATCTTAGCTTCTGTTAAAAACTCCGTTCTGCTTTAACTAGCACAAGTCCTAAATAAACATGCTTTTTGAATGGGTCATTGCATTCAGGTGGCTGAACAGGTGTGGCATGCGAGTCACGCACCTCTTTTGTTAGTTTTGGGCAGGCTCTGCTCCGATCTGAGAAAACCCTGAGACCGAAGCTTGTCGGCGGCCGCCAGCTTCAGCACAACTTCTTTGAGCTCTTCAACCTTAAAACAAGCAAAATGATGAATTAGATGCAGAGCACAAGTTCACAAGTGGAGCCCCACAGGCTGCTACAGCCACTGTTTTGACTGTTACAAACTCAGCCACCGCATAATCGTGCAGTCAAGCTGCACGATTACCCACCTACTGCACCCACACATTCAGATGGTTTTGTTCCCAAATGCTTGCACAAAACTTCAGATCCTGCAATAAATTTTTGCCACTAATTCCTTAAAACTAAAAGAGCTCAATGTTGTCAGAGCTCCCAGGAGTTTTTTCTGTCTAAATTTATCTTGTTACCTCAATGACTTCATTTAATTTCTACTAAATTCTTGTAATTCTTTATTAACTGGTCTTTTGGTTTTATGGTACTTTGAGATTCTTATTGTTTCAAGATTTCTGCTTTTATCATTTGTTTTTGTGAAGGAATTTTCTAGCTATATATATTATTAGTGTAGAGATACGCAGATGATCAGACTTACCGTGTTTGCAAACTTATCCTGCTGTGCTGAATCTTTCACCCCTAAAATAAAGTTATAAAAATTTAAACCTCATTGTTTTCGCCACAATATTTGACTTTTTTTTTCTTTGTAATGCAACAGTTTGAGTGCAGATTTATGTATTTTTTACCTTTATTCCACGAGTCCCTCCCTCCATTGTGATGTGCCAGAAGGGGAAAAAGATTATTCACATCTCTCTGCTCCCCTTCTGCAGCGTTGGTGTCATCCTCCATTTCTGAAACTAATTTCTGAATTAAATCTGTTTGGATGAAACAAATTTCTCTTTTAGTTTTTTCGGATTTTGAATCACACTTCTGGTTAAAACGTTACCAGCAGATTTGGTTTGGAGTAAATATGCTGCAAAACTGACACACAGTCCCAGTGTTTAGTGACTAGAGGTCAGTTTTGAAAAATCAAAGTTATATATAGTTATTAAAAAGTCAGATTAAATTGAAGAAATATACCCTGAAAAGTAGAAAACCACTTTAAAAGTATCTTACCTGTCTGTGGCTCCAGGTTGGACTCAGGGTAAAGGGGTAGAGCGTGTGTCCACGTTGCTGAACAAATCACAGCTACAAGGTAAAGCAGAGCTACTGAAAGCATGGTGTCTCTATGTTTAGATGACCAGATCTGAACAATCCCTCAACTCAACCAAGAACTTCACTTATATATCCTCGAGGGCCATCCATCACAACCTGATCAATACACTATCATCTCACCCAGTCTCCTTCTTAATGGTTTTCACACGATGGATCAGGCGTCATAGACGCAATTTAGGGGACCCTGTCAATTCATCCAAAGCCTATCTGTGCTTGTACAGAGCAGCCAAACAAATGTTTACTCTCCGACAGTAATCAGCAGCTGTCCAGAGACGCCGTGATGGTTTGCGTGTGACACCATTTCTACGTGATAGGCTGCACGAATGTGTCATTGCTCATGTCCGAGATCACGGGGCTGGTAGAAGTGTGTCGGTCCAGCTTTCTGCATCCTTTTGTGAGCCCATCAGTTATGACTGAGGTGAGCACGTGACTTAGAGACCATAATGTAAGTTGTGCTTGTGTCATGCTTTTTGTCAGCCCTATACATACACCAGACCAGTTGTTTTATATGTCTCTGTTTTAATTTCTAAGCGAGTATTTAGGATTTCTGTACGCTTCAATGCACACTGCCATCCTTTCAAAGTAAAAGTTACACACGGGGTAAACAAAATTCAGCTGCTTGCAAAGTGTAAAATTTTAACAGTTAATATATAAGGAAGAACTGGTTTATTACTAGTTTATTACTAGATGTTACAATGTAAATGTAAGAAGAGAGCAGAGACAGTCTTTGCAGTGCAAAGACTTTTATGAATAAAATTATACAATGCTGCTCCCTTCTGTATGCATGTATTATTAAAGGTAACATGCCAAAATCAAGTCAGACAAAATCAAGGATACAGAGGTATAGATGGCTCTGAGGGAAGATTTTATTGAGCTCAGTTTTTTGTTTTTTTATTCCTGACAAGGGTATTTTTTTTACAAAAAATTCAAATAAAAAAGCACATTTTAAAGAGAACACCCGCTAATAACTGTGTTTAAAGTCCATCCATCCTCTTCTGCTCTGCTTATCCTTGTCAGGGTTGCACGGGGCTGGAGCCTATCCCAGCTGTCATAGGGCAAAAGGCAGGATACACCCTGTACAGGTCGCATGTCTTTCACAGGGGTAATTTAAGTCCTTTGGGAAGAATTAGAGTATGACTGTAAACAATAAAAGTGTCATGATTCCCACTGGTCTGGAGATTTTTTTTTCCTCCTTCTCTCTTTTTCCTCCTTTTGTTTCTTTACTTTTAGATGGAGTAGTGTACTGCGCCTGATTGGCCTGTTCTGTGAGCGGTTTTTTGGGGGGGTCCCAAGTTTCAACCATCACACCTGTTGCAATTTCCACTAATCAAGCCTTGCATTATTTAAGGACCAGCTGCTGCTTGCATTCCTTGCCAGATTGTTGTTGCTTAATCAGGCCCTCTACTATAAGCCCATGTTTCTGTAATGCTGCTCTCTTTTCTGCTTCCTAATGAAAACTCCTGGAGGACAATGGCTGAAGCGAGGTTCCTGTGTTTTCCTCCAATCTGGAGGAACACTAGTTCCACACTTACCCATTTAACGCCAGCTGGTCACCTTCTGCTTTTGCTCACCTGCCTGCAGGCTCTCCAATCCTCTCCCTCTGGACTCCATTATAGCCACCTGCATACTCCCCTGCCTGCAAACCTCAAATTGTCAACTAACTCATTTCCCTCTCCAGCAGAAAATCCAGACTTGTTTCTGTAGAGCAGCACTTACCTGAGTTAGAGACACACTCACACAGAAGTGACCACAGAACTGCATGAGTGAGTTATCACCATAGCAGCAGAGAATAACTGCCACAACTGGTCCTTAAATACAAAGCTACAAATGAAGGGATTCCCAACAGGTGAGACCAGGACGACCCACGAGGAGTGGCTCCAACTTAGGGTGGAACCCAAATCAGCCCAACTCTATATAGTATATTGAAGTTTATAATACAAAGGCAAACTTTAAAAAAAAAAAAAAAAAATTAGCACATTTAGAGATTTCTGCTGCTCGAGCAGGCCGCAGGGCTTTTTGTCAAACTGAAAGGCTCCTAATGCTGAGACGAGAGTTCGTGGCTTCAAGTTATTTATTGTCTCCACGTCTCTGAAATTGCTTCTGAAAACAACATTTGATGCATCTAGCAGCTGAGCAATGAACGGAAAGAGGCAAAGACACAGCAAAGGTTCAGGTTTAAGATCAAAAGATCAGTTTAAAATTCACAAATAAGCAGAGTCATTACAAAAAAAAAGTAAAGGAACAATAGCATGTAAGTGCTGTAAAACTGGATACATTATCATATGGAATTTAGGTTCTTGTTTTACATCTTCAGTTGGAGACTATATTTGACTGCAAACATACATTTTGAAAAACAAAATAGGCTGGACAGCTGTGACAAACTCGTCTGAGCGGAAAACATGAGTTTTAAATCAAGCAAATGTTTAAATCCTTATAAGGTAAACAGTGACGAAAGAACACTTTTTTAAAATAAAAGTTCAATGTGAAAAATGACCCTGTGACCATCATTACATTCTAAAAGTGTTAATCACGACGAAATGCTGAAATCGCCACAAGATATTGTCATGACATTACTCTGGGCGGACATGAACATCACCGCTAAGACGACAAAACACT
Organism: Cichlasoma orientale; assembly: GCA_034780415.1. Lineage (NCBI taxonomy): Eukaryota > Metazoa > Chordata > Actinopteri > Cichliformes > Cichlidae > Cichlasoma > Cichlasoma orientale. The sequence continues at coordinate 583,405 of JAVDPK010000857.1, read as the reverse complement.
GGATCATGCTGTAACAGTGATCTGGGAAGAGCATATGGAAGATGCAAACAAGAAAAAACATACAGTATCAGGAGCTGGTGGAGAAGTGCCGGGACCGAGGCTGGAAGAGGTTGGCTGTAGAGGTTTTGCAGGACAGTCACTCTGCAAAGTTCTCAAGCAACTGGGAATTACAGGAGAGTTAACACAGGACAGTGTCACGCTCCCACGTTTCTGTGCTCAGTGCATATATTTGGGGTTTTGTTCCAGTGTTTGAAGTTTTGGACCACTGGCTTGTTTCCTTTCATTCTTGCATGATTTTTCTAGTAATAACTTTCTCCTTTGGGATCCTGTGTTTTGGTTTAGTGGTTCAGTGGTTCAAGGGAGCAGCTGACAGTACCTACCAAGGTTCTAGTTGCTGTCTAGTTTTCATGGAGTTGTGGATGCCTGTTTATATGATTTACTGTTCTAGTGGTTTTGAATTCTTAACTTCAGTTTCTAGTTTGAGTTTTTTTCTCATGTGTACAGGTCCCTCACAGTTTCCCCAATTGTTCCTTCCTCTTTGTCAACGTTCTGTTTTGTGTCTTTGTCCTCCATCGTTCCTTTGTTTCATGTTGATGTGTGTCATAGGCAACATTAAAGAAGGCTGGAGTGGGACGATCAATGGGGAAAAAATGAAGTAAAAAGGACACCTGTGTTAGTCTTTAACAAAAGCAAAGGGATATAGCAAAGTTCACCAGTGTTGGGTGTTTTGCAGGGCTCTGGTCTTATCTCGCCTTTGGGCAGGGTTGCTCCTGCCTCCTGTTCCAACCAGCGCACCTAGTATCCATTCATTCCCTGGGATTCAAAAGGCCAGCTGAAACCTTTCGTCTTCTCCGGATTGTTGTTACCCTTGTAGTGTTTTCCTCCTAGGGCAGGAATACTCGCTTCCAGGCCTCGAGAGCCGGTGTCCTCCAAGTTTTAGATGTGTCCCTGATCCAACACACCTGAGTCAAATGGTTGAATTACCTCCTCAGTATGCAGTCAAGTTCTCCAGAGTCCTGCTAATGACTTCTATATTTGACTCAGGTGTGTTGAAGCAGAAACACATCTAAAACCTCCAGGACACCGGCTCTCGAGGCCTGGAAGCGAGTATCCCTGTCCTAGGGTGTGCTTGGCTGGGCCAAGAGCAATTTGCAAGCCAAAAAATCCCAGAGTTGCTTATCTGGAGGTAAGGACTTGGTCTGAAAAGCAAATTGGCCAATAGTCACTACCTCCTGGAACCTCTGCCTGCCGTCCCCGCCTGCAAGTTCCTAGGGAAAATACAAATTAGGATCTACGTCAAATCTGAAAAAATAAAATAAAATAAAATTCTGGGAAAACAGTAATCTAGAAACAATACAAACCTTTCCCTTTTCTCTGGTGTGCTGCAACACTTACCAGAGTTGCACTTACCTGAATCTGTTTTCATTCTTACTTGTGTTAAAACTTGCACCGGTCTTCTGGGTCTCATATTTGAGTCCAACCATTGTAGCATTGCGGCAGCCAGAGGTAAACTTTTTAGGTTTGGGTCGAACCTGTTGCTTAAAAACATCAATGAGAATGTAGTTCCTTTTAAAACTTTACTCAGCCAAGATGAGAATTTCCAGGTGAGCTCAAAAACGGTTCATTTTTTACATAAGCAGTTTTATAAACCGTTAGTAAAGACCTTTTTTCCTATTTTGTGTACTTGTGGAGGGCAGTAATGCTATCATGAGCAGCGCATCTGTGCTGTCCTCCTAGCCACTGGTGGGATTTCTTGATGTCAGCCACTTCCCTAATCTGCTGTCCCATGAAGGGGCTTCTGATATTTCTTCTTCATCTTCCTCATTGCTGTCTGTGTTCAGCTGCTTGAAACACTCAACGAAACATGCCTCCTGCCTCTGTTGCCTTTGTAGAGAAACTTTGTAGAAATTGCCTCATGCCACAAGCATGCAGACACCTCTCTTTACACTCATTAAAGAAATACTGTTTCCCACCACTCTTTATACTGTATGGCATCCACACCAGCGTTCCTTTTATTGTGCTATTCTTTGTATTCACCACCACAGATGTGTCTTTCTGTTTGGTTTAGTGTCACTGTGCAGACCACAGCTGCATCTAGGTGGGCCAAAATTCAATGAGAATCTCAATCTGTGACATGCAAGCAGGATAAAAATGAGGAAAATGTTTCAGTGCTTAGACATGCATAATTTCAGTTCTAGGAGCTGGCCAGATTTACTCCTGGTGGTGACGCTAAAAGGTGCTAAAATGAGACCGGGTGGAGATGGCTCAGTAAACTGGAAGCAAAAATACTGACGATATTAAAAAGAAACTGCAGCACAGGTGGGACAAAGGGTAGGCAGGTACTCACACAGAATTCAGGGGAACGTGGATCAAGTCAAGACTACAGGGAACAACAGAAGGGAAGAATTTATATTTTCTAGGTTAAGAATAAGTCACACAGGGTTAAACTCAAGTATGCAGCTTATAGGAAAACATTATACAGGGCAATGTGAAGGGGAAAAAAAAGGGAGGCAAACAGCAAGGGTGTGTTCAGTTTAGAGGTATTATTGCAGGGGGTATCAGTGGCGGCATGGTAGCACTTTTGAGTCTTTTAAGGGAAACAGGAATTGTGCATGGACTGTGCTATTGGTGTTGAAATTAAGTGGAAAGGGTCTTTGTCGGATGGGAAACCCCACATCTCTCGCTGCCAGATCCATTTTGGAGTTTCGTAGCACTACTCTGTGTGGCGCTAGGCGGCAGCGGCACGCCGGTGTAGCGTGTGGTCTGCTTTACTGAGGTAGTAGAAGAATAACAGGGCTCGCGCTGATCCTGGCTGACGTATGTAAGCACACCAAATAAGACGGCTGTCAGAAAAAAGACGGGAAAACTAGGAGCACAACTGGCACGGCAGTATTAACACGTCTAGGTACAGTAAATATTCTCCACTTTTTGCATTAATTGGTGCTGGAAATACCCCCGAGTGAGTCGTGTAGTGTAAGATTAGGAAGGGAGAGAGCTAACAGCTAACAGCTGGTTCCAAGCCAGTGCTGTTGTAAAGTTATCGACGTTAAATCAGCGCTTTGAAAGGGTTTTATGTAATTTCTCAACAGAACTGCCAGTCGGCTCATTGTTTGTTCTTTGTTTCGAGGTATTTCTAAGCAAATATGATATTAACGAGGGTCATTGTTTCTTTTATATTAAGACGCAGAAACTAAAAACTACCCGATATAAAGCTGCGATTGTCTACGTGGTCAAAAGACACGCCAAACTAGACGCGCAACAAAGGCTTTCTGATCGCATTTATTCGGTTTTTACTCCTTAAAATGAAAAAAAAAAAAAACGACTAGTAAAAATAGGTGATAAATTAAAGATCTTATGGTTTTTTGCGCTGATATTTGGGGAAAAGTGAAAATGTAAACACATAAAGGGCATTCCTGGTTCAAATGGGTCTTTAGTGAGTGACTACACACAAGCACAACTGTTTAAGGCAGTGAGTCTGTGTTACCTTACTTAACAGACGTCTTCATTTTTATGATACTTGCGGTGATTTGATGAACAAAATTGTGCTTTTATGCTTGAGTAAATTAAACCTCAATTTAAAAAATGGTTACAATTTTTTTTCACAGTCCCAGTGATTTAGGATAATACTGTAAATCATTTAAACCTACAAATAACATATTTTCCTACTCCTTCAGTGTCTGCCACCATGTTGTCTGAGGGATGCTCGTTCGTGAAGGGGATGCTCGTGGGAGCCGTCTTCTGCTTGGTGCTGTCACTCCTTGGCAGCTTTAATCCAAGTGCTGAGTCTAGGGCAGAAGATCACCATCATCACCACGTTCAGGCTCCCAGTAAGGACGAGCTGAAACAGCTCTCTGACAGTCAAGTTGAGGAGTTGAAGAATCAAGTGCGGGTCTACTGTGTCATCATGGTGCAGCCCAAGAATCTCGTTTACTGGGCCACCACTATAGACACTTGGAGCAAGCACTGTGACAAACCTGTTTTTTACACCTCGGAGAACGCCAAGGTGTTTGACGCAATAGACCTGAATGAAAAAGACGACTGGGCGAGGTTGCGTAAAGCGCTCATCCATGCGTTTGAGAATGCCGGGGACCTGCGCTGGTTCTTTGTGGCCCAACCTACCACGTTTGCCATCATTGAAAATCTGAAATACCTCATCCTCACAAAGGATCCCAGTGAACCTTTCTACCTGGGCAATGCTATGAAGTCAGGGGAGCTTGAGTATGTGGCGTATGACAGTGGGATTGTACTAAGCTATGAAGCTCTGAAAAGGCTGATGATCGTGTTTAAAGATGAAGACAAATGTCCAGAAAGAGGACGTGCGCTGTGGAAGCTGGGTGAAGATAAGCAGCTGGCCGTGTGCCTCAAATATACCGGCGTGTTCGCAGAGAACGGCGAAGATGCACACGGGAAGGGCCTGTTCAACAGGCAGAATGTGGACAACCTGATAAAACAGAGCATGGTAGACAACCCCAACAATGTACTGGAGGGCTGCTGCTCTGACATGGCGGTCACGTTCAACGGGATGTCACCAAATCAGATGCAGGTTATGATGTTTGGAGTTTACAGACTTCGTCCTTACGGGCACAACTTTCATGACTGGTTAACGTTTTACCCTCCTAAAGACTCACAGAATGACTAGAGACTCGTTCTTTCGAGCTGGGTGTGGTGCTTCTATGATGGTAGACTTAACTTTGGGGAGAGGATTTTCTAAAGTTGTTTATGAAACTGGATCTTGTGTGGAAGTAACACTTCTGTAAATTTTTACCTTTTGCACTTGGCACAATCAGCAGCCCCGTTCCTTCACTGTGTGACTGAATGGGTGTGCCATCCTTTGAATGCAGATCAAGCCAGATAACATATCAAAAATATGACATAGTTTAGTTATTGAGTTATGTATCTTAAATGTCTTCTTTCTGCTCCTGAAGGTGATGGAGTGATACAAGTTTCTTTAATTATTTAACTATTTACAAGTGAACAACTTCTATTTTGTTAATAGATAGATCACCCTTCTGATTTAAAGAATGTACAGAGGCACCAATAATGAATATTGAGCCAGATATGGTGCTCCAAGTTTACTGCAGTGTTTTCTGTTTATGTGTGTGCAATGTTATACTTGGTAATCTCCATATATAAAGAATTTACCTTCAAATGTAAATAGACAACGTGCAGCCTATCTCACTGTTAAGTTTAAAAGTACATTTCTTGTTTTAAAAACATGAGGGAGTCAAAGTGACCAGATATGGTGATTTTTTTTTTTTTTTTTTTTTTTTTGGATAATGAAAGCAAATAAATAATAAATAATTACTGGATAAACTTAATGAGGATTTGTAGTGTTGAATGAATCAGCAAGTTGCTTCCAACCTCACCAGAAAGTATTTATAGAAATGATAAATATTTGGATAAAAGTTTACAGCAAGGCCTCCAAATTAGAACAGAATAGTTTTGCAGAAGGTAATAAGATGTCTGCTGAAGGGCTTTCTAACCAGTTTAACTGTGGAGACCCTACCAGAGCTATTTCTCCAGACAACACAACTTCCAGGATCACAAGGTTTTAAAAAGCTCTCAGTGACCTGAATACAAGCAGCCAAAATAAGTTTCCTTTTCTAGGGTTGCTGAGCTCAGCCTTAGATATGAGGAGCTCAGAGTAGAGGCAAGAACCTGCTCTACTCCGGATCCCTCAGGAGGAACTGGAAGTGTAGGTAGCTGGATGGCAGCCTTAGATGGATTGAATTAAGAGTATTTGTTAAATTAAATAACTTTATAAAGAACATTTTTATTGCAGGTAATGGACTGTTATTTAATAATCTACCTTGATTTTTACTCATCCTAGTTATCTTATATTGCAGCTAACACATCCATTAAAATTTTCCAACAAAAGCAGAACACAATAACATCCATTAAATTAGTTCTTATTGTTTAAACAGAATCCGTTTAAGTGGGTGTTTCGAATAATCCGGCTACTGAAGGTTTGTAATTTAACCTGTTTAACCTCCCAGCTAGTAATGCCAAAGATATGAGGATAACAGGTCTAACAGCTGTGCACACCGTGCCTTTGTTTGGTGTGCAAATGTTCACATCCTGTTTCGTGAGTTGACAAACTGTATTTTAAATTCTGCTTTTTTACAGCTGCAAGAAAAGGTGAGTGACTCAAAGGATGTCTGCATTCATTACTCAAATTGTGGTCTGATCCTCATAAGAGTCCCATAAATAGAAAATAAAGATGACCAAAATAACACTCAATAGTTTCAATGTATTTATTGAGCACATTTGGTAATTTAATAATCACAGTGCAGGCTGGAAAAGTAAGAACCTCTGTACTAATGACTTTCCCCAAAGCTATGTGGAGTCAGACGTTATAATTAAGTATATGGAAAGAAAAATTCCTCAATCACAACTTTTGCAGGACCTTATTGTAGAGAAGACCAAAGCTGGAAAACACTAAATCATTTCTAAACAGCTGGATGTTTATCATCAATCCAGAATAGGACATCTACAAACGGAGGAATTTCAGGACTGATGCTACTCCTTGGAGAGCAAAGATCACATCAGCATGCAATCTTAAAAAGGTGAAAAGGGTTTAATGCACAGGAACTTGATAAAATCTGTGTTCATGTGTTAATGAAAGCACACCACAGAGCCAACTCTTATCCCAGCTTTGAAGCACGATAGAGGGAGCATCGTGGCTTCTTTGTTACTTTAGGGCCTGGATGTTTTAGATGTCCAATCATTGAGGAATAATAATGTTTTTCCAAGAGCCAGCATGGGCAGCACTCCATGACCTGAAGCTTAGCGGACACTGGGTGAGGTCATAGACTGACCAAAAGTACACAAGTGAACCAAGGAACTGAAAAGTACTTAAAAGAGCTGATCATGCACTGAACGAGTCTTGAAGGAGGAATGCTCATCGCTGTGCAACTGTGATAGGAATCTTGAATCCAGAAGGTTCAAGTTACTAAATTCAACTAATTACTGCTTAGATGACGATCAGACCATATTTTATGAGAAATCAAATCAGAAATCTTTATTAGTTACAAAGGATTCATAAACCTTTTCTTGCAACTGTACATCAGAGCATTGCGACAAGTTCAAGTTTTGCTGATGTGGTTCGTTTTACAATTATTACCCCAATACAAAATACCAACTGAGATTACACTTTAAAGCAAGGTCTTTATTTGTGCATGACAGTGATGGTTGATTCAAAGCCTGCAGCAAGTTACACAGCTAAGTCTTTAGGTGTAAACAGTTGACTGGCAGCTCGAGCTTCGATATCAGGAGCTCCATACACTTTCCAAGTGGCTGGCGTTATCATTTATACGTCTTCATGTGCCACAGTCCATCATTCAGATAGTGGACATTTTCAATCCCGATTCCCTTGTTGACTTTTTCTCTGTTTGCAAAACACAAAGACAGGGTGAGCTTACACACTTAAGGGGGAAAAAAAACTGCAACCAATGAGGGATTTGCTCAGTAAAGTCTTACATGTTCTCTGCAGACATCTTCATCACACCAACACAAAGTGCATGTTGCTTCCCCTCTGCCATTATGGCCTGAATTCACTTATTAAAGACAAACTCGAATAAAAATGGAAGAAAGGTTTAAATCTAGAAGACAGAGCATCATGTTCGAAAGGATACGACGACTGTGTCGGCCGCAGCTGGGTAGAGTTTAGCGCCTGGCGATGTCAATCCGGGGCACATGATGTTGGCTCCACTCAAAACAAATTTAATGGCCCCTTTGTCTACTTGCTGATGTGGAAGAATAAAAGGATCTATGACAAGAAAAAAAAAAAAACTCAGTACAAGGAAATTAAAATACAGTCACCAATGAGCTGGCATTAGAAGGTGGCACATACACTTATGCAACAGTCTGAGGGTTGGGTAGAAAGGTCCTTCTCTCTGTCTGAAGAAAAGCAGCTCTCCATTCACTGTCAGGATTTCAATGTGTTCATGGCTGCAATAAATGAACAACAAATGTAGGAGAGAATCTAGAAATCCAATTCTGAAAAACTTGGCTTGCTGTGTGAATAAAAACAGAATGCAATGATTTGCAAATCTCATTATCCACAATAGAGCAGGCAAAACATAAATGTTTTTTAAAAAAAAAGTTGTGACAGGGTGATGTTTACCACTGTGTAGCATCCCCTCTTCTTTTAACAACAGTTCATAATGTCTCATAGATGTCTGCGAAGTGGGGAGATCAGTTGCTGGAATTTTAGGGAGAGGAATGTTTTCCACATTCTTGTCTCGCATAGAATTTTAACTCCTCAACAGTCCTGGGTCTTCTTATCTTATTTTTTTGTTTCATGATGTGCCAAATGTTTTCAGTCAGTGAAAGATCTGGACTGAAGGCAGGCCAGTTAAGTACTCGGACTCTTTTACTACGAAGCCATGCTGTTGTAATAGCTGCAGTATACGCTTTAACGCTGTCTTGCTGAAACATTCAAGGTTTTCCCTGAAAATGACATAACCTGGATGGGAGCATATGTTGCTGTAGCACTGATGGTGTCTTTCCAGATGTTCAAGCTGCCAATTCCATAAGCACTAATGCACCCCATACCATTACATATGCAGGCTTTTGAACTGATAACATGCCAGATGGTTCCTCTTTAGTCCAGAGGACATGGCATCCATCTTTTCAAAAAAGATTTTAAAATTTTGATTCATCTGACCACAGAACAGTTTTCCACTAGGGCTGCAGCTATCAATTATTTTATTATTATTCTATTGATTATTCCATCGATTAATCGAGTAACTGGATAAGAAATACTTTTGTCTTATTGAGCAATAATAAATATTCAAAAGAGAAAAAAAACACAGGTCTTTTAAAATGAACTGCTCTTTGGTTTCCATTTTAGAAACTGCAGCGTTTTTCTTCTGCATACAATTGTCAGAAGAAACCCTTTCATTGTATTTATGTCCCATATTAAATAAACAATTATTAAATGTAAAACTACATAATCACAAGTACTCAAGCATTTAATCATTAGTTATTATTAATCGCTGGCTCTCTTCCACAGCATGTCTTTAGTCCTGGCTCTCTCCACTCAGCCCCAACCGGTCAGGGCAGATGGCTGCCGCTCCCTGAAGCTGGCCCTGCTGGATTTTTCTTCGTGTTAAAAGGGAGTTTTTCCTTCCCACTGTCACCAAGTGCTTGCTCATAGTCGTTTTGACTATTGGGTTTTCTCTGTAATTATTGGAGGTTCTTTATCTTACAATATAAAGTGCCTTGAGGTGACTGTTGTGATTTGGGGCTTTATAAATAAAATTTAATTGAAAATACAGTAATGTCAAAATAAGGTATACATGCAACCTAAACTAAGAGGCATATAATAAAACAGCCTTTAGTCTGTCTTCTTGGAAGGCCTTCTTGCACTAAGAGGAAACAAAATGAGTTCTAACAGTATTTTATCTCCTGGATGAGATACATTTGGTGTGTGTTCATGTGTGTGTCTGCCTATTTGAGTGTACTAGTAAATGAGTGCGCGTCTGTATGCCTTTAATGGAGCACATGGTGTCCGCAATGAAGAAAAGCAAGCATTCTCAGGGCTGAGGTATGCCCTGTGCATAAAATAGACATTCTCATGGTGAAGATATTAATAATAATTCAGTGTACAAAAAAAAGCTTTTATTTTTACTATTTAAAAAATATTATATTTATTAAATATAATTTTATTTTTCTAATTGTTTATTTTTGTATTCATCTAAATCTGCAAAATAATGTTACTAAAGCCTTGAAACGAATATGGTCTCACACACCCCACGTCACCCCTGCTGGCTAAAAGTATCACTGCGACAAAGTAGCACGGCTGCCGTCAGCCTTCAGCGAGCTGCCTAATTTAAGCTAACTTCTGTAGCTTTACAGTAGAGTTATCGCGCTGTAAAACAAATGGCAGTGGATGGGAGCAGCAACAAAGTTCGCTTTTCTTCATGTTGGAGCTTGTTGATCCCCGGGCGCTTTCTAGCTGCCCCCTGCTCTACGTTGTGCTCTACATTGTCTATGTGTGATTGGTTAAATGCAGAGACTGAATTTCACTGCATGTAAATGTATGTGACAAATAAAGCTCTTTCTTCTTCTTCTTCAGGTGGTTCGATGAAGGGCTCTCTCCAGCTTTTTCCCAGTAAAAGTTTTAATGGTGATTACAGGAACAAGCGCTGCTGGTTTGAATGCTAAAAAAACGTTTGTTTTTAGGTCCGCCTAAGCTCAGTGTCTCATAACAGCTCCGTCTCTTTGCTCTTCGCTGTGTGTGAGACAGACTCCAGGTTAATCTAGGACAGAATCATCTTCACTGCTGCTTTTATTAGTCCTTTAGTTGTAAAACTGGGGCCAACATGGACTTAATGTTGTAATACTTTTTATTGATAAGCATTCTCCTTTATAAGTTTCTATTGCAGGTCTGTTTTCAGTCACAAATGTGGGTGAAATGCTCACACTTGAATGGTGGCAAATGAGCACTGCAGCCTTTAAATGAAGCACTGAAGCAAAACATTTGTATTGCGAATTTTTTATAATTCGAGTTATTCAAGTTGCTCGATGAATCATTGCAGCCCTATTTTCCACTTTGTCACAGTCAATTGTAAATGGAAGAAAGTAGCGTTTCAGAATCATATTCACAATGGCTTCTTTGCATAATAGAGCTATAACCTGCATTTGTGGATGGCACGGTGAACTGTGCTCTCAGACAATGATTTCTGAAGTGTTCCTGAGCCTATACCGTGATTTCTGTGGCAGAATCTTGCTTGTTTTTAATACAGTGCCACCTGACGACCTGAAGATCACAGGCATCCAATACTGATTTTCACCCTTGTCCCTTTAACGCAGAAGGTTTTTCCAGATTCTCAGAATCCTTGAAAGAGTATGTACTGTAGATGACGCAATATTCAAACTTGTCACAATTTTGCATTAAGGAACATTATTCAGAGATTGTTCCACAATTTGTAGACAGTTTTCTGCCAATTTGTGAACCTCTGCCATTTCTTTACTTTCAGGAAACTCTGCATAAGATGCTCTTTTTATACCCAGTTACTGACCTGTCGCCAATTAACCTACGTAGATGTATAAAATATGAGTTTATGAGATTTGCCAATCACTGCATTCTGTTACACAGGACTCCAACTTTTTTGTAATTGGGTTTGTACTGTGTAAAAAAAAAATACACACACAAAAAAAACAACTGACAAAAACACTCATAAGAACATTTAAATTAGCAATCATACCATCTCACTATTTTCACAGGGTCCTTTTTCGGCATTATCTGATTGAGCCATGTCTCGATTTCAGGGAACTGTTCCAACAGCTGATTTTTGATACCTTTGATCACTGATGTTTTCAGCTGGATACAGTTGGATACATTTTCCTTCTCATCAAATCTGAAAAGGAGAAAAAGTGATATGCTGAAATCCAGAAAAGGATTGTAACTGTGGCCAAAGTTAAAATACTTTATCACTGTACTGTAGCCAACATGTGGAATGCATGTGGGCACTTAACAGAAAATGCATTCTATATAGAACTATAGATATACTGGACAGAAGATGGCGCTGCCAGGCAGGAGGAAAAGAGGAAGACCACACAGAAGATTTATGGATGTAGTGAATGAGGATATGCAGACGGTTGGTGTGCCAGAGGAGGATGAAGCGGATAGTGTGAGATGGAGGCAGATGAACGCCTAAAAGAGAGCAGCTGAGAGACGACAGCAACAATGACAATAGGTGTTCTAACACACAGGTGCATTTCAAAATGCAAATGCAGCCATAAATAATCTTTAACCTGCTATTTCTCTAGTTCAAAGTCTTAGTGAGAACACAGCAGGTAAAAAGTGACTGAGCGAGGAGGTGTCATATCTTGCAGCATCCTCACTAGAGTATTTCGAGTACATCTGTACTGAACTGTATCATCCTGTGCTCAACATGAGAGAAAGGGCAGCCTCTCAACCTGATTCTTTCAACAAAACCGGCTAATCTATTATCTTAAAGGAAACTGAGGATGTTTAGCCTGTTTACTTCAACTGCTTACACCTGAATTCATCATATAAAGTAACCTTCTGCCTCCACGCCAATATGTGTAGGCTCAAATACTTACGTGAGTTATTTTTCAATGTAAATGTGCTTAAATGTAGTTATATACGTCATGCATCGTTTTCAAAACACTTCTGGTTTCAAAGTTTTAAATTTAGTGCCTTTTTAATCGCTTTTCATGTTATTTCAGAACACAGTGAGAGGTAAGTTTAGTAATATTACTTAAATCAGCTAAGTGACAAGAGGTAAACCATATGCGTCTGCATATTTTCAAACATCACTTCGCACTCTTAAACAGCCTTTTCACCCGTTAGTCCGGCGCAGCCTTTTTCTAAAATTAATATTAATAACAAAATATCTCGCCTATTACCATAGCTCATGTTTGCTTGTCTTATTAGCTGAGCTTTTTTTTCCCCTTCCTTTATTAGACAGATATGTTCATTAACAAATTAAAAAAAACAAGTGTAGCTGAATTATCAATGAAGATCTTACACAACTTCAAAAAGAACCTGTCTGCAAAAGTAACAAGTCTTATTAGCTGAGCTTCCTACAAACTCGAAGAGGTGATGGCTGCTAATCAGCGAGCTAGCAGTGGCTAACGACAACACTTAAAATAATCAAAAACGTACTTTTTAAACATCCTTGTTGGTCGTCGTTACCGCGTTCCTCAAGTGAATCAAAGCTTGTCCCAGCGTCCGCTTCAGACCAGGTTAAGGTAAACAAGAGAAAAATCACAAAATCATCTATCAAGTAATTCTACAGCTATCCCACGCCTGGTCGGCAGCGGAGGGCCAGCGGTGTGGAGGGATGCGTCGTTTTGCGACAGTATGTACATCACACGGCAGGCGCGTCCTCCTGTCACCTTGGTAACACTCGTGACGGAAATGTTTCTCTTTACCGCATCAAACTGCTTTTTTTTTTTTTTTAATTACATTTTAAACGGTTAAACCAGGAATAAGTGTGAAATTGTGCACGTAGCGTCTGTTTTAATAAGTAACATAAATTACTTCAATTTTAGATTTTACATTCTGTAACGTTTAGGCTATCAAATGATTCAGAACAATTATCCTGGTGTGATTATGATATACACAAAGGAAATTAACTGCTTTACATATAATATTCTTTTATCTGTTGTTTTAAAACGTACAGACAGTAATTACACCTGTAATCTATCAACTATATTTGCTAAATGTCCAATTTAAAAAAAATATATATATATATGCAAGCATAAGAACATATTGTTTTCTTCTTTCAGCTTTCCCCTTTAGGGGTCACCACGACAGGTCATCTGTCTCCTATCTCTATCCCTCTTCTGCACATGTACAAACAATGTCATCCTTGCTTCTCTAACTCTGTCTTCAAAATGTGCAGCCTGAGCGGTCCCTCTGATATACCTGTTTCTCGTCCACTACCTCTACCCCATGCAGCTTCACTGTTACACCTGTCTCACTCTCATTCACACACATCTATCCTGTCTTGCTTCAAATGGCTTTCATCCATCTGCTCCCTACTCTCACCACTGTCTCACATACATACTTTTCTGCCACTCCTAACTTCCTCATGCAGTACCACAGCCCCTCTCTTGGCACTTATGTTTTCGCCAGATCCACAAAGACACAGTGCAGCTCCTTCTGACCATCAAATATAATACCACTTTGGTTAAAGAAATTATTTAAAAAATATAAAGCATTTACTCCAGAAGATAGTACAAGTTCACTTGCATATAGCTGTTAATGCAGTGGCATAAGGGTGAAGAGTGAAGTATAAAGAACAGTATTTTAAACTTGTATTTAGACATAATCCCTTTATTTTATTTTCAGTGTATTGGGGATTCTGCAACACTTCTACAAGAACAGAAAACTTGCTATAGTTCAGTCAGTATAAACAAAAAGGCCTTGAAAGAAACAGAAAATATTGACAACATATAATGTGAGGGCCATATGAGACTGGTGAAAACTATAGGGAAAGAAATAAAGAAAATTAATGAGAGGCATTCTATATTAAATAATTACAGAGTATAAACACATTTCTTATTAATAAAAAAAAAAACTTCACAGTCTCAGTGTAGTTTGGAAATTCATCCTTTTTCTATATTGTTTAAAGTTGACTTGGTTCCTGTCTATTTTTTTTCCACATAAATGTGGAATTTTCTCTAAACACTTAAATGATAAACAGCACATTCTTCACAATTTTATCTTCACTACAACAAAATTTTAGCAAATGTTTATTTAAACATCTCGAGTTTCTGAGGTCAGATTATAATCAAACTCTATTTTGAGCCTAATGCAAGTTTTACTTGGTAAACTGTCTAACATCTTGAAAGATGTTGCAGTGGTTAGCACTATCATACCACAGTAAGAAGATTGCTGATTCAAACCACAGCTGGGGGTGTCCCTGTGCCTGTGTGGGGCTCCTCCAGGTCCGCTCTCCAGCCCAAAAACACAAAACTCAGATTCAAAAAGGCAGGACCATGATAATTTCAACCTGTAATTAAATGATTTATTTATTTGTATAGAAAACACTGTAAAGAGCAAATATTTACTGTGACTGTATTTTGAATAAAGCTTTTTTAAAAGCACTTCTTCTTTTTTTTATTACATTTACTCCACCAATATAAAGAAAATCATACTTAACATCATAAATTTTGTTAATATAAAGAACAAATAAATAAATAAATAATTAAGAAAACAAGCAAACAAACAAAAACAAAAAACAGCAAATTGACTTAAAATATATAATCAACTTTATTGCAAGTAGCCGAACATTCACAACATATGAGAAAAAAGGAAAAATCCTGATAAAGTACCATGGGTCTTTATTTATTTTTGGGTTTATTTATTTAAATTTTTATTTTATTTAAGTTTTTGTTTTTCCTTATTTGTTTGTTCGGTAAATTCATGACCAAAACAGTGACGTCAAACGTCGATCCTGCGCGCCATCTTGTGTTCGAAAGGATCACAGCGCTGAAGTTGCTTTAAAAAAACACGCTTGTGCAAAAACTACTTTTGTACAAAGTACTTCCGGTGGGGTCACGGACTAGCTTTTCTGAGCGGATTTTTCCCGTGTTCACTGACGGCTGTTTTCCTCCCATGTGAGCTTGTTCTCGCTGTTTCTGGGTTTCTCCTGTAAATAATTTTCTTTAATCGCCGCTTTACTGTAACCACTCACACTCTGAACGACTTTTATAACGCGCTTAGACAAGAGAGGCAAAAGAGGAAGCAATAGCCGACCATCTTTCTTCTCCTGCCAGCAATAACAAGACAGCGACGAGGCTAGGTTCAAGTGGAGCTTGTGTAGTTTGTGATTTATTGTCTGTTTTATACAGGATAGAGGACTTGGGTTTAACCTCTCCGTGTTAAGGCAGATAAAAGCTCTCGGACACTGAGCTCTTCCCCCCGGCGAGCCTGGAAGTTTCCGATCAGAAGACTGACTGTTAAGAATTAGTATTCCCGTTTTTTCATGTTTCCAACAGGTTTATCTTCCCCTAATCCCCCACCACCGCCAACCCAGGAGGTAAGACCCGCGGCTACTGATGTCAAAACCGACAGCGGTAACATCACATCTGCGAAGAAGAGGAAAATAAACGGCTCCGAGAGGGAAGACACTAGTGACACGATCTCCTCTTCGCCTCCAAAGACCCTGAATTCCTCCTCTTCCTCCTCCTCCTCCTGCTCTCCCACTCCGCTGCACATCCAGAAGAAGTTGAGGTTTGAGGATTCAGTGGATTTCATTGGACTGGATGTGAAAATGGCTGAGGAGGCTGCTGCTGCTGCGGCTGCTGCCGCTGCTGCTTCGTGCTCCAATAACAAAAGCAAAGCCATGTTCCTGCCCGGCGGCGTGGGGCATCATGCAAACGGACTGACGAAAACCGCAGGGTCCGCCACCTTCTCCAACAGTAAACCTGGTGCTGCCAAGAAACTAGTCATCAAGAACTTCAGAGGTAGACACTGGTGGATGAGGGAGCTCCAAGCTCCCCAGAAAAACACTGACAGCAACACACACCTTAAACTTCCCTGCTATATCACAGTGATCTGGTCCCTGCTGGGGAAAAAAAGTGTATTTTCTTGATTAGTTATGTTGGTATTAACAAATATGGGAATGGTTTAAGAAGCAGGGTTCAACATAACCAATGGCTCAGGGCCAGTTAAAAAAAAAATTGCAGGGCCATTTGATTTTGCTTAATCAAACCACCTGTAGTGATAGTTTAAATCTATAAATAGGGTTTAGTTGTTTTACATTTGGCAAATTTTTGCTAAACATTGCTGCAAGCTGACAGCAGCCATCCTCTCTCTCTCTTTCTAGCAGCAGCACCTGCAGCATGGAGGGGTGAGACTAAAGAGGGACAAAACATGTACTCCATTACATTTATTTTAAAGCTTTAGTTACCCCACCCCACACAAAAAAAAAATTATAATATAGAACCAAACAAAGTTATTAAATTGGCATTTTTTTGTAGGCCAGTTAAAAGTCTGATCTGCTGTCCTGGGGACAGTATTATATTGAAAACTAGTAGAATAGTTAGATCAGTTGTTTAAGTATAAATTCTGATTTTTCATTTACATACCCAAAAGAGTAATTGTGGACTTACCCGCAGAAGACAGTTATCCACGGTTGCAGTTGTAACACGAGCGAGCATAAAATACATGATTGTTTATCAAATGGCCAGAAAAAAGAAACAGGAAAACTGACAGATTGTTACTGCAGGGTTCAGTGTAACTGATGGCCCAAAGGCCAGTAAAACAAAAAATATGTTGAGCAAGTTGATTGGGCAGCCCCGTGTCCATTTGGGCCACTGGTGGTGTTTCTATTAACAGATTAAAGTACATGAAGGGTTGAACTTTGAACAGCTGAGTTAAAATATGATGCACAAAGAGCTGAATTATGTTGAACTACGTGACTTTTGGTAGCACATAACACTTAAAGGATTCTCGTTTCAGAAACTTGGACCTTTTATCAGAAACAGGAGATCTGACATAAAACGGTCCACCTAAATGCTGTATCACCTTCCAATATTTTGATATATTTACCGTTTGATTTCATCACAGAACATTTGTTTGCATGAGTGGAGTGCCGTCTGTTCAACTCAAATGAAATAGCAGTTATTGACTTCTTATGGGCATTCTCTCAAGATCCATGACCATAAAACATGTATTTTTTTTGGCAGGAGGTTGGGGCTTTAGTTATCCTTTAAGGACTAGATCTGCTGACCTGGGGTCAGTATATGTGGACCAGTAGCCCTTTTGTAGGGAACTTTGTTTCTGCCACTGAAAAAAAAGTAAAACATTTTGCCAGGCAGCGCTATGCTGACATTTTGAGTTATCTCAAAATTTCAATTTACTGACTCAAACTTCTGAGTAAGTTGAAATTTTGAGGTAATAACCCAAATTATGAATTATGCATGGCCAAAAAACAAAACAAAGCTTCCATAATTATGTGTGTAGTCACCATTATATTGAAGTAAAACTAAACTAAAAACTAGGTGTAAATACATTTTAGTTGTATAAACAAACTGAAATATAATTTAAGCTAGATGTCTTCAAAAAGATTCAAGATTTTGTACTTAAAAAACTAACTACAATTCACTAAAAATATCCTTTTTGCTAATATGGTCAACACATGCAGCCTGAGGAGGTATTGATGCAACTGTTAGTGTTTTGATCTGAACTTCTAAAATTTTATCCCTGACAAATAACTTCTAAAATATAATAGTTAAAAACAGTGAAATCTAAATAAACAATAACTACATACAAACAAACAAAACAAGCCTAAAATCAACTAAAAATGAAAATTAAAGATGAAATAAAAATAAAAACTAATTAAAAATAGAAAACTGTACTAATAATGGGGTAATAATTCTGGTTCTTTTGAGCCAGGAAAAACCTTGAATTCTGGGCTGGTGTTTAAAATCAGTCCACAGATCCACAAATGACCGATATAGTGTTTGGCTTGTATTGTCGTCTGATATTTGGCCTTATCACAGCTATTCATCAGTTTTTGTCATCCATTCATCCATCCATAGCTATAGCTATAAAATTCAGTGCAGAAACGGTTGCATGAGTTAATTTAGACACTGTGTCAGCATATAGTTTCTCCAGCGTAACATGCTCTAGTGTTTACTATCCGCTCAGCAGTGTCTGCAGTTCATTTGAGATATATATATATATATATATATATATTTATTTTTTCCTTTCTTTTTTTTAAGTTTAAACTATAAAAACTTCTACAAGAACGTGAAGGTCAGTTGTCAGAAGGTTTGGAGATTTTTCAGTTAAAGTGCTGCCATGGGCTTTGTAGTATATTTGCAAGACAGAAATGTGAGAAAATTATATGAGAAGATTTAAAAAAGCAACCCAAATCTCATGTCATCTTAATTTGTGGTCTGTGCAGTGTTGCCCTCATTGTGCCCTTTTTAGTGACTGATTCACAAAAAGTGAATCAGTCACTAAAAAGTCCCTGTTAATGTTTATGGACATAAAATGCAACAGGTATTTAAGTAAGTACACTTTGTGTCTGCAACATTTATGTTGTCCAGACAAAGCAGGGATGCATCACCATGGCAACCTTTGAATTTTAACCCAAACCAAGTTGTTTTTATAACAATCAATAACGTGCTTTAAATGTATATTAGAAATAATATCTGTCACGTGTGTGACTTGAGCCGCGGTCTCTGCTGTGAGTGGCTAAATTATTCATTCTCCAACCAAAAGTGGGAAATGGTCATTTTGTGCACATGGACTCAAATCAATACATATGAGACCACATGCTGAAGGACACGAAAACAAGGGTGGGAAATTTATGTCCAGTCCAATTTTTTTTTCTATTTTTGTTAACTGGAGTTTAACTTACCAAAAAATAATTGAAACATTCATAAATAAAAAAATAAAAAAATGCAGTCTGTCTAAAAAGGTACCACAGATGCATTCACGTCATATACAGACTGATTATGAGTGAGACCGGTGACACAGTTCTGTTTTGTTTTTTTGCTCACAGAAAAGCCTAAATTGCCCGAGAACTACACACAGGAGACCTGGCAGAAGCTGAAGGAGGCAGTGGAGGCCATACAGAACAGCACGTCAATCAAGTACAATCTAGAGGAGCTCTACCAGGTATCAGTACAGACCTGCTGAGTGCGCCCGTCTACAGGCAGCCACTCTGCAATTATCATTTTTCTGACACTTGTGTTTGGCTCCCCTCAGGCTGTGGAAAACCTCTGCTCCCATAAGATCTCTGCCAAGCTGTACAAACAGCTGAGGGCCGTGTGTGAAGACCATATCAAGGCACAAATCGATCAGTTCAGAGAATATCCTTTCACAGTCTCACCCACTGAATCATATGTAGAAGGTGTTATTATATTGTACTGTAGAACTCTTGAATGAAAGTCCACTGTTGCCTTAACTTTGTTCTCACGGATGCCCTGGACAGCGTGCTTTTCCTGAAGAAAATTGACAAGTGCTGGCAGGATCACTGCAGACAAATGGTATGTTTTATATTTTCAGATCCTTTTAAAAACTGTGAAACTTAGCATCAGTTTGTTCTTCATGTTTTAAAAACTGTATTTTACTGACTTATAAGAGTTGGAAGAGGGGCTTGTGAATGAAAGTTTAGAAGCAGAGAGCAAGTATTGTGGCTCTTAGATTTCAAGTAATGCAACTGAAAGACATCTGTCATTAGTCACCCCCCACCCCCTGCCCTGTAAATAGACTGTTTTGCAAATATCACCATCTTGGATTTTGTATGATGGTAGTTGTGCAATGCCAGCAAGCAAACAGTCCGGCAGAGTGAGAGAAACACAACAGTGAAGAGGAGATGGAAATTTACAACAGTACTATAAAATATTGCAGGTTTGCTCCCTACGCTGGTGTGGAAAGTTGAATTGCTACGGGGCATCCAGCTAGCTGGCACAGTCACTGGTTCTTTTGTCGAGGACTTTAATCACACACTTGCCTAATAAAGAAGGTGTTTAAGTGAAAGTGATCAGGTTTTGGAGGAAGTAGGTGTAGTTCTGAAAACAAGCATAACTAGCACATGAAACTGGGTAAACTGCAATAATAGTAGGCAATTTATATACAGCAGTATGGAGGAGATGCATCTGTGCTAACCAGTTTTTCACAGCAATGAGGGAAACAAACCAGGCCAAGATGTAGTTCAAATACTAGTAGGCCAAGTAATCTAATAATGCCCATTTTGTATTAATGCCACAGTACAAGAGAAAATATCGTGTGTGAATCCAAATTCCAGCCCAGATGGGTATTTAACTCCAGACTAATTTAGAGATAATGATAATAACTTGCACATTCAACAGCAGTTCAACAGCCATCGTTATCCACAAACTTGTTTGCAGGGTATCAAATCCTTCCACTAATGCTGCTACCACAAACCACTGTGATTACATCACTCTTAGTTGGTTAACAGCTCTACAACACTGTTACTATATAACAGTAGGAAGGTTGAGAGTCTCATTTTTATTTATTTTTTATTTTTTTCAGATTTTTTTGGCCCAGGGTTGTAATAACTCATTTTATTGTTCATAAGATTGAAATTTAAATCATCTTTTCCTCTGAAACTCATTTCCCAGGCAGTTTCTGTTACTGACTTAAGAAAAAAACACATCTATCTGAGTATTTATCCTGGCCCAAGTTATTTTTCTTGTATGTGTGTTTTAAAACTTGCTACTTATGAGTTATCCATTTGATTTGATGTTTCCTGGTTCAGACTATGCACATAAGCACCATTGGTCTGCTTACAGCTAAGGTAATGAGTATAGAAATATGACTGAAAATTATGATCCAAAAAGAATATAAAGATATCTACGCAGCACCCAAACAGAATGCATTTACATTTCCTGCACTGTTACACAAGGAAAGTACACAACAAAATGTAATTAAGGGCTAAAAAAATTGATTTTGTATGATACTTGTCCTTTAAACTATTTCTGTACCGTTTCTTAACTTTTTAACCACCAATAAATAAAGCTGCAACATCTGAAATGACCTGAGCGAAATGATCAATAAAGCAACCAATCAGTTCCATGTATCACAAACCTGTCCCGCCTTTTCAGTCTGTGGTCTTTTATACATTATATAAAAATAATGTCTTTATATATATTTTGGTGCTATAAAAAAATTTATGATATCCCGTGTAAGTCATACTGCAATCATAGAGAGAAAGGAACATTTTAATAAAGTATTCTCATACTTTAATAAGCTGCAGGCAGCTCCAGCAGTCTGTTACAAAAAGATAGAGAAATACAACGTGTGGCCTTGCATATGTATCCATAAATGGCACAGAACAGTCCATTTCTGTGTTTTTAACATCTTCTGTAAAAAAAAATTGAAGTTTCCAGCTCCGTTCAAAATGAGGCTTATTTCCTCAGAGCCATATTGATATCTCCACAGACTTTGTAGGACTCATCACGATGAAGAAATCCTCATATGTAAGATTAGAGGAGATCCTCTGAATACTAAAAATGTATCTAACTGTGTATTATTGTTTCACAGATCATGATTAGGAGTATATTCCTGTTTTTGGATCGCACCTACGTTTTACAAAATTCAATGCTGCCATCAATTTGGTGAGTGATCAGCCATGTTATTGCTTTACCATCGCACTGATCTCTGTTTTATTGTATGTTGACTGGACTGCTGTGGTCTGCAGGGACATGGGCCTGGAGCTTTTCAGGTTCTACATCATCAGCGATCTGAAGGTCCAGAGTAAAACAATCGACGGGATTCTGTTGCTCATCGAGAGGGAGCGAAACGGAGAGGCGATAGACCGCAGTCTGCTGAGGAGCCTTCTGAGCATGCTCTCTGACCTTCAGGTAACAGGCCAACTATAATAATAATAATAATAATCCAGATATTAAAGCTTAAGTTTGTAAATGTGTGTTTGAAGGCACAGATTGTTTGGATTTCATCTGTACTACAACAAAAGTCTGTTGTTTGCAATGTTCACTTGCACACGGGTGTGATAAACTGCCCGTTTCCTGTTGACAAATGTTTTTAATGAAACTTGTGTTTTCTTGGCCTCTGGCAGATTTATCAAGAATCCTTTGAGCAGCGGTTTCTGGAGGAAACTAATCGACTGTACGCTGCAGAGGGACAGAGGCTGATGCAGGAGAGAGAGGTGATTTATATCAGCTCGTACTCTAGACATGTTCTTCTTTTTGTCATCTGTTATCCATGAATTATTGACCAGCTGACTAAACCGATTGTTAAAGTGATTAGTTTGATAACCCATGTAAAAATACTTGACACTTATTATTCACTTTTGATTATTTTATGGACAAAACAAGTAACTAATGGCTCCGAATGAAATGGGAAGGATTCAGGATGTTTTGATGATGTCAACCACATCCAGAAATGCATCATAGAAGAGGGAAAACACAGACAGATCCACAGCTAAAAACCTTTTGCCTGATTAAAGTAAAAAGTCTATAAAACATTCAGTTTGCAACTGGCAGCTTAGTTTGTGTGCAAATTTACTTTTCTCTTTTTTTTTAAATCCAAGAGTTTAGGGAGTGGGTTTTGCCAATGCTCAGTTCTTATGGTTTATTTTGGAGATACTGTAGGGATTTCAGGAAAAGGCTAACTTTGCATGTATGGAATTACCAATACGTGGCTCCATGTTCATGAGATTCATTTAATCGAGTCCTTTTAGAGGCCCTTCCTTATAATGTAAAATAGGTAGAAAAAAAAATTGACCGAGTTTCATTTTATAAGCGTTTTTTTTTAAAAGATTTATTCATTAATGTTTACACATTACTTTAAATTTAAGTGTTCTTTTCCTTGAACTGTAAACCTGAAGCAGCTGTGGTTACTAACTGCTTTATCTGAGGGTTTATCTTATCTTTGACTTAAGTAGAGCTTTTCCTTTTTTATATTTCTGGATTTTTTTTAAAAATAATCTTTTTATAGCTGCCCAGTTGATGTATTTTTCTACCTATAAGTGTTTGATTGTTTGATTTATTGTTCCGGTTTGGAGTGATTTATAATATTATGTAAGCTTTTGATGGATAGTATTTGTCTGCGTTGGAGAAGAAACATTAGAAGCTGTCTAGACTGATGTGTCGCAACATGGTGTGAATGTCAATTTGTTCTCCTTTTTTAGGTACCAGAATATCTCCATCATGTCAATAAGCGCTTGGAAGAGGAGGCTGACAGGGTAATCACATACCTAGACCAGAGCACACAGTGAGTGTCGGACTGAAGCATCCACTTTGTAAACAAACGTGACAGAGATTTATGTGTAACCCGTATTGTTTCCTCTGCTCAGAAAACCGCTTATTGCCACTGTGGAGAAGCAGCTGCTTGGTGAACATCTCACGGCAACCCTGCAAAAAGGTAAACATTTCATGTAAACATTTATAATACATATTTGTAAACAAGTTGTTGCATTCAATGGAAAAAAAATATGCCAATATATATCAATATAGATAAAGCCCCAAAAACCTCCCTTTGGTTAAGTCTCTTTCACCTCTGTGTATGGAAAGAGTGATCAGTGTGGATTACTATTGTGGGGGATGGTGTCTACCCATGGGGTAATGAAATTGTGTATATTTGTGCTAACTTTTCCTGCAAACATCTTTTTTGTTCTTCCAGTGTTGTTTTTTTTTCTTCTTCTTTTTTTAAACTTTGCATCTCAGACATTCTAGCCCATATGTTATAGAGTAATTTGTGTATCACAACCCAAAATCTATTTTCATACACTCCTTGTATCTCATCATCATACATCATCATTCTTACTTGATTTTTTTTTTTATTTTCACACTACTAAATATTACTTTGTTTTGCCATAATTTTATTCAGTAATGCTACAGTCATACTGCAGAAAACAGTGGTTGGAGACCACAGTACAACCAAAATTCTTGCAACTGTGTGAAATGAACTTGCAGTCTCTTTGACTTTAATATGGTTGCTTTGACGACGGGGACAAGGTCTACAGTCAGCTGCTGTCTTCAAAGCAACTTTTAAGTCAAGATCAGTGGTTCCCTAACTGTGGGCTCCGCCCACCTGGTGGGTCGCGAGGGTACTGCACACAGGCCGCAGTAATAACATAAATTCAGTTTGAAATTACTCACAAGTATGCATAGTTACATATTTATTTAAATGTATTTATTTCTATAAAAAGTGAATTAAAACTGATAACAGGAGGTGGTTATTTTATGATATTACTCTGACTTAAATTTACTGCTCTTGTATTGAAGTCTGTGTCCCAGTGGCAAGTGGGTCACATATTGGCATTAGCACTTTACATATAACTGGGTAGTATTAGCATTTATAGCCAAAAGCCTGTGTTGTTTATTTTTTTTTAATCAAATTTTAAGGAAATATATCACTTTCTCTTGTATTTTGATGAGAGTGAAGAAAGGCTTCTAGCCAGGAAAATTTCACCGGCTGGCACTATCAGACAACTGGGGGGAAGGGGGCCCCTGTGGGATTTTCTGTTTTTTCTTTGGGACCCGCTGGTCTAGATGATGACAAGACTGCTATGAGTTTGCGATTGAATAGGGTCAAGTTGGCAATTACATGTAATCTGTTTGTAATAATATGGTGATTAACTGTCATATATCAGGGAAATAACAAATCTGCTGCCATGTACATACACATACAATCACATTCACTACTTACATTCATAGTCTAACCAAAACCTCAGAGATTTGAAATAGAAATTTAGAAATTCACAAATAGTGCTGCAGTTGCTGCAGGGCAGTGAAGTTAAACTGAGGAATTCTGGTTATATAGGAATTGCTTTCCATCAGTGGTTGCTTCCCAGAGGTCAAGGGTGTTACACACTCAACCTCTGGGTGACTTGTTAGTTGGTGCAACTACTTCCAGTCGGTCACCGAATATGGAAAAAGTCGCCCACGGAGGTTGCTGTCTTTTTTTTCTTTTTTCTTTTTTGTTGTTGTTGTTTAACCCTTGTGTGACTGAGTCACAAGTGACAGTTGAGGAAGTACCCGAGATGTGACGTGATGTCATATTGAGTCTTGAGTGACCTCTGACTGTTGGAAACTTGCAGGGCTGACCAACCTGCTGGATGAGAACAGAATTCAGGATCTGTCGCTCCTCTATCAGCTCTTCAGTCGAGTGCGTGGTGGCGTTCAGGTCCTCCTGCAGCACTGGATAGAGTACATAAAGGTATGGCAGCTTTTATGGCAGAGAGAATACCAAATCATTGAATTGCTTATAATGTCTTGCAAATAACAATTTAGGCTTTTGGAAGTACAATCGTAATCAATCCAGAAAAAGACAAAACCATGGTGCAGGAGTTGCTGGACTTCAAAGATAAAGTGGATCACATCATCGACGTCTGCTTCATGAAGAATGAGAAATTTGTTAATGCTATGAAGGAGGCTTTTGAAACATTCATCAACAAACGGCCAAATAAGCCTGCAGAGCTCATAGGTCAGTAACTAAACGTATCATAATAATAATAATGATGATGATGATGATGATGATAATGATGATAATAATAATAAATACTTCTCTACAGCAAAACATGTGGATTCAAAGCTGAGGGCAGGAAACAAAGAGGCCACAGATGAAGAACTGGAGAAGATGCTGGATAAGATAATGATTATCTTTAGATTTATCTATGGTAATATTTACTATTACATTTGTGTAACCTTAGTACTTTGCCCTTTTTTGGGGATTTTGGTTTTTTTTATTGTGGTACTGTGTTGTCATTGCAGGAAAAGATGTTTTCGAGGCCTTCTACAAAAAGGATCTGGCCAAGAGGTTGCTGGTAGGAAAAAGTGCCTCTGTGGA
Source organism: Cichlasoma orientale (assembly GCA_034780415.1). Classification (NCBI taxonomy): domain Eukaryota; kingdom Metazoa; phylum Chordata; class Actinopteri; order Cichliformes; family Cichlidae; genus Cichlasoma; species Cichlasoma orientale. Next base: position 557,628 of record JAVDPK010000857.1, on the reverse strand, counting down.
TGCTGAAAAATCAATGCTGTCAAAGCTTAAACACGGTCAGTTTCATCCATCAGTGTCACTTCTTAGCACTTGTACACACACATACACAATGTGAAGGAAATTACTAAAAGAGAATCCTGACAGTGACTGAACATCGACTCGTGACATTTGTTTCTCAGAATGTGGAGCAGCATTCACCAGCAAACTGGAGGGGATGTTCAAGGACATGGAACTTTCTAAAGACATCATGGTGCAGTTCAAACAGGTAACACTGTTATCTGCATAAATGAACTGATATTGACCTCATGTAAAAGATGTTGTTCAGACACATGGCAACACTACATATGAAACCGTGCATTTCATTGAAGTTTTAGCAAAAAGAATCCTGACTGCAACTAAAGTGTCAGCTGATCTTTGCTTTCCCTGAGGGCTTGAAACATGGACTTGAACATTACACGTGTAAATCATAAAGCTATATTTCAAGTGTCAGCATAATATAAAACTTGGGAAGCATTCAGTCTGACAACAGTGTTTTACAACAGTTAAATGACATGTTTCATTGAAAGGGCGTGTGACAGTGCACAGCTGGCTTTGATGTATGGTTTCTTGTTTGGTGGATGTATCAAAAATTGCAATCAATCAGCTGGGATGGATGTGCATATAAACCCTGGCATATTTAAAATGTACATAATAAAGTTGCCATTGGTGCAAAGTGCCTAACATAACAGGGTGTAAAGTAAATAAAGTAGTAAAGAATTATTTAAGGCCATATACATTATTGCAGTGTGTGTATTACAGTGCAAAGGGAAAAAAGCCACCAGTATGAGATTACATGCATAAAAAAAATAGCAGCATTATTGTCTTTTGCAAATAATGGCAGCAGTGTAGTCCTTTTTGCCAAATGTCTGTCATCATTCTGCTGATACCTACAAGAACCTGATGGCTATTTTTCTACCTCAACAAGGAAAACATGACATAAACAAAAAGAACACAAAACTTGACCAATAAAAAAAGCAAAAACCTTACAAACAGGACAGAGAGGAGAAAATAGAGCCATTTAAAATAAAAATATTCCTGTATAAAATATAATGCAACCAGAAATGACTATACCTGGTTGTAAATAGCTCTGCAGCTTAGGTAAAAGTGTTGTAAAGTTCAGTACCTCTTCATATAATAATAATTAGTTTGATTTTAATTTCATTTTTTTTATTATTTTATAATTAAACATGACTTCAGTGCCTGAAACAGTACATAGATGGATGGATGAACTTGTTTGTGCGTAGAAAAACTGGTCTTTGTTTTTCTGTAGTATATGCAGTGCCAAAACATTCCCGGCAACATCGAGCTAACGGTGAACATCCTGACTATGGGCTACTGGCCAACGTATGTGCCGATGGAAGTGCACCTGCCGCCCGAGGTCAGTACTGAGGTTTTTCAACATGTTTTTACAACACGACACACTTTAAATATAGTAAGTGTTGCTATTATCTTTGTCCAGATGGTGCGACTGCAGGAGATCTTCAAGACTTTCTACCTGGGCAAACACAGTGGCAGGAAGCTGCAGTGGCAGTCGACATTAGGCCACTGTGTCTTAAAAGCTGAATTTAAAGAGGTTTTAACTCTTAGAAACTCTAAGAATGATCTGGTGTTATTTGCTCACTCGGTGAGTAAAGTTTAATGTTATTTGTATTGATTTTTCTTACAAAAGGGCAAGAAGGAGCTACAGGTGTCACTTTTCCAAACCCTTGTGTTACTGATGTTTAATGAGGGAGAGGAGTTCACTCTGGAAGAGATCAAACTGGCAACAGGAATAGGTTTGTATTAACACATCAAAGTGATTTTTCATGAAGAAATGGAATGCTCTTTATTCAGCCCCACTGATCTTTGTGCCTTTTCACAGAGGATAGTGAGCTACGGCGGACTCTTCAGTCACTTGCATGTGGTAAAGCACGTGTCCTCACCAAAATCCCAAAAAGCAAAGATGTGGAGGATGGGGACAAGTTTTCCTGCAATGACGACTTCAAACACAAGCTCTTCAGGATCAAAATTAACCAGATCCAGATGAAAGAAACAGTATGTTTGTCCTTACAGCAGTTTGCCCCTAATTTAACTTTCAGGGATCAAAAATAATTTTCACTTGTCTCCTTTTCTCAGGTGGAGGAGCAAGCCAGCACTACAGAAAGAGTCTTCCAGGATCGTCAGTACCAGATCGATGCTGCCATTGTGCGGATCATGAAGATGAGGAAGACTCTGAGCCATAATCTCTTGATGTCTGAGGTGTACAGTCAGCTCAAGTTCCCTGTCAAGGTGATAAGCATGACTGAATCTTTTATTTTTGCCATCTTTTCCTTTATAACATACAGCAGGACTACACAGGGTTTGTTAATTGCTGATCTAATAGAAATAAAGACAAGTGAAGAGCTTGAGCCTTTGAACACTGCGTGTTACGAGTGTTCACTACTTTTACTTTCCGTTTCTGTCCCTGTCCCTTTTCACCTTCTTTGTCTCCTCCATTAAAGGGAGTTTCTTTCGTTCGCTGGGCAGACATACTAGGGGAGTTACTCGGGTTCTTCCACAGTCTACCATTTTAGATAAAATGATTGGAAACAGTCCTCCAAAAAAACACCAGAACTTAGCCAGGCATTAATGACACTGGGATATTCATTCCTGATTTGTCTGAATAGCTTGCTTGAACATGAAAGGGCTTGACATCAGTGTTCACCACAAAGAGGAAGAAGTGGGGAAAATAGTCAAAGAATAAAAAGCACAAAAAGTGGCTGTAAAGTTTCCAGTGTTCTTAACACTGAGTTTCACTTCACTGCAAAGAAGTTCTTTGTATATTATCATGTGCGTCCTCCACATACAGGATAAACGATCCAAAGTCATGTGAAAAACAAAGTTTTCACGGGACTCTTTAGCCCTGTGAAAACTTTCTTTTTCACATGACTGTGACATCACCCGTTGGTTTTAAAAGCTGCATTTGAAGCTTCAACATTAGTGTTTTGGCCGCTCCAGTGTTGTGTTGTTTTGTTTTTTCCTTTGAAACCATAAGCCACATCCATATACAGTACAGGTGCACTGCACAGACACAGGTTATTATTAGTGCTACATAAACTTTAAAAAATAAAATAAACAAAATTTCACTCCACAAAACATCTTTGATGCACTGTGCCAAGCAGATAATCGATGATGATGACGACAGTGATAATAGTTCTCCAAAAGGCACCAACAGTGCAGACATGCTGGAGAGATTGAGTTCAGTGACTCAGATCAGCAGAGGTGAAGTCTAGGGGACAGCTATCAGCTACAGCTGCGTATATCAGGACACCTGTCGGTCCAAGCAGCTGCACCCCTGACTTCAGTATCCAGGTGGATGAGTTATAAAAAAAAGAAATTCACCTCCAGATGATATGAAAGTGAAACGATCCAAAGAGGCCCAAACGGTTTTTCAGGTTGTAAATATACTTTTTAATGCTGCAAAGTTAGGCATTTTAAAATGGGAGTCTGTAGGGATTGGCTTGCTTTTGGAGCTAGCCTCAAATGGGCCCCATCGAAACTGCAGTTTCTGGCCTAATTTTTCAGATATGGAGGTTGCAGTGTGGTAGGAACAAAGCTAAAGCAGCACAAACAAGAGTACCCCACAGACTGGTTGTCTCACGTGTTTTTGACCGTCCTACAACATGTAGACAATGGTCTCCTAAGCTCTGTGTGGAAACAATCCAAGTCCATGCCATTTCCTTGTAAAAAAAAAAAAAATTAATAAATAAATAAAAAGGTAAACATGATAGGTCACTTTAAAGACAGTTCTAGAGGAAAAATCTGAAACCTGCCTGTATATGAATCAGCTTTTTCACATTTTTGTTTTCTGTCGTACAACTCAAAAATACAAAAGTAACTAGAAATACTTGTATGTTTGTCTTTTTTTTTTTTATTTAATATATATATACTCATGCCTCCTCTCTGTCCCCCTCTCAGCCTGCTGACCTGAAGAAGAGGATAGAGTCTCTTATTGACAGGGACTACATGGAGCGTGACAAGGAGAACTCCAACCAGTACAACTATGTGGCTTAGAGAAAGGAAAACAGATGCAGGTGGTCCAGTCAGGATGGAAGCTGTTCTGAGTGCTCGGTCTCTAAATCGTCTGCTCCAATGGATGTTAACCATTATCATCTTCAACCCAGCGACCGACAACTGAATGGCTATTGCTCCACAGGGTTTTTGTCAGGGGTCTTGTGATCCTGTGGACTGCATGCCTATTGAAAAGAGAATATTGTCCATATTTGTCAGTGCCTCTGAGAGAGCTGGGACAAAGAAGACAAGCAGATATTGTTCAGTTTGCTCTTTTTTAAAAAAGAAAAAAAGAAAAAAAGGAGAGGAAAAGTATTTATTTTCAAACTTAGATTCTTCTTTGTCCATGGTTTGAATCAATATGCTCTTTGTTATCAAGTCACTATTTTTTTTTTTTCCTTTTTGTTCATCCAGTATCCCAAGCAAATGCTAACACACCTAACAATGCTCTAAATGTACCACATGTTGGAGAGAGAAAAAAAGGATAAAAAAAATTAAACTGATGCTTGTTTCTTCTGTCAGTGTCAAAAGTGGGACTAACATTCAAAGTGGGGAACTGGGAATCTGGGGAATTTCTGTGGCAAATGTGTGATCCTGCAGCAGCAAAGTTTTACAGTTTCAAGGCCATGTAGCCCAGTGATAGAGCTATGTTTGTAATCACACAAAATGTGCCAAAAAATGGAGCATTTCTTCTTGTTATAGAGTATATTGAAGCTGCTAAGGCAGTCCACTTGTATAAGTAAACACATTTAAGTTTCTCTTTTGCTTTTTCTTTGAAGGCCATTTTTGTACGTGCACCACAAGACATTTTAAAGAATCCGATGTGGCAGTCCACTACGTGTTTGGTTTTTGTTAACCCTTACTAAAAAGCACAATACAGAATGAGAGTCCACATTCGGTCTCGTTACTACACACACACACTTTTTTTCCCCCCTTAAGTCTCCTTGTGGGGCTTGCTGAAAAGTGGGTGGAAAATGCCTCGACCCACGAGGAAGACTTTGATTGCTCAAACATGCCATTGTTTGTATGAGTCTGTTAGATTGCTTCAGATTAAAGTAACTGTTTCAGTGGGTTATTTCATGTTCAATCACTGGTTTTCAAACATATTTAATTATACCAGATCCCAACAAGCTCAATGTGGGACAAGGTACTAAGCACATTAGCAATTTTCCCACCTTCTGGTAAACTTAAATGGAAGCTAAAGTTTGTTTTTATGGTCTTATAATTTTCAGTATTCCCATTTTCTATATTCTTGATTCACTCTATTCCAATAACTGTTGTTCTCCATCAATCTTTTTTTGTTTTGAGACATACAATACTGTGCAAAATTCTTGATCTAACCTCCATTTATATTTTGCTAGGAAAATGGGAAATAAGTGCAGCAATTTATTGAAGTATTTGCAAACACACATGGAAATGCAGTAAAGAAATCAAAAACAGATTCTAACAAGGACATTCAAAGCTCTTTTTTGGATGTTGGCTGCCTTTTGTTCTGTCCTCTATCAAGATGATCCCACACCGCTTCAGTAATGTTGAGGACCGGGCTCTGGGGAGGCCAACCCATGACTGATAGTGTTCAATTGTGTGTTTTTCTATCCAGGTATGCTTTTACTGCATCGGCAGTGTCTTTGGGATCATGGTCATGTTGAAAAATAAACTCAGTGCCAATGAGAAGCTTTATAGATGGTATTGCTTCATGGCTCAAAATTTGATGGTACTTTTCTGAGTTCTTAATTCCATCAAATTTGTCAAGCTCCCCAACACCACTGGCTGAAATGAAGCCCCAAACATGACAGCTTCCACCATGTTTACAGTTGGCTATAGGCACTCTTTGAACCTTATACATATTGATTAAAATATGAACCAAAGATTTCAAATTTTGAATTCATCACTGGATAAGACCTATTGCCACTGATTTTTCAGCTCAGTCCTTGTGTAGTTCTCCCCGTTTCCCTTCTTTAAAATGGGTTCTTGACAGCCACCCTTCCACTGAGATTATTTCTGATATTTCAGCAAACAATAAATGGATCAGCTGAAGGGCTCGATCCATCTCTCAGGTGCTGTGTCAGGTCTTTTCTGGGATTTTTCCAATTTCTTACGGGTGACCTTCAAATGCTGTTCATGTAGTGTAGATGGTTGTTTTTTATGTTTTTTTAAGCCTGCCACATCTTTGACCTCCACTTGTCCAATTTCCTCAAAATTTTTTAAAGGCACGGCACAGCATGCTGAAATATGACACGTTTTGGGCCAATAGCTCTCTGGGAATCGCCTAATTGATGCAAAAATACGATTTTATCTCTGTCAAACTGTGTTATCTTTAGCATTTTTCATAAAGTTCCATTTTCAGCTAAAGAAATGGGAACAAATCATGTGCTTTTGCAACAGGCTGCTATTAACAAAGTGCCTAAAGATACAATTTAAAATTTGTTCTTTGTTGCCTGTTATGTGTAGACACAACACTGGTTGAGGTGAGTAAGGTGCCTTTTTATGCTTGAATGATTCATAGGACAGCTTTAAGTGGCTTAACAAACTAAAAAAACCCCAAAAAAAAACATTCCTCTGAAAATGGTCAGGTACAAGGACTGGACTAAAAATGAGCGAAAAGCAGCCAATGTCCAAATAAAAAACTTTGAAAGGTCTGGAGAACTAATTACAAGATAGTCTGGAAGCAAAATATAAATAAATGAAGGGTTGCTCAAAACATTTGCGCAGCACGGTATATCTTATGAGAGCTTACTTTTTTCTTACGAGCCTGAAAATGCACGCAGAGCACTAATTAGCACCAATAAGGGAGGTTTAAAAGAGAGCTGCAGTCCACACCTCTCCAGGGCTGGCACGGTGGTGCCTGTCATATGACTGTCATTTCCTGGTATAGTCGGTAGAGCCTGAGCCGCATCCAAACACCGCTGACTGAGCGTCTCTGTCGGTTGTTTTCATTTTCTTTCCAGTGACTTCTCCTGCAAAACCACCGAGCGACGATGCCCCGCTGTGTTTTACTTTTGGTGCTTGGAATTGGTATGTATCTTCAAATTAGCTGAAATTGAAGATGGGGGAGAAAAGAAATCGCAGTCTGTTTCTGAGAAGTGGCGTGATTAAACTTCTGGGACACAACGCCGGGCCTGGCGCTTCAGGGCTAAAGCTCATTGCTGTTTTGGGAAAAAGAAATAAAGGGCATAAACATAGTAGAGAGAAGTGTTTAATTATATATAAATAAAACTGCTTAGAGTGAGGATAAAGTGCAGGCCTTTAGCAGTCCAGTCGTGATGGTTAGCTGTTGTAGCTTCGTGGCTAATTGTTACATACGTCAACACAAAACTGAAACGCAGCCAAATGGTCGCATGTAGCTTTTAAAAATAAAATAAATGCCTATAGATGCTGCTTGTTTTATTACCAACAAGCAAAGAAAAAACCTATATCTAAAATGGGAAGTAGCTGTTACGTTAATTTTACAGCTAATGTTTCGGACAACGCTAGTATCTGATGGCTTAGCGGTTAGATAACACCAGCTCCAAATGCGAAAGTTCTAGTTAATCATGAAGCCTAAACCCATCGGAGTCCGGTCCGCTGCTAGATAACCAGGCCGAGGTTACGAGGGCAGAATAATATATTAGAAAGCACGACATAAACGAAGTGTGGGTGCGCTAGTTAGCGTTAGCCTTCTTTTTTTTTCTTTTTTCTTGTTTGACAGGTTACTGGAAATTAGCATGTGACCGTGCAGCTGGAAATCTTTACTGTTGAGCCAAAGTGATGTAGCACCAAAAGCTATGCTAAATTACAGATTAGCGATTGCAGTTAACGCTGATTATTTGATTTCAGGTGCTCATTTGAAGTGAGACTGAGTGGAAATAACTTCTAATTGACTTCTAATTTAAAATCTGATTTTTAATCTGATTGTTCTTGGAGTATTTCAGTGCCCTGAAATCTGTAGTTGCAGCTGAAGTTGTCTGCTTGGCTTTAGTGACATTTCATATTTTGAGACTTGAGGACTTCATGAGTTTGTCACATTACCTGGAGACCTGAGATGATGACGAAGCATGCTGTTAAAACCATATAGTTAGTTTATAAGTGTCCTTTGTCCCATGTTAAATTGTAAACACTTTGCTGGGCCAATGTAGCTTGAAGAGTGTACTTTGTTTTAAATTGTCAGATATTTAATGGGGAAATGAGAGCAATTGAAACATTTGCAAATGAAAATGCAGTGAAGGCAAAACAGATTCTAACATTTCAACTAGCTTGATGGTCAGTATTTGGTATGACCACCTCTTAGATTTGATCACAACCCTAACCTGCTTAGGCAAAATTTCTTGTGATTTCCTTAAGTAGTCTTCAAGAATAGTTCTCCAGCCTTCTTGAAGGAAATTTGGATTCATCACTTTATACCTGCTGCCTGTGTCAAGTCTTTTGTTCTCCACTTGTCTGGTTTCTTCAAACTTTTTACATCACCCTGCACACATGCAAGATGTGCCAAAATCTTCAGCCGCAGTGCTTTAGAATTCACTGAACTGAAAATGAGTGTAAAAAGCAGCCAAAGTCACACTTTTTATAAGACCTTCAGAAGGCCTAAAAAAAACTAATGCTCAAGACCAGTTTGTGTGTAATATTGAAAAGTCCAGGACTTTGGACAGACTAATGCTCACTCACGTTCACTCTGTGGCAGGTTTATATAATTTTAAGGGGGGTGATAAAATTAGGTCAAAATGTAACCTAGGCTGTAGTTGGATATTCATATTTGCCCTGGAAAGTTTGTGACTAAGCGGTGAAAATAAAAGCACTTAAGATGCACGTTTGTAGTCCATCTTATGGACTGTAGTTTAACCACAGTAGATGCACGTCAGCAAAATTAACTGTCACATTATTAAACAGTCTGAGCTTTACTGTGCTGCTCTTACACATTTGCTTGACCATTTTTCTGAGAGGTAAAGTTATTGAAAGAAGTGTGGGTGGGTTTTTTTTTTTTGTTTTTGTTTTTTTTGACCAAAGCCTTAACCTTGCATATCTTTGCTTTCAGCATCCTTGCTTGGGTGCTCCTTTCCCACAGCTGTGGTTCTCTAATGTTGCATATATTGAAAACAACTGTCTGTCTGGTCTCAAGTTCTACCATTTGGTTTTCTTTAGTATTTTCTAGAAGCCACAACCCTCTGCTTCCTGGTTACACCAACACCTATGAACATGTGATAAGTGTTTGCAGGCGCATTGGTATTGGACAGATTGTGTTTTGCCTCTTTAAAATATGGTAAAATTAAGGTATATTGAGAATGTAGCTTTTTAGACTGAGTGACCTCTACCTAATTTAGCCTACCTGTTTGTCAGCTACTTTCTAAAGGATAAAATGCCATGATTTTCATTTGTTCTGACTACTTTCAGAAACGGTTTTGTTTTTTTCTTTTCAGTATTCCAGCTATCAAATGGCATCGAGTTCAATGTCACACAAGATGGAAAGTTATGCCTGTATGCCAATCTAAAGCTCGGGTTCTCGGTAGACTATGAAGATCTTGACGATGAGGTGGGTGTTTTCATCCTAGCCACGTGAGCCAAGATTGATCCTTAAAGCATATATTTAGCACAGCAGTTTACAACAGTCCTTATGAAGTACTATGCTAATGTGTAAAAGCAGTAAGACCACCTCAACAGTGACTGTGTAACCCACTATCATGTGAAGGAAACGTGGGAGTCACTAAAATGAGCACATTCTTGCTAGTCAGCATTTTAGTTTGTTTTCCTGCTGGATATCCTGCTATTGCAGTGTCCTGTGTTACTTGTAAGTTCTTGTGCAGTACTAAGAAATTCACAGAAATGGAATTCTTAGTAATCTTTTAGTTAATAGGGTGTTTAATTATATTTGCTCTATTAAAATCCAAAAATTTTATCTGCATATCCAAATGTTATACTCTTCCTCACTAATATAATCCCTTTTATTTAAAAAACGCTTCTTTTTTTTTAAAATTGTACAAGTACATTCAGGCTGAAGTTATTGCAGTTGACTAAAACTAAACCTAAAAACTAAGACTAGGTGTGAAAAATAAATTAACTGAAATATTGTACATAACTCAAAACTAAAATTAAACAGATATGTTCTTTTAGTCTTTGGAAATGAGTTTAACACTAGCAGCATATTGTCAAGTCAATCACCAATTTAAAAACCCAAAAACCTGGCTGGTCTCAAATGACTTAGTATTTACAGTGGAACAGCTTTGGTTTGAGAAATGGTTATCAGTGATTGTCTTATTTGTAGCTTTTTTTTATTCTTTTTTTTTTTTTTAAAGATGGAAGCATTTTGTTAATATTGCAAAAATTTAAATTTAATACTGCTTTGCCAACACAGTGTAGAAGATGGCTTCTGGCTCTGGAAAGTGAAGCAGTCACAGAAATGTCTTAAACCTGCATTCTAATGATCAGCAGGAGTGCCTTATCTGGCTGAAAATATTTTTGTATAGAATTGAGAACAGCTCCCGACTCTGACATCAGGAAACACTTTCCTGATAACTACTTGGTTGAATTAGTCTCGAATGAGGTTGATCTGGGGCACTTACTAACAACTTGTCAACCAAGATGGTGTCAGTGTTAACCACACTGATCAACAGGTGGTGCTGAGATGATTGTCCATCTTTTATATTGTCTGTGCTTGTTTAGCAGCCAGTAGTCTTGTGTAAACTAGAACTTGTTGTTGCAGCTGTCTCAAGAACTTAACTTGTCAAGTGTTTTCAGACTAACCTCAAACTTGTATGATCAGTTACATTCTGCCCTTTTTTTCAGACTCAGACTGCAGTGTTTCCACTTCCTGATGATGCCAAATCAGATGAAAGTACATGTGGTGAGACACAATCAGTGCTGAAGCTTAATTTTGGAGAGGGAAACTCCTGGAGTATGACTTTCTCCAAAACTGGAGAAAGTTACCAGGCCGACATGATCAACTTTACCTACAATCTTGGTGATCCCGTCTACTTCCCAAACTCTAAATCAGAGGGTAACTTCTGCATTTCTCAGTGCTGATTAATAATTGACCTCAGTGACGGATATATTACTGACATCATTTTTGGATTTCTTTTTTAGAGCCTGTAACTGTGAAAGGAATGCCTGAAAAAACAAACATAGGTGTGGACACTAGCTACTCGTGCAAAAGTGAAGAGCTGATCAAAAGTGGTGCTGTCAGCATGACTCTGTCGGATGTGCTCATACAGGCTTTCATCAGTGATGGCGTTATGAGTGACTCATGTAAGTACGTGCTCTGACACAGCTCATTCTGGCTGTAGAGGTTCCCACATGTCTGTTCACGTTCTCCTTTCTCCTCACAGTAACTGGCTGTGCTGCAGATCAGACTGTCATTACAAGTACCCCGACCACCACGCCTAATGCCACCACTGCTACGACTGTCCCGACCACTACACCCAAGTCCACAACCCCTACGACCCCTCCTACGACTGCGCCTAATACCACCACTCCTACGACTACCCCGACCACTGCACCTAATTCCACAACCCCTACCACCACTCCTACAACTGCGCCTAATACCACCACTCCTACCACTGCGCCTAATACCACCACTGTGACTACCCCTAAGACTACCCCTGTTACCACCCCAGTTCCCACCCTCCCCGTACCCACTACTGGGAACTACAGCATCAAGGTTGATAACGGCACAGCCTGTCTGTTGGCCAACTTTGGCCTGCGGATTGCTGTTAAGCAGGGCGAGGTATGTTTCATATATTCAGAATTATAATACTGCAGTTTACTTTTAACAAATAATTGGCCAATGAGCATTCTCAGTCCTTGTTTGTTGACTTTGCTTCTCTTCTGGCTGGCTTAGAAATTATTGGACATGAACTTTGATCCCAGTGGGGCCAATGTGTCTGGATCATGTGGCATCAACAGCAGTAATCTTGTTTTGAAGTCTGAAGAAATGACCATCAATTTCACCTTCACCAATGTAAGTCCCTGGCAGTGAAATAATTTAGCCATGTAGTAGATCAGGGTGCACACTGCGCACACTACATAAACTTCTACATCTCAGAGCCTGTTTTATAGTCCTTTTAATTTGACAACTCAGTAGCTGTGTGGGGAAACTTAAGGAAAAGGTAAGGCCTAATGGTATAATTACCTATAACACATAGTCTACAGTTTATATAAAAAAAAACTTCCCCTTGTGACCGAGAGAAGCAGTGGCCTACTCAGACACCAGACCTCCCTTGTCCAGCCATCTCTTCTAGGGGGTATTTAGGTGCTCCAGTGTGTCCTGGGTGTGCCTCAGGGTCTCTTCCTGGTTGGCCATCTAAATCACCTTCCCTATGAGCTGTCAAGGATGCATTCCAGGCAGATGCTCAGACTACTTTGACTGGCTCCTTTCAAGCTCCTCACCCCAGAGGAAGCTGAGTCCAGACACCCTTGAGAGGAAGGGCATCTGTCCTTTTTACAGCTTCATCAAATCCTGCTGTAGTTTTGTAGTTAAGTTCAGCATATTTCTGCCTCTGTTCCTTTGTGTGGATTCAAAGTCATGACAGTTTGAAATGTTTAACTTTATTTGATCTAAAGGCCTCATATGTAGCGACTAGAATGCTTTTGTTGTGTACAATGAGATTGGAGGGCTACTCCAAGATCAAGGACAGATCAAGGACAAATTTTTATTTGGGAACAATTAGAGTGTTAAGGCTTAAAAAATGAGGATGTTATTAAAATTGAGGTTAAAACAAAGTATAACACAATCATGATTGTGCTAAAATTAGCAAAGTAAAGCTGTTTGACTCCTAAATGAATCATAAATGATTCGGCTCTACCGCAGTATCTCCTCGTATCTGTGGTTGAACTGGTGAGATGCTGCATCATGGTTGTATAACACTACATAACTTCATGTTTTCTTACTTCCTGTTAAGTCTGAGGTGCTCACTATCACTCATTACCCAACAGAAGCAAAGTGTTGTGTAGGGTTTTTCTTAAATCCCACTGTCAGTGACCAGTATTTGAGCATAGGGGAAATGTCATATGTACTCTGTGTGTGGGGTTTTCTTTTTTTTTTTTTTTTTTTTTTTTTTTTTAAATTAAGCCATAAGTTTCCCAATTTAAATTTCTAAACTTTTACAGGACACAAAGAAATTCCATCTAAATGCGCTCGGTGTCAAGACGGCCTCTGGTAATGAAAGATTCATATATCCACATATATCAGGCACTGCCCTGAGAAGATTCCTAACTCTGTGCCTGTTTCTCTGAAGGTCCGCTTGTGCAGAACACCAACCTCAGTCTGTGGGAGGCATCTGTCGGCAGCTCTTACATGTGTAACAAGGAGCAGACCTTCAACATCACTGACACACTCACCATCTACACCTTCGGCCTCCATGTGCAGCCCTTTGGTGTGCAGAAAGGAGTTTTCAGTACAGGTAGGTTCTTCTTTAAATCTCCTTTTAGGCACAGTGGCTGTGATCACTGGAGAGAAGGGGATGAAAATGTTTTATGGATTAAGTGCCAGTTAAAGGGTTGGTATTTAGGGCAGACACTTTAAACAAAATCTACTTGGTGTTAGAACTATTGTCATCCACTCCCTCATAACTGTGCATAGTTGTAGATTTGTTAGCTGTATCTGGAGTTTGGGCCTGGACCTCATTTTTCTTATGTTCTGAGCAGTATCATTTCACCATTCCCTACAGTCCAGTGTTGAATATATATA
>JAVDPK010000857.1:527996-543890 GCA_034780415.1 Cichlasoma orientale | reverse complement strand
TTTATATATATTACTTTTAGTCTCTAGCAAACATTAAGTGCTTTTAGAGTAGAACAAGACAATGATGTCTTGCATTACTTTTTAAAAAAGCTAAGGTGAGCATATAGCAGATTAAGGTTCTCTTTGGTAGTGCAAAAGACTTGGGTTGTCTGAGGTAGTGCTTTGCTTCTGATGACTTGGCCCTAGATTTTTGTTGCTGATGATATGGTTTGAAGCTGAGGGAAGTCTTCCAGCAACTCAAATTTAAACACTTTTTAGACACAATTATCCTGTTTGACTGTATTACAGAGATTCACTGCTTATTACTAGCATTGCCACTAAACAAATGACTAATATGGTTGTTGGGATACTGTTAATAATTGAACAGACTGTATATGTGTTGGCCAGGTTAACACTTAAGTGTTTAATACTCGACTTGTCTAAATGGGAGTGTTACTGACCAGTTTGAGGAATTTCAAAGTGGTGTTCAGTGTCATGAACAAACTGTTTGTCAGCTGGAGGAGGCAACACCAGACAAAACCATTAGTATAAATACTGTTGCAGATCAATATCTAATCCAATGGTAACTGTTAGTATCAGTAGCTGAGTATTGACTTTTTGAAAACCATAGGCAGTGCAAGGACTCCTAATATCAGATTTTTCCTGCATATCAAAATTTTGGGTGCAACCAGTTTACTAACAACTGAAGGAAGCTGTGCTGTAAAGACTAAAGTTCAGGAAAATGAGGTCTGGGTCATCCATGTAACTATATATCCACAATTGCTTCTGAGTAAAATGGTTGAAAGCAGGGAGATTTTGGTGTTTGTGTGTGTGTGTAAAGACTCCAGATAATCTGAACTGTTGTCCTGCTGCTTCACTTATGCGTCTCAGGATGTTTTTAATCAAACTTGCTGTTTGTCTGCTGACTGACTCTCTCTTTATCTGCAGCCCAAGAATGCTCATTGGACGACACCAGCATCTTAGTCCCAATCATTGTTGGCGCTGCTCTGGCTGGCTTGATTCTCATAGTAGTGATTGCTTACGTGATTGGTCGAAGAAAGACTTACGTTGGATATCAGACCCTTTAAATCCAGATTGCAGTCGATCCTGTGATGGGTTTCCAAGCCTGGTCCTTGGGCATCTTGTTCAAATATTCAGGAGTTGGTCTAAAATCTTGGCAGTTTTGTATAATATCAGTGTGGGAGGACAAAGATTGTCTGTCTTCATATCAGAGCAGCTGCTGATTGAAGCATCAATTTTTAATTTCATAAAGATGCAGGATTTGCTCTCAAGGACCAAACTTGTCTACCCCCCAGTGTTGTCGTTGTGCTTTTTTTTTTTTTTTTTTTTTTTTTTCCCTTCCCTTGAATGTCTTTGCCTTTTTGTGTTGTGTTCTTTGTTAATGGCCAAGTGCAAGATCCACAGAGCATTTCTCTAAAATTTGGATAATTTGTCAGATAAAATATCTAACATTTACCCTTTACCAAAAACCTGGAGATCATTTTGCACATTTCTAGCATGAAATGTGACTCTAAATCTCGTGCTGTGGGATCCTGCACTTGCTTAGCAGACATTCCCCTTTTTGTTTAATTTGTCATTAATGTAAAAACATTTACAATTTTCATCCCTTCACAACTGAAGTTCCCAAATTATCACAGCTTTTTTCTTCCCAAATCAAGACTCAATTGGGTTTTTTTTGTTTTTTTTGTCCTTAATTTCACTAACAAATGTCTGCTCCATTTGGAAAGCTATAGAGAAATGTACCTTAGCCCATGTTTGCCCCTGTAGAGCAGGAGAAACCGTGGATATGTCCTGATCCTGTGGCTCCAGTCGTGTTGAACATGTCGAGCAGTAAAGGCACATGTGGAGCTAATGACTGACAATGGCTGATTCACAGTAAATTGTAAAGACCCTCAGACAAACCCATGAATGATGAAGCCATTGTTGGCGTTACATTTGCACATGCACTGTTCAGATAAACTGAAGACGTTAGTTTTTGTGCCCCCAGCAGAAAAGATTTTGGCATTAAGTTTAGAAAAGGGATCATACTATTGTGTAGATATTCACTTTCAGCACCGATGAAATTGGGATATTTACTTGTAAATGCACTTAAATGCTCTTTATATTTTTATGTTGACACTGTCACATGATCTCATGTAAAAGTCTGGGCTTTGGCCTGAGATCTGAGGGCTGTGGCTGCTGCAGGATTAGTGGGTGTTAAAGCCTCTAAAAACTTAGATTTCAGAACTCTGCATCTTTAAATGTTGGTCACTGAACCAGATTAAGACAAAACTAGCACAGGAATAGTTTGCCATGTTGGGGAAACTTGAGATGCATGAGAATCTCCAACTCTAACACATTTATATCATGTTTAATCAATGCTACCAACTCAGTTTTCCAAAATGCTGAACTGTTTCTGTAACGTTTCAGCTTATCTGCCTCTTTAGGACCTCCTTAGGCTGTGGTTTCATCAGATTTTCTAACAAATGTGTAAACAACCACAGCTGCCAGAGTAACTGTCGCGATGAAATAAATAAAATTTAAGAGGCTGAAAGCAAGTTTTCAGGAGCTTTAAGTCAGGCAGTTGCAGAGAAGTAGCATTGGGGATGGCAGGCCACAGGATGTTGGTGATAGAGCCTGTGTGACACAGTAGCTGTGTATTAGTTCAGAGTGCTGTGTACTGTTTGCTCGTTGCAGCCAGAAATTACATTTTTGAAGTTATAAAATTTGCTCTTCCCAGGTCACTGTACATGTGTATAGTTAATGGCACTTAAATAAGAGCTTTGACTTTTGCTTGTGATGTTTGTATTTCAGCTTTGTACAAGTTGCCTTAATGATAAAGATGGTTTTGCAGCATAAACACTTCAACACCTGTCAATAAATCTAACAAGCTTTGCTTAGTAAACTGTTTTGTGCATTCAGTAACTCACTGCTTACTTGCTGCATGATTTGGCTCCTTATTTAATTCCCCTCCACTCGTGGAGACGATTGCACACATACAGAAAGGGAATCTGTGCTGCAAGACAATCTCAGTTAATGTGTGTTATTTGGATACAACTGACTGCTGATTTCATCTGCCTTATCATGCTGTTAGCTATAATAAATTGGATTTCAAATTGTCAGTGGAGCTTTTAGTGTTTTCTATGGAAATAAAAAAACATGCTGTTGACCCACTTGAGTAAATGTTTATGCTTTAAATACCTGGAAATTTTCCTTATCAGACTACTTCTCTCTTTCAGCTTTCCTTGCAGTAACATACATTTTGTCCTTTGTTAAGCCTGAGACATTCACTTCTCTGCTCTCTTCACTTCTATCTAGCTGAGGAATGCCAGGCTGATGGGGAGAGCTTCCTTGTTCCCATAGCTGTTGGAGTTGCCCTGCTTGTTCTCATTCTTATTGTTCTGCTGGCCTATTTCATCGGGAGAAAGAAAAACATGGCCACCGGCTACGAGTCTTTCTAATTCTTCACTCAGAGCTTTCTGCTATACACTGGAGAGTCGCTGCCTTTGACTAATTGTGAAAAATTGCCATTGTGTTGTATTGCTGTGTCTGTCGTGCTGAGAGGTGTTCACAGGCTGAGCTGGATTGATGCTGTTCTGTCTGTAATTTTGAAGCTGCAGCTTAGCCTCACATAAAGACCGGAAACGGCGACTCTGCATCTTTACAGATTTAACAGAAATCTGTACACCAGCACCTCCAAAGCTCATAAGCTGTTTTCTCACACGTGCGCCTACCCTAAACTTTTCTACACATCAGTTAAGACAGAAAAGGCCAGCTCCCGTTCACTTGCTGAAAAGGGGCAAGCGGGTGTCGTATGTTCTGCCTGCATGCTACACCCAGGCAGCTCCATCGTGGCCTAAACCACATGGAGTTTCCACTTATGCACATAGACAGTTTCCTGCAGGAAATGGTTTAAGCATGTTAAATCTCTTGTTTACTCCACACAAATTAAGCGGAATAAATACGTTTGAGGGACTATATTTCTTGGTTGGGTGCAGTAACATTCAGGATTCCTACACATGAATGGCAACAAATTTGTAAAACATTAAAATCCAGTCATGTAAAGAATTTTATTTTGGTGGGCTTTTACCACTTTATTTTTTTCCTGTTTAGTCCACAGGTTGGATTTACACTGTCCACATTAACCTGATGAATTTAACCTGTGGAGCTTTTAAAGATGCTGACATGACCAGTTTCCAGTGTTTATGCTAAGCTGTGCTGACCAGCTTTTTATCAGCAGGTGTAAGAGAGGTATTGATCTGGTTTGGTAAGAAGGCCTTTTGGTGCATTTTCTAAAAGTCTGAACATTTACTGCATTTTCTTTAATAATTACTCACCTGAATTGATTTATTTTTTTGTGCGTGTGTGTTGTAATTAACTATCCTTCCCTCTAATCTACACTACAGTTATGTTGCTGATTTCACTTTCTGGGCTCTTCTCGCTGCTTTTTGCTGCTTTTTTAACCCAAACTCGCACTCTTCTCTCTTTTTTTTTTTTGTTTTCCTGCTGAAGCACTAACCTGCCCTTTCTGTGTCTCTCTCTCTGTCAGCTGAAGAGTGCTTCCTGGATTCTGATTTGAGCTTTTTGGTGCCCATCGCAGTGGGCGTGGCACTCAGCTTCCTAATCATCCTTGTGCTAATCTCTTACCTGATTGGTCGGAGGAAGAGTCGCACTGGCTACCAGTCCGTATAATTCAACCCAGCTGCTTCTTCTGCCCCTCACTGCTCTTAAAAAAAAAAAAAAACAAACCTTCCCAGCACTCTCCTGCCCGGATTTATGCTCTTTTCTGTTTCCCGTGAGGCAGCGTCTTCCTAAAAATAACCTTTCCGCTTATTTCGCAAACCCTTTTTCAAATTTCTCCCCGCCGTTTTGCTTTGATGCCAGTGACTGAATCGAGTACCAAAACATTTATGATCGATATTGCATCGTTTGATTATAGATCGCATGTTTTAAAAGTTAAATTTATGGCTGTGATTAGCCTTCCACTTCCTCCTCCCTTCCCTCCGGCCACCCCAGAGAGGCTTTTTGCTCTCAGTTTCTGTGCTGTATAATAGTATATGTGTAAATTACTCTCTTGTATAGAATGAATGACACTGATTTTTGATGACATGAATGTACAAGCAAGCTAATAGAACCACTGTCATTCATTTCCCAGTAAGTCTTTAAACTCCATGTAACATGAACCTCTACCTGATGCACACACGGGGTCACTTAATTGTAGCTTGATTAAAGGGATGATAACAGGACACTTACCAGCATTGGGACCAGCTTTTCTTTTGTTTTGTTTGTTTTTAAGCGAGAGATGTTCAGTTTTTGTCACTCATGGTAGGACGACTTTATGTTCCTGAAATGTACATCTGTTTACACGTGACTACTTGGTCAGCTTATCATGGTGTTGTTCCCTTGTAACCTTGTGATATTTCAAAAACACACACACAGTAGACTCAGGCCTACACCGATCACCGGGATCAAACTGCACACTACCCCCTCCGTGTGATAGTACACTAATGAGAAGTTCAGGTGTGAAGACGGCGTTTCCGCAAGTCGCACCGTTTCGTTCATGTGATTCTGAGCGTCCGGTCGCTCCCTGACAGTTTTGTGCCTTTCTGTTGCGCACCTCTCGAGTTGCTTGCTTGAAGCTTGTCTCCATCTGATGAAGAATGTGAATGTGATGAGCTTGTTTGACATAAGTGGGGAAACAAATAAAGTTTCGTTCTTGTTTTGTATCACTGTCACTCTTCTTTCAGTTTCTACTTTGCTTTACTGGTGAAGGTGCAGATCGAAACAGAAAATTCTTGTCCTTCATCTGATGTCTTAATGTCCAAAGCAGGATGTTCTCTTAATAAAGTGATCAATAATTAAATTTTTTTTTAAAAAGTGCAGCAGTAATATTGACAGAACATTATGCTCTTTTTAAAGCATGTTACAGGGTAGTTTCAAACATTTAGAGTTACAGAGGCCATCCCAGCTACCTTTGTGTACACTGGGAGTCCAACGCTTGGATAATATACAGATACAGACAGTAATTCACACCCACAGCCAATTTAAAATCGCCAATTAGCCCAGCAGATGTGGGAGGCAGCCAGGAACCTTCTTCCTGTCAGGCAGCGGTAGTTAAAGTCCTAAATTGACCATGTTTACTCTCTGGCAAAGTACAATATCGTATCAGTATAATCACCAAAGTTGATTGTGGTCTGATGGCATTAGAGAAGACAAAGTCACCAAAACTGGTTGAGGACCATGAATGCATCATCAAATTTCACGATAATCTATTTAGTTCAAGAGTTTAAAGGTTGCATCTGCCTAAAACGATTCTTTTGTAATCTGTTAACCTGACAACATCCTGAGGGTGCAGCAGGTGAAGCGCTCTGCCTTTAACACTACGTTAGACGAGCATTTCATTAAAGATAAAACATCTCAGGTCTTGAAACATCCTCAAAACCTTTTTATAATGTACTGAGTTTTTTTTTCTTTCATTGTAATCATGCAAAACTGTTGGAATGTTTGATTAAAAACATTTTATAACCTGTTACTACAATAACCCAGCTACCAGGGAACGTTCACACACATTTGGCAAACAAGGTTTCTTCAGGGGAGGCCGCGGTGGATCACATTCCTCCATCTCACCCTAGTGGCCTCCTCCTTCGTTGCACCAACCTTCTGCATGTCCTGCTTCACTACATCCATGAATTTTCATTGTCTTATATTCACTACTCCCTTCTTTACACATATCCACCCTCTCCACCCTCTTCTTCACCTCTCTTGTGCACTGTCCATTGCTTTGGATGGTTGACCTCAGTTAATTAAACTCATCAGTGTCTGACCTCACAAATGAGAATGGGGTTTCACTCAAGCTTGTATTCGTGTGACGGCAGATGAGAGAATACTCTTGGCAATATAGTGTAGATACTTCTCTGCTACTATCAGCTTCCTCCTGCAGTACCACAACTCCTCTCTTGTCACCCTATCACGTGCTTTCTTGAGCTCACAACTCCCTCTGACTTCCTCTAAACTTCTCCATCGATACTCTCAAAGCAAACATCACGTCACATCAACCCATCCTCAAAATGCTGCAGGCAAAAGGTGACGTCTCGGTTTAACCTTTAATGTTTCAGGAATATTATTTGAAGGAATAAACATCATTAGAACTTGCAGGTAAAATTTGCCAACGTTGTCTTGTTGTCAGTGAGTCTTGTGACCGAAGTGCATTCAAAGGTTAACGGCCATGAACGTTTACCCTGCTGAGTGAACAAATTGCTCAAACTGTCCGTTTGACTTTGCTCAGATATCTGCTTTTTATAACCTGTAACAGCACACACAGGCATGACTCGCACGCCAGCTACTGCCATGAAAACAAGTTGACCCCGAGGTTGCACAACGCTGAATCGATACGGAGACGAGTACGAACACTGAGTTTGTATAATGTTTTTTTATCCTTCCATCCGTCCAACCATCCATTTTCTTCTGCTTATCCTTTTTTGTAATATTTTATCTGACCTCAGAACCCAAAATATAGAAAAACATTTAAGTGGTACCCCATGTCTGCCACTACAGACTGCACTGTTGACAAAATGCAGACAGTGGCTCTCGCACTGTGAGGCAAAGAGCTGCTGCATTGGGGCACAGGCAGCTAGGGGAGAAATATAAAATGAAACAGAGCAAGCGAAGGCCTTACACTTGCAGATCCTCTCGTTAGTTTGTGGTTTATTCAGATGCAGCTTTGCAAACCTAAGCAGTGCTGCCGTGTTCTTTTTAGAGCGAAGAGGCTTTCTCCTGGCAGCCCTTCCAAACAAGCCGTACTTGTTCAGTCTTTTTCTAATTGTGCTGTCATGAGCTTTAACATTTAGCATGCTAACTGAGGCCTGTAGAGTCTGAGATGTGTCTCTTGGGTTTTTTACAGTTTCTCTGAGCATTGCATGGTCTGAGCTTGGGGTGAATTTGCTAAGACGTCCTCCTCAGAAGACTCATTGTGTTTACACATACCTGAATGTTTGCTCCTGGGAAGACTGGCAGCAGTTCCACTTTTGAATAATGATAAACTTTTAATTGTTCTGAAATCGCCTTCTAACCCTCTCCAGACTGATGGACAGCTGCTTCTCTGAGATCTTTGTGGATATCTGTACTCCTCGGCATTGTGTTAACGCGCATCTGAATACACCAAACCAGAAAAATTACAGAACTTTAATAGCTTTTAAATCAGTTCCGTGACTTTTCAGTTTACCTCCCAGAGTGTGAAGTTTAACAATCAATGCAATTTGTGGAGCTTCATTTAAAAATCTAGAGTTCAGATGTGCTTAAAGCTGTTTTAACAACGTGTCAGAGTTGGTGCAGGCTGTTAGTCATGTGGAAGAAAACTTGCAGTACATACCAGAACACTGTATTTATTGTAAGAGCTACTATAGGAATAAATACAACACTGATACCAAGTTTAGTAGCACAGTTCAGGCAGGATTAATACTATCACAGAAAAGTTATATAATTAAAATGGTACAGACCTTTCACAAACTATTTCACAGCACAGTATGTCTCTTTATTGATCAGTTATGTATAGTATTTCATTTTCCAAAGCGAATGTTTTTACAAAAGAAGAAGTGATACTTTATCATAAACGTATAATGCTGTTCTATTCAACAAAAATATAGTAATCATGTATTTGCATTTATTATGTCTTTTTTTTTTTACTGTGTAAGTACAGTACAAGTCCTGCTTTCAGTGTTTGCATGATAGTTCTTTGAATTCTTACAATATACATGTTTGAAAAATATAATGCAAAACAAATTAGTACACTTGGTCGCACAAAACTGTGCACAATAAAAACACAAACTAGACTGAAAAAAAAAAGAGTCTAATCCCCTATTAATGTTTAAGTCATAATTGGATTTGCATAGCCAGAAACGCTAACTAATGGGCAGAGTGTAATTTAGTTCGATTAATCTTGCTAATCATTACAAAATATCAGGAATCGAACGGTAACTCGCTCTATGCACTCGTTCCTGGTGCTCAGCACTGTTTGTTGTGGGTGCAGGTGCCAGTAGCACACTCAAGGTACAAAGAAACAACAAAAACACGAGTAAATACCTACTTCTTGAGGATTTTGTTTCACAGCAGAAGATATTTAAGTGAAAGACGAGGACAGGGGGGAATTTTATATTTCATGTAAAATAAGGGTTCAATATAAATCTTGTCTTGTGAATATTTTCCTGCCTCATCTCGTGAGCATCCTGCTGGCAGCGACACCTTCTCCTTATGCTCCGACGTCCAAGGAAAAGGTCACACTACCCAGGTAGCGGTCGGTGGGAGAATCGTTAATGATGCCCTTTCCGTTCAGTTTGCATTGTACTTGGATGTGAGTGTCTTGCTGCACTCCTGCAAAACGCACAGCCACCACCGGTGAAGAGTAGTTCACCTGTGAGGAGAGACACCGAAGATTAAGACCCGGCAGGTGTTTTATATTCGACTGATGCTGCGGCGGTTCTCCACAGTGATGGAACTTTCACTCACATGTCTGAGCTTCCCGTAGTACGGATAGTACTTCATGTCAAAAATGCTTTTAGGAAAAAACTGGATTTCTCCCAAGGCTTCTGGTGGTCCTCTCTGAGAGACAGAGGTTTATTTTAGTGACTTACATATTTTATTAATGATTCTCATCAATGACATGAAACTAAAAGAAAAACTGTACCTTAACTCCGCAAGTCACATTTATTGGTTTGCCCTGTCCAGGTAAGTACCCAAGAATCTATTAAAGAATAACAAGAGTGAGAAAAAAAAGAATTATATAAACACAAATGTAAAGACGCACCTTTCGGCTCTTTTTCAGTACATTTATTTGACTGTCTTCAAGTTTAAGAGTGGCAAAATCAAAAGTTATGAAATTTAAATTTGGCAAAACCTCTAATTTTCTCTAATATATATATATATATATATATATATATATAAGAAAGAGAGAGAGAGGAGGTGGAAGATGAAGTCAACTGTGATCAGCATGGTAATCTGAACACTCTGGGCAGTGACCCCCAAACTGGGGGAGCAATCCCGAGGATTCCAGGAACGACATTCGAGATCTCTGTCCAGAAGAGTGCAGTTCTAGGAACAGCAAAGATACTGCGCAGCACCCTAAAGCTCACAGGCCTCTGCTAGAGGACCTGAGCATGAAGTACGAAAATTGCCCATGAGGCAACTGTATGTATATATATATATATATATATATATAGACACAACTGATGGTGAGTTTCTTTGTGAGGCACCAATTTTCCTATATGCAAGAAAACTCACATTCAAATATGTAAAAGCATTCAAAACTGTTTTTAGATCTGCATGAAATAATCCCTCAAAGACAAAAAGCTTTACGTATCTGCATGTCTTCCCTAGAACTGCCACAAGATGTCGCTCACATAAAATAACCTGCTTTCCTGATTTTTAAAATTCATCTTTTGGTTTTCCTTTTTTTTAGTCATACTTTGTAAATTTGACAAGATCTGGTGGCTTGCTTGCTTGCACTCAGCTTACCCGGTTCATTCGAAGAAGGATGCATGGCCTTCCCTGAGAATAGCCATAGTGGGGGTCCTGCATCCCTGAACACTCCCCCAACCAGGATCGCTTAAACTGACACGCTTTCCGCTCTGCAGTCTCCTCCAAGTCTTCCTGCATGAAGTATGTCTCCTTATCGCAGGGAATATTCTTCCTCTGCTGAGCAGCATCGTTATATGCTGAAAGTACAGAGCAGAGAGAAAGAGGGAGGGAGAATGAGCAAGAGAGGGGGGCATAAATAAACCTTTGCAGCGCCCTGCCAGACTCAGGCCTCTGATTAAGGAAGCTTGACAAAAGCTGATTGTGAAAAAAACCCCAGCACTGAATAGCAGCCCTCTGCCCACAAAGAGGCTTCCCTTCCCAGCATGCCCTGCAAGAACCAAATAGAAAAAAGGGAACAAAGGTAGTGAAAATGAGGATTAACTCATTGCATGTCTGCTTCGTTTTAATCAAACTCAACAACCTCGTCAGACCTCCCAGCTATAACATCCCTCCACCTCCAACCCCCACCCCAATGATCATATCACTCACGCCTTAGATATTCATCCATAGACCTGGCGTACTTCTTCCAGGATTTGCGATCAGATGCGTTAAAAGCAATCTCATGGCCTTCTAGGTGCGGGGCCATCGTCATACCTGCCAGTGGAGACGCAGAGACAGTCAACTGTGCCGAGACTGAAGGAGATGCAACAGACAGAAGGACGGCCAGGAGAAGAGAGCAGAGGAAGTGGTTTGAGTTTGGAGTTATAGTTACCTGGTGGCATCACTCTATCATTGTAGGTGGGGTGGTAGGGACTAATAGACCACATGAGGCAAAACAAACAGCCACCAAACATGGCTGCAAGAAACAAATAAAGTCCAGCATAGAAGAGAATGATGAGGCCTGAAAAAAGAGAGTAAAACAAACAACAAAAAAAAGTATTAGGAGGATAGTTTTTTGTACAGTCTTTGCACAAATGTGGATTACATAACAGATAACGCAGCTCCCGATAAATTATGCCTGATCTGAGTGAGGGGGAATAATGAACCATAAACAATTTCCACTTTGCTCAGACAAACCATTTGGTCTGTCTGGACTCCAGCTACTGTCTTTGATCAGGACAGTCACTAATTTGTTTAGCAATAGAAAATCACATGTCCTCTCCTCATGTCTGGATTTGCAAATAACTCCAGTATGAAACCCCGAGGACTGAGAAATAGCGCTGGTCCGCAATTTTCAATTAACAGTCCATTAGCAACTAATCAAGCTAAACGTGCCCTAAATAAAATGGCTTTTGCTGTGTGGGCAATTTCACAGGGGACTAGCTGTAGCCAGCGTTGCGTCCCCAGAGCCACAAAGGCCTTTCTGTTTGAGCTCAGTGAGAATTCTCCCAGCTGTCCTTTCACTCAGGAACACAGTGAACCTCCGGTTGCCATCGTAGTGAAGGTCTTTTGCAGCCATAGAGGCACAGCCAGCTCCAAGGAGCCCCAATCACCCCACTCTGGTATTGTGTCCCCTCTTACACACTCGTCTCACAGGACACGCAGCACAGACTTCAACTCGGGGCCTTTCTTCAGCAGACACATGGGCCCCACTCTTCCACAAGTGTGCGCACACACTGGTTATGTGGTCTGGGGTTGCAGGATTTCAGCTTATGCAAGTAACACACACTTTCCACACACTTTCCTTAGATGTTCTCTCTGCACACAGTTGGATCATGTTTGCCATTGTGTGAGAAGGGAGGGGGCTCAGCATCGTCACATAGCAACTATCCTGGTATACCAAGAGGCTGCTCCATCACCATTGACTCAACAAACTTGTCCGGTGTGTGGCTCATGCCAAAAAAAGTTCTCCAGCGCCCAAAGCTCGATTTGGCAGTGAGTTCTACAGAAGAAGAAAAAGAGCACATGAGCATCTCTACATGTTTTACTGCAACTGAGAGGCCATAAGCATGAAGTTCAGCAATGAGGTCACCAAGGCTTTGGGAAAGAGGCTGCGGAGAGCATGGTAAGATGTAGAGGAATGTGTTTCCTGGCCAATACGAGGCCTTGAACAGTGTGTCCCGCTGGGGAATCGTCCCCAGGCAGTCTGTTTTTGTCGGGACACTCTGAATCGTCCATGCACCTATGTAAACATTGAGGACACACACACTCACAGCACAGTGAGCTGAGTCACTGGACTGGAAAGACATTTCTCACCCTAAAACTATCCCTGAGTGCATCTTTAAAAAAAAAAAATGAAAGAAAGAAAACAACACTGAACCACTATGTTAGCAATTAAGCTTATTTAGGATGATTAACTGTGGTGCACTCAACATTAGAAGTGTAGTTATGGACAAATGCACTAAAAAAATAAGATACTAAACGTCCCTTCCCCCATAACCCAACAGCAGAGAACTTTTTTTTCCTCATCAACTCACTCCAGCTCTTTCCAGAGCGACCCATGAATTCGTTGGTCTCTGCATTCCACAGGTATTTCTTCAGGTCGTCTATTTTCTGGTGGAGCGTCCTCTTGGGAATCGGCCTGCGCTTCCATCTCTCAAAGTTCAGGTCTTCCTGCTCTAGAGGCTGATGCTCGGCCAGCTCCTCCTGCTCTTCCTCCAGCTCTTGGCCATGCTTGAGTATCACTTTGTGGGGCTGATGGAAAGAAGAGAAAAAACCTTCACCACACATATTCTAAACTGCTGAGCTCTGCAGTGAAACCTATTTGCTTTTCAAATTATGGCAGAAAAAAAATGGCATGCCTCCTGATCTGAGTATGACCGATAATATAAACTGTCAGGCAGCGCTCTGCATATTAATGAACATCGCACTGATGGTCCTGTCCCCCGTTTCTGCAAATTATAAACCCGCTGGTGACCTTGTGGCACTCATTGGGAGAGCTGACCTCCTCTGAGTGGACCCTCCTGCTTGGAGCAGCAGCTGCAGACAGCAGAGCTGGAGGGTCATTCTGACAGCCAGCTGTTACTGAGTCTCAGCATCCAGAGGCCAGGACACACAGATCCCAGAGAAGCCACAGGACACATCAGAGCAAGTCTCTTCACTTGTGAGAGAGTGGCCTTTAAATTAATCTGCTGTTAATTTGTTCTAAGGTGTTTCTGGGAGCCAGTAACTTTGCTGTATATCAAAAAATGCTCGTGTGCTAGAGGAAAACAGAACAAAATAATTTAATCTCAGCACTCACAAGACTTCTAACGGGCTTCCCCTCAGCTCCTCCCTCTGTGGAACTGGGCTCCATATTCTTCACAGAAAGAAAACCAATCACAGTCCACCGTGTCCATTAAATTACTTTTCATTACAAAGCCAAGCTATCTGAAATACATAATCTACGCTCAAACACAAGTAATAACTCGTGATTTCAATGAAATGATTTCAATGAAAAATCTGACATACCTGAAGTATTAACGGATTAATAAGTCGAAAACCCTCTTGACCCCCAGAGGAAAAAAAAATATATATATATTTGTCAAAAAGTTTTGAGGGATTTCATTAGAAAGTTTTAGGCGTGCAGGAGGGACCGGGTGTGGAGAGCCTCCTTCAACTAGGCGCGCATCATAGTGAATGAGCGGTGGCCGGAGAAAAACTGGGGGTGGGATACAAAGTGCTTTTTCTTTTTTGGGTCCCACAGACGTTTTGGCAGCGGCCTGGATCGCCGCACTGTATGCTGTACACGCACACCATCAGCCATTGTCTGCTAAGCAGGGCTAGGACCGAAGCAAAGCCTGAATACAATATTTATAGCCTGTCCCAACGCAAGACACTGTCAATCAGCGCTTGACTGCGTACTGTAAATGCACAAAGGCCCTCCAGCAATAAACAGTTTTAAAAATCTTAATTAGAGATGCTTTGATTCGGCTGTTATCTAATCGAAATCATAAATCAAATCAAAGTAAATTAATCATTAGGTATTGTCCATGCACGTTCATGCGCACTAATCCAGCACCCACAATCTCCCGCATCCACTGCGCACCATAAACTAACCTCTGGTGAAGTAGTCCTCATTCCTGATCCCATCTGCACTCCGGTCACGTACCGCTCTGTTACCCCCATGTCGAAGTGGAAGAGGGGAACTTCTTAGGGAAGTTCTCTCCCCCCCACCCCCAACCCCAGCCCCCCTTCTTTTACATGAAAAGAGAAGTTGCGTCATGGAAAAAGCAATTCTTTGAGATTTGCGCGGCAAATCGTGCATGTGCGTGAGTGCTGATGTGTATTTTACAGTCAGCCAAATAAGGATATTTGCAGAGAAGCAAAACTCACAAGGATATTTTTTTTCAGAGTCCTCCTGTCAGTGCAAAGTAATGATCTGAGAACGGTTTTCCAAAAGTTAAGAGAATAGTGAGCAGGAGTGTTTCCAGGATTTTTACAGGGGGGCAGAAAATCTGAATATTTAATCAGAAATAAAATTGGTTTAGAAGACAATGGGCATTATTTTCAGGGTTATGTGCAGCCCTGTGCCTAATACACATGGTATTAAGAGAAAAGTGAAAAACACTGTTTTGCATTGAATAACTCAATGTCACAAATGTCACTTATATGAGCCAATCATATCTCATGCTCCCCCTTTGCGCATGCCATTTAAAGGGACATTCTACAATTGCAAGACATTTTCTGTCCCACCCATGAATTTGAAAATAATCCATGCACAAAATACTAAAACATACACTTGTTGTGTAAATTACACTTGTACTGAGACAAAATGTAAACCTAGTTGTTGACAAGGTGGGTTCCCCCCCCCCCCCCAACACACACACACACACACACACACACACATACAAGCCAAATTATGAAATATTATAGAATGGCTCTAAAAGCGTCTTGGATCGTTCCTATATTTTAATTATGCTGGTGTTGCACATTGCATGGGTTATTGGTTCATACTCAGACAACTAATCAGGAATCAATAAGGTAATTGATAAAGAAGTTAGCCCATTAGCAGAACTGATAATTGCTGTTGATCCTTACCCTGTTGGAGTTCTGATTGAATTTAACATGGCTAAGCTCTGAATTTACATTTTTAAAAAGTTAAGCCAGCTGTTATTATTGATATTGATATTGATATTGTGTTTTTTTTTTCAGGCTCTTGTGCAACACCACTTCTCATGTAAGCCTGAACCTGAAAAATCATGCTTGATGGGGTTTTTTTTCATCAATTTTAGTATTGTGTGGAAAATTATTATGATTGCCTTAGGTACCATCCTTTTCTTTGACCTTTGAGGAATTCTTAGTGAAAATATCCTTCTCCTGAGTAGTGCTTGTGAATGCAGCACTAACACTGGCTGCTCCTCTAGCCTTCTAATTAAAGCTTGATTATAAAGCCACCTGTAGCCTATTGTTTAGGGCAGGGGTCGTCAACTACATTTGTCCGAGGGCCGGAATTTATCTCGCCAGACACTGTGAGGGCCAGATACT
>JAVDPK010000857.1:500572-516805 GCA_034780415.1 Cichlasoma orientale | reverse complement strand
GTGAAATACAAAGGTAAAATCAAAAGCAGTCAAAAACGGCCATTTGTACTCAGGACTCACAAGGGTTTTAAACAAAGTGTCAGATAATGAGGTCAGTGTGTGTGCAAGTGGTCCCTGTGAGCAAAAAGCTCAGGCTTCTGGTTCCTCTGAGCACTGAGTTTCCTGCAGTTTTTTTTCTACTTTTAGGATTTTTATTATATGAAAGAGAAGAGCTGTCCCTCATATGGTCATCTCAGGCACACAACTCTGGCTGTGAGCAGAGAAGCCCCGCCCACCTAATGTTTAAACTTTCTGTGTGCGAGGGGCAGCCAATCAGAAGAAAACGAGCATAAAGGGGCAGGAGCTTGTTTCAGACAGAGCTTCTTCACCATGGCCTAATTTAAGGCACAAATTATTATTTTGAACTATGATTCACGCAAAGCTACTTTAGTAGTGTCCAAGAATAACCACATGGAGGTAAATAATTACATAATAGGTCCACTTTAAAATGCTCACTCATTTTAAGTTTTCAGATCTGATTTCAGAAATCAAAGTTACCTCTAGCTGCCCAGTCTGAGGCGTCACGCTCCCACCCTCCTCTGTGATGGGGAGGCTGCAGACTGAGTGGGGTTATGTGTAACCGAATACTAGCTGTATTTCACTGAAGAGTGAAAGGAGAAGAGTTGGGCGGATGGGATCGGGTAAAGGGATGCAATGCGAGCGGCGTGCTAGATGAGACCCCCAACTGGATCTGAATTGTCCTCTCATTCATTAGTACTTCTACACACTGAAATATATATGTGTACTGCAAATGCAATACTGGTGTATTCCAGCTGGTTTCAGGCTGCTAGTGAAAAAACTCTAAATGGCGCATGTCTGAACCGCATTTTTAGCCTTCTCTAGAACCAAAACGTGAAGCTGGTGCCTCTCCCTCTTCTTCCACAGTTAGTGGCATCCATTGTGTTCATCAGCTTTGGAGTGGTGGCTGCTTTCTGCTGCGCTATTGTCGATGGAGTATTTGCAGCGAGGCACATTGTAAGTATCACAAAAGCTTATTCAACTAATCCAGTGAATTTAGATCACGCTAATTCCACTGCTAATAACAGCCTTTTTAAGTGGCACCAGCCTCATTAACACTACATTAGATGTACGGTAAAACATAACCCCCCCTTTCTCCTTGACTTATTGTTGACATATTTCAGACTGGGGTAGCTGCCACACCCTTCTCACGAGACAGATTTATTTTGTGGTCGAAGACTATTTTTCTTCATGATGCAAAGCACACAAAACAACAAGTAACCACTAATGCATTCTTAAAACAATTATGCTGAAATAAGTTAGGGCAGTGTGAAAAGGGAGATCCCCATTAGTAGGTCTTCATTTGCCAGTAATGGCATCAGTGAAGTGGAAAATTTTCCTTTGAAACACTGTCTGGTACAAACTCCAAAGAGGCACACTGCTGAATGAAGCGAATCGAGGAGCATGCTTGTTAAATATATCTATATTATCTATATCTTAATAGTTCTCAATCACATTTTCATTTTTGGTGTTCTCTGAGGAGACAGAAAATAAGAGGTGCAAAAATGAAGGCATCTTAGGTACAGTCATGATTATTACCAATGATTGAATTTTCCCTGAGAGCAAACGTTTCAAGGATGGTCACTGGTGGTGGTGGATGAGAGCTGGGTCTCTGGCTACGATCCAGAGATCAGACAGAAGTCTTCTGTTCATGCCCAGAATGTCAAAAAAAAAAAAAAAAAAAACCCACAAAGTTATACAATGTAAATTCATTCCCAAAAGTTCTACTCTCCTAAAGCTTCAACACAAATAACTTTAACTGTAACTTTATGCCGTAGTGCCATCGAGCACCTACACACTGCCCAGGGTGGTGCAGTGTGCTAGGAGTGTTGCATTGATGCACAAGGAAGCACCTCATATAGAATATTTGCTGCTACATCTGTCATTGTCAAACAGATTATTTTTATTATTAAATTGTAATAATGTGTAGTAACATAATTGTTAATAATTAAATATAAATGTGGGCAAAATTTACAACACTGACATGTACAGATAGGAGCTGCCTTAATTATTCAGTCAGGAAATGGAAGGATTTATGGCTCTAAGTTTAACACTATAATCCCAGCAAATATTTAAGTGTGTTTTAGGAGGAGACCTAATTGTTTCATCTGAAGTCTGGGTCACTCATTCAGGGTTATTAATTTTCTTTAAAATAACTTGAACAGGGAGGAAAATCATGCAAATAAACCACAAAACTCAAATGGCTTGATCGTATTTAGCCCTTCTTGTGAGTCTTTCACAGTAGAAATAAAAATAGATTTGAAGTCATTGACCCCACTATTTTCCTACTGCCAGTACTCAACAAGTTAGCCCAAATATGCATTTCACAGAGCCATAAAACTACCCCTGAGCGGTTTTACCTCTGGCTGCCTGGTCATATGGGAATAATTCAACTGAACCATTTTAAGATTTATTTTTGTTTTACCATTTAAGCACATCATCATGTTAAAAAATGATCCGCATGATTGATTTGGCGAAGATTTTATGCCGCATGCCCTTCCTGATGCAACCCTCCCCATTTATCCGGGCTTAGGACCAGCATTAGGAGTATATGGGACAGAGGAGGATGCTAGGGATAGGTTGTGATGGAGGGAGATGATCATCCGCTGTGATGACCTCTAAAGCGAGCAGCCGGGATTATGTAAAAAAAAAAAAAAAAAAAAAAAACCTGTTCAAATCTTTTGCTTACAAGGGCCAGCCAATCAGAAGAAAGTAGCTTTAAATGGGTGGGGAAGACTTGTTTCAGACAGTGGATGAAGTGAAGCCCAGTATAAGATAAATTAGATTGTTTTGTTTGTTTGTTTTTTACTTTGAATCATGCAAAGCTGCTCTACTGAAGCCCAAGAGTACCAACATGGAGCTGAAAATGAGGATAACAGGTCTACTTTAAAACATTATCATTAATGTTAGTGAGTGGACAAAATAAGACTGCATTCCAGCATCAGTTTCTTTTACTGCTTTTTCTGCAGGACCTCAGGCCTCTGTACGCTGGCCGCTGTGCTTATCACGCCAATGACGCATCTGAGCGTGATGTAAGAAAGACATTTTACTCAAGTTACAATGTCCCATTAAATGCTGTCTCTGTCAGTGTGATCATTACTTGTATAGTCTTGAATCGTTGCAGGGACATTGTAAAGAATCTGGGCAGGCTCAAAGAGAAGGGACATGAACACATTTTTGCCCTTCAGGTGCCGTGTCAGACAGCAGCGCGCACCTCCTGTAACCTGCGTGTGAAGAGCAACACTTGCTACTGCTGCGAGCTCTACAACTGCGGGAAGTGAGTACGCGGGTGGGGGTCGAGCCCCCGACAAACCTCTGAACCTGTGGCTTCTCGCTATGCAGTGTTTGGATTTTGATGTGTACTCCTGTGTCATTTTTTTTTTTAATTTGCACTGCAGCGGTGATCGTATCAGAACAGGATGTTTTCTTTTTTTAACCTTTGTTTCAGAGAACATCCTCTTATGGGACATCAGAATAAAGATGTTTTGAAAAAGTTTAAGAAATCATCCATGATTTGGAAGTAGGTCCCTTTTTCTAGGCTTATAATGGCCAATATTGATCAACTCATAATTTAATAATTTAATGGGTTTTTAAGTATAAGACATCATACAAATTTGCTGTAATGTGTCATTTCCTCTGCATGTTTGTGTCTCACCAAGCATTCGTCTGTGTCACTTCCCAGCTTTCTAGCAGCAACTTCTGAATGTTTAAACCATAAATCAAAGCCAGTTTTATGTTTTTTTTTATTTAACTATGTCTTGTTAATGTAGGTGTATCTTTAAAAACTACTAAACACTGTCAGTGACTTTTAAAGCTTGACTATAGGCTGTCTCCCTCTCTGTCCTACCCACTGGCCTAGCCGTGTCGAGTTGATCGGCGGCTACCATGAATACACGGATGTGAAAAGCTGCCAGGACGTCGTGCACCTCTACCACCTGCTGTGGTCGGCTACCATCCTCAACATTGTGGCCCTCTTCCTGGGCATCATTACTGCTGCGGTGCTGGGAGGCTTCAAAGACATGGTGCGTTCCACTGAATGAGCATGTCAGAATAATCAGTAGTGGCCAGTTGAGGTGATTTAAGCAGCTTTTCTGTAATCCTCTGGTGTCCGTACACCTCTGATACATCAGTATGCTCTGCTTCTTCATCAGACACCTGCTCCTGCCTCAGAGAGCACATCTGAACCAGAGGCCATCACAGCTCCAGTCCCCTCCGAGACTCCGCCACCCACCACTTCTCTCAACCCGTATTACAACACTGCCCCCTGCCTGCCACCTTACTCGGCCTACGACCTGCAGGTACTGAGCTGCTTTGAACCTGCAGCACACAGACAGACGTCTTTTTTGATAATACGCATCTTAAAAGTTTCACTGTGATATGAGTGATTTATGAGCGATAAAGATTTGTTCTAAAATGCAAGAATCCACCCGAAATAAATGAGAGAGTATCATAAATTAAGATTGCATTAACTCATTTAAGATTACATACTTTACTTGCACATGCACCAATGTCTGCAAGGTCAACTTAATGATTTATTGGTTTAAAATTGACAAAAAGTCTTATAAATTAGAAAACAATGATTATTAAAAGTGCGGTGTGTCAGGTCAACATACAGAAAGTACCATATAAAGATTTAAAATATAATGTCACATTTGACCTCTGACCTCTCCTTCAGGGTCAATAGATCTGAAGGTCAAAGTGATAATAATGCTGTATAGAGCTATTTAAATCTTCCTGCCATTGTTTCTATTGACAACATGCAGGCATATAGGGAATTATTTATGGGGATTCTAAATATCATGTTATAGTTTGCATCCTACTATCATGTCACATTTGACCTCTGATCTCACATTTATATTTTACATCTGCCTTTCTTTCAAGTTGACCCCAAAATGTGTTATCTTTAAAGAAAGTATTGTCAAGAGAAAGCAAATGAATTTCCTAGTTAGTTAGAAATATACTGCACTATAATATTATAAATAAACTCAAGTCATTCATGTCCAGTTATTTACAAATCTGTACCTATAATCCATTACCTACTGTACATGCACTAAGTCATTAACTGAAATCACATGGCAGCAACTCAGTGAATTTAAGCATGCAGACACAGTCAAGACAACCTGCTGCTGAAGTTCAATGGGGAAGAGGTGATTTAAGAGACTTTGAACAGGTGCCACTCCTGTCAGCTAAGAACAGGAAACTGAGGCTACAATTTGCACAGGCAAAACCAAAATTGGACAACAGAAGATTGGGAAACGTTGCCTGGTCTGTTGAGTCTTGATTTCTGCTGCCACATTTCAATGGTAGGCTCAGAACTGGGTGTAAATAACATGAAAGCATGGATTCCTTCTGGCTTTTATCAGCGGTTCAGGCTGCTGGCACTTTGGGTCCCTCGGTACCAATTGAGCATCTTTTAAACACCACAACCGTCCTGAGTGTTGTTGCTGAACATGTCCATGTCTGTATGACCACAGTGTACCCATCCTCTGATGGCTGCCTCCAGCAGAATAAAAAATCCTTTCCAAACACAGTCTGGCTGCAATTTCAGTAGCAAATGTTACCTAGAGTAGTAGCAAACTTTATTTCAGTCCCTGAACTCCATCCCGACACAAAGGAAGAAAACCAAAACACAAGGACAACAACAACACTTGCGCTTGTCCATCTTGGATACAAAATCCTGAATAAATCCTCACATTCTTGCTTTAATGTAACTGCGCCACAAATGTGCTCCACGGAATGGAGTACAGGAGGCTCTAAAAGCAGCAGCAGTAAATCAGTTATTTGTTGTGGGCTATTTTCAGCTCTGGGTGTGCAGTGACAGCATGTGGAAAGATCC
Source organism: Cichlasoma orientale (assembly GCA_034780415.1). NCBI lineage: Eukaryota > Metazoa > Chordata > Actinopteri > Cichliformes > Cichlidae > Cichlasoma > Cichlasoma orientale. Next base: position 510,912 of record JAVDPK010000857.1, on the reverse strand, counting down.
AAAATAAACTCCAGTGTATGTTTCTTAGAGTTCTCCTGGTGCAACATTGTAGTTCACTCACGTGTTGAAGCTCTTTATGAGGCAATTTGTGAAAGCAGGATCTCACTATTATTGGTGCTTGGGTTTTAATGGGATTTAATGACAATTGGGAAAATATTAAATATCTCTAGACTTAGTTCTAGCTATTGTATGCCATCATACAATAGCTAGAAGCAATAAAAATTCTGTTTAATAAATGTTTTCCTTTACTTGCAGGGCTCCTATGTATTCCCTGAGTCGTCGGGCCTGTCAGACGATTCCCAGTCTGGAGCCAGCCACCTCTGGCCCACAATGATCCCTCCACGCTATTCCCCTCCCCACAACCTTCCCGACGAGAAGCCCCCACCATACAGTCCATAAGACGGCTGCAAGAGAAGAATCCACCTAAAACATTATTGGGTGTTTGCACAGTTCCTCTGGGCTTTCCTTCATAATCCTTCAGATCCGCGTTGAAGAAAAGGAAGCGAGGAAGAGGTGGACAGCCACAGAGCACGCTAACTTTGAGTTCGGCCCAATACGAGGGAGGAAGCTTTTGTCTCCCCCGGGCACCACTTGCACTCTGGCCTGCACTGTGTGTGCGTTTGTGCACAAGCGCATCGCGAGAGACAACCTGCGCAAAGCCAGGACTGTTTACACATCTATCTGCCTTATGCAAAGTAAACTGACTTCCAGTATTGGATTTATTCTGTAAAGAAAGAAAGAAAGAAAAAAAAAAACTCTCCTCCAGCTCATGCTTTATGTTCACCTCTCTTTAACTGTAAATGCTTCCTTCCTCAAGAAGAAGATCCTCGCTGAGAGGATCTGGGCTGAGTACAGCTCCATATGTAAGGTTGATGTTGAGCTAGGTGAAAGCTTTGGCATATTTCTTGAATCTGAATCAGCTAGAAAATTCCAAATGTAAAACTTATAGGCCCAGGCATTCGTTTCCGTAGCAGTTAATAGTGTCACTGTGCATTATTACAGGCAGAGTTAGCAGTATTGGCGGTATTACATGCTCATAATGTATGTACAACAGTATGATACGCAGTTAGGCCTAACATATACAAACAGATCAAGATTCCTATTTATCAGATCTTCACATTATGTTTAAGAATATCCTGATCAGTGTGTGGTGAACTTTGCAGAGCCGTGTTAATGAAGAAATAAGCTATTGTACCTACAGTAGTTGTTGAGGATGTCCAGTTAACAGTTACACTCCAAACCTTATTTATTGTGTTTCCACTAAAAGCTGCAAAGCAGGTAAGCATCGCGTATGTCTCTCGCTCTCTTTTTCAAGTAGCAGTAGTAGCACATTTGTGTCAGAAGGGTTATTCCATAGAAAAATCAGTCAAACGTGAGCCGCTGAATCTGCTGAGGGTTTGCTGAACAAAAAGAATAAAGGGTAGCAACGCTCAATCTCAGACATTAAATTGGTGCAGTTTCACCAGCTGCAGTTTACTGATGGGGTATATCGATTATAGAGAAATAGTTCTGAACAAAAATGTAATTTTGGCTTTAGATCGTGTTTGTCAGCCCTGAAATTTCATCAGGGTAGCTCCAGTACAAAAAGTGGAAAAAATAATCCCACCTAAGAATACAAACGTGGATGTGACCATTATTAAACCACCACCCTGACCCAGCCGCTGGTGGATGACAATCACTGCTTCCTGAGCACCATTAAAAGCACACAACAGAAATAACAATACTTAAATACATTTGCACAACAGTAAACAGTAAATGATATAGATGGATAAATATGGAATACAGTAATCAGTTAATATACACATTAAAACTGATGTATTCTCATCTCTCTTATTAGTCTTCCACACATAACAGAATCCGTAGTAAGTATTAGTGGCTCAGCACCCATTCATCTGACTTTCATCCTGCCCTCATGCACTTCCAGGGTCTGTGAACCGGAAAGTTTTTACAGTGTGCAGGAAATATTTTGCATGACGTTATTGTACAAATAAAACTACCTGTTTCTGAGGGGTTCCAGTTGTAGCCCCTCACTGATTTTTCCATGGAATGACCCAGAGGAGTGTGAACAGTCAGTGCTGGATTCACTGATATGAGGCGTCAGAAATTATAAAGCTCATCAATGTCCATGAAAACAGTCGCTGTCCGCTCTAATCACTGCTTTTTCTAATTTAAACAGTACATTCTCAGGAGCTGGTGAAGGCACAGCTCTTTTTTTTTCATCTTGTCATTAAAACTCATTTTATGTAATTCACACAGAGCTGTTTCTTTTAATCGAATCAGTTTTGGTTACTTCTCCACTGGGTTGTAGAAGAAAAGGAGGAACCTCTGCCACAACTTCACCTATTCTGAGGTGCATGGAGCGGAACGAAGAAAACACCACCTGTACGCACATGATTGGTTGTAGGTTTTTTTCTGCTTCATATGAAATTTTTAAATTGATGTGATAAAAGAAAACCAGCAGAGGTTGTTTTGTTCACTGTTGCTGGAGGGTTGACCTCTTGCTTTTTCTTTTGTTGCCATGCTTTTGTGGTTTGCAGACAATAAAATATACCCCCTGTAATTTTTTTCATTTAAGGTCACTGTGAGTTTGCCAGTTGTTGTGGTGAACAACTGTCCTCCTTAGTGATGAATGGAATTTTCAGTGCTAATGCTCTGAACATGCATAATTAACAGTTCCAAAAGCTGTCATGGTGCAGGCCCTCTATTCATCCTGTCTGAAACAAGCAGTTTTAGCTCCCTTTCTGTATGCAGTCCTGTGAGAAACTAACCACACCCTTACTGATTTTATGGGAATTAAGAGGGTAAGTAGCAGATTATCAATAAGTCTGAGCACGTCTATAAAAGCAGAGGTTTTTGGCACTTTGCAGGTCTGGAGCATTCAGGTGTGTTAGCACAATGTCACAATCTTCCCAGGAGTTGACATCCCAGCAATCCACCCCAAGGTCAGAGAAAAAAAAAAAGGGCTAAATCTCAGACCCTACAGACCTGCATCTGAACAAACCACAGGCTTTCTGGAACAATGTCCTTTGGACAGATGATACCAAAGTGATACCAAAGATGATGCCCATAATGCACAGCACCACATTTGGTCACATCCACCAAACACAGCAAATCAGCTGTGAAACATTGTGGTGGTGCCACAGAACCTGGGCACCTTGCAGTCATTTAGTCGACTATGAACCCCTCTGTATACCAAAGTATTCTAGATTAAAACGTGAGGCCACCTGTCAATCGGCTAAAGCTTGGCTGAAACTGGGTCATGCAACAGGACAATGATCCCAAGCACAGCAGCAAATCTACAACAGAATGACTGAAAAAATATTAAATTGATGAAAAGGCCCAGTCAAAGTCCAGACCTCAACCTGATTGAAATGGCGGGACCTTAAGAGAGCTGTGCATGAACGAATGTCTGCAAACCTCCATGAACTGAAGTAACAACAAGAATCACCTCCTGCAAATAAAAACCCTTTGTGATAAGATTTAAATGCAAAGTCCTCGCACAACTGTGTGCCTGCTGCACCTTCCAGCACAAAAAATATTTAATTTTAAAAAGTTCCCGAAGATAATTTTGATCAAAACTACAGCATGTAATTCTGCAAAGCCCTGTAGAATTGCACGCCAATAAGATTTTTGCTCTGGTTTTGAGATAGAGAAGGCACACTGTAGACACAAACAAGAAAATGTAACTGTTTATATGCTGGTGGACAATTTAAAGAAGTAAAAGAATAATTTATTTGCTGTCAAAATCAAGTGTGGCGCTACACAAATACACACCGTACATCACACACTGATGTTAATCTGTTTATTTAAAAAGAAAACCTGGACGATGACATGACAAAGAACAGATTCCCCTGTTAGCACTACTTGTACTAACCAATCACTAACCCTCGGACACAATGGAAAACAGAGCGGAAAGAATATAACATATTAGAAAACATCTTCTGCCTGACTGAATGCTAAGTGCTACAGCTACGGACTGTAATAATCAGTTTATTTCCATCCTATCATCACGCACGTAGGAGAAATCTCTAGCATTGTACATGTAGCCGGGCAGATTTTGTCATTTTAAATGAAGGGAAGTGGCATGGCAATTGATAGAAATAAAAATAACAGAAAGCATTTAAAGGAGACCCATTATGCTCATTTCCAGCTCCATACTGGAGTAGTTTTGCATGATTCACAATTCAAAATCATCCTTATTGCTTATAGTCGCATTTCTTACACTGGGCATTAGCCTGAAGCAAGCTGATTTAGCTCCTCCCTGTTTAAGACTGTGGTTCTCAAACTGTGGGGAGCGCCCCACTGGTGGGATGCAGAGCCACTGTTGGTGGAGTGTGGACTACGAATGATTACGTACTCACCCTGTTATATATGACCATCCATCGTTGTAACAGTACATGATTTACAGCAAAATCTTAATAGGTCCCCTTTAATAGACAGAAAAGGTTTCTTTTTCAGTGTGCTACAAAAATTAAATAACTGCATACCCAGGATGGCAAAGTACAAATATATTTCAGTTCATATTCAACATTCTCTTGTACAGAATTAGATTTAAATCAGAAATGGGAATGATCAGTCCTGAAAATCCATCATTTCATGTGTCATGCACCAAAAACTGGCTGCACATACACACACACATAAGTAAAAAGAAAAAAAAAAGAAAAAAAAAACGAGGTTTCATACCTCAGTTAAATAGGTAACCCCGTTTCTATTTTATCAAACAGGCCTCAGCTTAATGTCATTTCAGGATTAAGGGAACGCGGCGTGTTTAAAAAAAAAAAAAAAAAAAAAAAACCCACAGCTGTTTTATTTGTACCTCAGCACATTTAGCTGAAATATTCTGGGCGATACAGACACACAGCATCAGTATACATTTGAGCTGAGAATAGCAGTGACTTCATACTGTGAAAATTAAATAAAAATTCTTCTCTTTTTTTTTTGCTTTTTCATTCATCGAAACTCTCCACTTCTACTTTGTCTGAACCGCTTCTATTTCTTTGCTAACTTCACTGTCATTTATCGGAGTGATATAAAAGACCATGGCTATTAGAAAAGCAGAGTAACACGAGCAAAGGTACAGTCACATTACACCATTCGCTCCATATTTCTTCAAATATAAAGACGAATTACTTTCCTGATTTGGCGCCGGCTCTCGCACGGCGCAACTCAGACCCACTGGGAAACTTAATAACTGTGTTATTACTACAGTATTAGTCCACTAATTTAATCAAACTGACAGACTAATGCGACCGTACCTTACAGCTGACACTATTAAGAATTACATGAAATATTGTTAATGTGAAACCGAAGAGAAAAGGGAGGGGGGGGGGGGGTTCACCTAAAAGGCACATATTATAAGGAGTGGCGCCTGCTGGGCTTAGTAGTACTCCGCTGCACCCTGTGGAGGCGTGTTCATGGTTGACTCCGGTTGTGCGCGACTGTTAGGTGGCATGTGAGCGTCGGGTTCGATGAAGATGTCGTCCCAGTTCAACATCCTGCTTTGGGTGGACGAGTGGACCGCTTCGCCGACTGAGGTTATGTGATGCACGCTGCCATCCTCTGATATTACCGGTACCCCTGGCCCATCTGTAGTCCACGAGTACGACTTCATCTGAACCGTTTTACATGGCAGCAGGCGGTACAAGTTGTTGGTGCCGTCATCTTTCTCTTTCCTCCCACAGGGATCCTGATTGTGGACTTGCTTGCAGTGAGCAGAGAGTAACTGGTAGTTTATAAACATTTCATTGCACAACAAGCACTGGTACCTCCTCTCTCCTGTGTGGTGGATTTCGTGTTTAGTTCTGTACTCTGCGAGGGCAAACACCTTATTGCAGTAACGGCACGGGTACTTCTTTTCCCACGAGTGGGTGTTGAAGTGACGGCGCAGACTCGGCAAACACACGTAGGGCCGCTTACAGACAATGCACACGTAGAAAGTCTTTCCATCCATGATGAGCTCGTAGTGATCCTCGAGCTCCGTTTTGGTCCTCTTTTTGTTTGGTCCTGCCTTGGGTGACACGGGTGTTTTATCAAAGGGTTTCAACGGCGTCGCCATAAAAGCTCTCTTCCCTTTATTGGCTTTGGAGCCTCCTTCGCCTGGATCTTCTTTCACTGGGACAATGTCATATGTGTCTTCTCCGATATTAGCATACACCTTACAGCCTGATGAAAATGAATCAATTTCTGTGGCTGTGCTGAGTGTCACTGTCTTTTTACCCGTTATAGCAGATTTGGGAACATTGGTTTGAACTGCCGAGCTTTCCGACATATCCGAGAGTCTTATTTTGAAGTCGCCCTGCTGAGATGAAGTAGAGACGTGCTTCTTGTGGACTCCCATTATGTCGCTGTTTTCAGAGGGCTGAGAGGCACTCGACGGCTCTGGGGTCAAACTGCTTATTCTGGCTGGTGTTGAGGGAGCACTTCCTGAGGAAACTCTGGCAGGGGAAGATGAGTTGTTGGAGCTGCTGTCTGGACTCTGCAGAGGGCTGCTGTCTGTTAAACTTGGTTTGGAACAGCTGACGCTGGGAGGACTTGCTGCGCATGGTTTCGAGGGGGTGGTAACTTTGTCTTCATGTTTTGACGCCATATGATTTGATTCTGCATTTTGGCTTGATGGGACATTTTCTGCATCTGCTTTCTCCAAATCAATGACCTCACCAGAGTTGGCCACTTTGTTGTGAGCGTCTGTTTGTGAGACAAACAGAACATCGCTGTCTGAGTCCTCCTCGTTACCTGCAGGCTTGTTCACCTGGTTAAACTCCTCCGCAGATATCGAGAAGGACTCTGTGATGATCGGCATCATCTCTGTGGACGTGTCACTTTTACTTTCCACCTCCTTAGACAAACCAGGCAGGCCCTTAACTTGTGATAACGGTGAACCCAAGTTTGCAATGAACTTGACTCCCAGTATCTGCCCAGCATTTATGAGCTCCTCCAGCATGTCAGAGCGGACTCGGATGATCTTTGAGCTGTAAATATAGTTGAGAATCTGCTCAAAGATCTCGGGCCTGATGAAGTTTAGTTCGATCACTTGCCCAGCGACGGTAAACAGCTGGTGGAAATACGTACTCGAGGCAGACAGGATGGTTTTGTGAGCTCTGAACTTCTTGTCCTGTATGATAATGGTGATGTCGCAAAATAATCCGTGGCTCCGCTGCTCATTCATGTTCTTCAGCACAGCTGCTGAGTACTGTGTGTCGGTCGCAGATATGAGCTTCAGATTTGGCATGTCTACAAAGAGAGAATAAATTAGAGTCAAAGCTGTGAACACACAACAATGTCAAGCAGGTAACATAAAGTACTTTTCACAGACTCAAGAGTCACAAAGTACTGAATAAAAGGAAATACACAAAAGGTTTAAGAAATAAAATGATTAAAAGTAAAAAGGAAAGTGAATACAAAATTAAGATAAACAATCAAAGTACAGCTTCATTTTTAGATTTAACTGAGCTTGCTTGTTTTGCGTAATTTTTTATTTTAATTTTATTTTTTTCTTATTGAGCCACTTTAGTTTGCCAGTCTTGAATTTATTGTTCTGACCTAGTCTACTTGATTTAAGCTATTTTGCTATAAGTTGTGTTTCCCAGTTTCCCAACTTTTGGGATAAATAAAGCAGATCTTATTATGTCTTGATTATAACATTGCACCACGCAGGTTAACTTGAGTCAAAGAGCTGGCTCGAATTCAGTTTTGCTGTTTCCTGCTTTTCTAGTTCTAACAGTATCTGGCACAGGACAGGAATACCTCAACAACCAGTACGGTTTACATGAGGAGGTTTAACCTGAATTATAGGTGATGTTTTTCCAACACTTCCTCTTAGACACACTGAATCAGCTAGCTGGAACCACGGTAATGTTGTACTCCACACATCCACATTATTGGCCAACCTATTGACTGAACATCTGGAGGCAACTGTCATTTTTTATGCTCATTATGCTCACTTTACATTTCAAAGAGCTACAATGAAAACTACAATGAACTGTTTTAGCTAGTAGTAATAATAATAATAATAACAACAATGCTAAAATCATAATTATAAAAAATGTTAATAGAATACAACAGAACACTGTGTTAGGGTGTATATAATACAGAGCAGCTTTATATGTATATATAAAAAAAAATAGATCCATAAATTCAATGGGAAAAAAGAGACGGCAAAGTGGCTTAGTGTAACAGAGTGTTACATTTTTAAAACTAACATTGTAAATTGCTGAACAAGTGTCTTCAGAATATTACAAAATATTCCAGCCATCCATTTATCCATCCATCCCTTTGCCTCCATCTCACTCCATCCCTCTGTCACACCCTCTCCATGTCCTTCTTCAATACATCCATGAACCTCTTCTGTGGTCTTCCCCTTTTCCTCCTGCCTAGCAGCTCCATCTTCAGCATCCCTTGCCCCATATATCCACTATCCCTCCTCTGCACATGTCCAAACCATCTCATCCTTCCCTCTCCGTCTCCAAACTGCTCAACCTGAGCTGTTCCTCTGATGTAATAGTTTCTAATCTTGTCCATTCTGGTCACTCCCAAAGAAAATCTTAGCGCCTTCAGCTCAGCCTCCTATCTTTTTGTCAGTGCCATCATCTCCAAACCAAACATGACAGCAGGTCTCACTACCATTGTGCAAACTTTCCCTTTCACTCTTGCTGCTAGCTTTCTGTCTCAAATCTCCCCTGACACTCGTTTACATCACACATTATTGATTTTAGGCATGTCGTTCATGCAGATAAAACATTTTTAATTTAGTTTCCAAAGCAGGTTTGGTCATTGTAGTTTATCCGGTAATCAGTTTCAGTGGTAGTTTTTGTCTTTTTTTTTTTTTTTTTTTTTTTTTTTTTTTTTTAAATCACTGTATTACAGGAGACAGGTCTAGTGTAAAAATTTGGAAGTTCTGATCATGTATTACAAAAAAAACCCAAAACAAAAACAACACTCAGGCAAGTGGACATCCCCTAAAGGGCACCTCATCAGCAAAGACTACACCTGAAGTGATTCCCTCTATATTTGTTTTAGTTTATTTTAACTATAACAACGCAACCTTGGACGGGATGAATTCGTGTCTGTGCCAACAATGTCAGACATGCTAATTATTTTAGCCTGCCAACAAAAACAATACCATCTCATTAGCTGACGGTGGATAAACATCAATTTACCGGAAATTTTTAGTCTCTTGTGAAAAAGAAAAACAGGTTAATAAACACATTTCAAAAACCATTAACGGGGCACTGAGCCACACTGAGAGCTCAATTATTATTTCTACTTAAGCTTTTAAGACATCTGTCGCTAACAAAGGTAGCGCCGTTTCCTCTTTAATGAATCGCGGCCCGCTGTTTAGCATCCTGTTAGCATCTCTCTAGCGCAGGATGGCAGTGAGTAGATGCCAAACGGAAATCCTCTCAAACAGCAGCGTTAAATTAACGAGGTTTACCTGCAAACCTTAATGATTTTCGTCAGAAGTGAGCAGGATCGAAGCCAGTGGGTATGTTAATGAACTACAAACAATGGCTAACAACAGCAGAGAGCCTCAGTGTTCATCCTCAGCCACCAGGAGTCGCCATCGTAAACGAATAACAGCTATCAAGTACAAACTATATGGCTTTAAAAGACATTTAATAACATCACACTGGCTTCATAAAATACAAATGAAGCTCAGCTCGGAGGTTATTTCACCTGAAAACTGTTTACTTTTTTTACACGCCGGTTAGCATCACGATAACTACCGGTTCACCAGCCTCGCTTTCAAAATAAAAGCTCGCAATGCTCACAGGTGAATAAACAGTAAATTTTATACCTGCGGAACACCGTTTGGGTTCAGCCTGTCTTTTTATGCCGGGATCCAGCGGTGAAAGGCCCTTAAACTCTCTCTGAAGCTGATCGTACATCATCTTCCTCTTTTGGCCCTGGTACGGGTTATACTTTTCCGCGTGTTTTGCGTCGTAGTGCTTCTTCATGTTGAACTCCTTAAATAAAACCTTCTGCCTGCAAATGAGGCAGGTCGCAGTGGTGTCCAGCTCCGTGAAGAAGAACTCCTTCGCCACTTTCTCCTCCACGGGCTTGCTCACGGGCTCCGATCTTCTTTTAATTTGAACTATAGAAAAAGACATATCGATATGCGGAGCTGCGCTGTTTCTTTGCTGCGTATGAAGGCGCAAAATAAATGAACACGCAGGCCAGTTTGCGGAGACTGGTACCGCTAACGTTGAAGTGTGCAGTAGGAAACACGATCGTGTGTTTGGTCGGTTAAATCCCGGTAGATCCGGTGGCATAGATATATATACATAGATACCTCGTTGACTGGTTCGGCCCGCTGATGCGACGTAACTGTGTGTCCGCCATAT
>JAVDPK010000857.1:490020-500472 GCA_034780415.1 Cichlasoma orientale | reverse complement strand
TCTCATGTTATGGTGGCCGCTTTTGCTCCCTCCAATATGGCGGTGACGTAGGCATACGAGTCAGCGATCAATGCGGTATCTATGTATATATATATCTATGTCCGGTGGCGTGTGGGCGCGTAAGCGAAAACCGGAAGTTGGGTTTTTAACGTGACGAAAGTCTTTGTCAGTTTGTTCAAATGGTTAAGCGTTTAAATTGTAATACCAGCTCTAAAATGAATAAATCTGACTTAGACAAATTACCCTCATATTATAATTAATTAAAATTAAATTAACAGTGAAACTAACAGAACATTTTTGAAGAAAAAAGTAAACCGAGTCAACCCACTCTGGAAATTGAAACAGGCAAACAAATAAATACAATTTAAAGGTAATAAAATATATTTAATATTTAAATTGATGTTCTTATATTATTTGTTTTTCCTCTTATTTCTATGATTTTCATTCAGTATTTGGATTCATATCATATGCTGAGATTTTCACAATAAATCATTCTTGATGTAATACTGCATGCTTAGCCACAAATTAAATGAGTTATACTTTCCTGCTTGTCATCACCATCTGTAAATACTGACCTGCACGTCTGTGGGAAATATATCGGTTTGGTGGGAACTATTTGCGATGGGATATGACATCGGATTATTTTTTGCGAGGGACCAAGCAGGACTTCCTGTTATTGAACGGTCTCACTGCGCAAGGAGAAGAGAAACTGAGTGCGACACGTTCGAAGTCTCTTAGATACTGATTGAAATTAATTCTTTTCTACCTGTCCTGTAGTAAGTGTCCTGCGGTCAGAGGATATGCCTCTGTCGGATCGGTCAAGTTCTGACGGCGGCGGGGAGTCTCGCAGTCCTCGGGCCCGTAGACCTCGGACCCGCTCCCGCAGCCGCCACCGCAGCGGCAGTCGCGACCGGAGCCTATCTCCGGACAGCTTCGGGCCCAAACTCCCGAAGCCGCGCAACCGGGAGAGGGAACGCGAGGAACGGGAGCGTAGATTTAGAGAGGCGAAAAACATTAGACGGTTCCGCATAGCAAGCCCCCGTCGTAGCGGGTCAAGGTCCAGATCCAGGTCCAGGTCCAGGTCCCGGTCCCGGTCCCGGTCCAAGGAGCGCCACAATAACAACACCAGCAGCAGCAGCCACAACCACAGCAACCACTGGTCCGAGCCTCCGGGAAAACACGGCGGCCTCAAAGATGATTATTACTACGAACAGCAGAGGGACGACGCTCAGAGACAGAGACAGGAGGCCTTCATCGCAAGGTATGAAACCCCTCCATCACTGTGGAGAGCCATTGTACAAATTAGTTCTCAGGTATACATAGCATATTCACGCATCTTATGATGTGCCAACATTATGATTTGATTCGCCTTAAAGTCAGTAAATTATAATTATTCTGCATCAGCTTTAATTCATTTTTTGCCAAATGACTTCTACACAGCTCAGATTAACAGTCCTCTACAGGTGGATTTATCTGCAGCTTGATCAGTTAAAACAGCTATTTGTTCTGCAAACCAAAACCATCTTTCTGTCTTTTTGTTTCAGGCGACTGCAGGAGAGGGAGAGGATCGGTGAGGTGGGTTGTCCTGAAGTTTGGGGATATTCGCCCAGAGTGAAAGAGCCAGAGTGAGTGAAGAACTTCCTGTTATGAGGAGACAGAGTAGCTACAGATCCTCAAAAACATTTTTATTCAAATTCATTGTGACTTTCTAGATCAGGTTTCCTCTTAAAGTCTTTAAAAGGTCTTAAATGCAGCATGCTCTTACCCTGGGAGAGGAATCAGGTGTTCTGTCTTTGCTGAAGTGACAAAATCTCAAATTTCTTTTCTCTCACCCCCCCCCCCCCACCCCCCAAAAAATCAGCTCCGATGAGTTCACACCAGTTGAAGAAGATGAGAAAAACAGCAGTTCAGAATCAAGCTCAGAAGGTACACAGAGTTTAAACACAATTTAGAGCAACGCAGTGTGTTGTGTGATTTTTATAACACACCTGTCCTGTCTGTGATTATCAGAAGAGAAGAAGAAGAAAAAGAAGAAGAAGAAGAAGTCCAAGAAAAGAAAGAACAAAAAGCACTCAGAGGACAGCGAGCTGGAATCGAATTCAGATGGTAAGGCGGTCAAAAGGAAAATGAAGGCTTGCCAGATAATCATATTCATCAGCTGAACTGTCATGTTTATGTGTTTCAGAAGAAGAAATAAAGAAGAAGAAAAAGAAAAAGAAGAGCAAAAAGTAAGTACTGCTATGAAGCTGTCCACCAGCTCTGTTGACATGGAGATTTCCATTTTGACTCACCAAACATCCTGTTTCTCGTAAGGTCTAAGAAGTCCAAGAAGAAGAAGGCGAAGAAGAGCCGGAAGGAGTCCAGCAGCGCCTCTAGCAGTGAGGTGTCAGAGGAGGAAGAGGAGGAGGAGGAGGATCCTAATGGGGTGATGTGGGTGGAGAAAACCTGCATAGATGAACATGTGGTCGGCCCCGAAGCTCCGCTCACTCACATGTCTCAGAATGACCGACCTTTGGAGTGAGTCTCTGTTCATGTTTTGCCTGCTTTAAAGTGAAGTGCACCTAACCCTCATAAAAAAATTAAATCTGTTTGATCTAGTTCATCGGATGAAGTAAAACCTACTCTATGAAACAGTGTTTCCGTACCAGTACACAACCTGTTTAGATCAATCAGCAGGCTGAGTAAATGTAGCTGCCTGTATGAATGAAGCTTCTTTGTTTTTGTCTTCCTCCAGTTTTGGTCATGCCCTGTTGCCAGGTGAGGGTGCTGCCATGGCCGAGTATGTGAAAGCCGGCAAACGTATCCCAAGAAGAGGAGAGATCGGTCTCACCAGCGACGAGATCGCAAACTTTGAGAAGTCTGGTTACGTCATGAGTGGCAGCAGGTGGGTAACATTGAGAAGTTAGACGGTAAACTTTCACCTCAGCTGTGATCCAATTTATGCAGGAGCAGTTTAACATATTTAACAAATCAGTGTGATGCTGTGATGAAAATTCTTCTCACAAGTACACTGCCTGGCCAAAATACTACTACTACTACATGGATTTAACTAAGCAAAGAGTTTAAGAGTCTGGATAATTATTGCAGTGATTAATATTTTTGGCCTGGCAGCAGGTTATTTAACCCTAACATATACAGCGAGTAGCTTCTCATTTATTAAAAAAAGACAAATTGGAAGAAAAATCCTGCGTTTGTGGAAAAGTTGTTATTCCATTTTAGGTAAAATAAAGGTCAAATTAAATTAAAAAAAAAAAAAAGTAGCCTATCCCAGAGCGACGGGTGCATCAGGGTAAGATGAGAGGCAGGAGAAGTGATGCACCCACCATGCCCAGTGTTTAGTGGCAGTGCTATGAGCTGGGGTTGCTTCAGGTGGTCCGAGGGGTATACTGTGGACGAAATTCAACACGGCCGGGCTTTCTTTGATTTCGCTGGCTCGGCAAAACAAAAAACCCCGGTCGGAGCTACCGGGTATCACAACAGTGGTTATCAAGTGTCTGTTAGGTTGGGCTCTCTGCTTCAGGCTCTCTGCGTGCTCACAGAAAAGGGGCCGTTCACGGGTCATATGACTCTCCTTCCACACAAAATGATCCCTGTGAGTGCCGCCTACTCCAGTCAGAGAGGTTATCAGATGATGATGATGAACTCTATATAGAACATAAAAAATGTAACAGAATGCAGCACTGCTGGAAATAAAACACGTCATTTGCTGCCATGAACTCAGCTGTGACCTACAGTACAGTCTGTATAATTACTCAGGCAAATTCTGGAGAACATGGAATATTTTTATTTTCAGGGGAGTGTTCAACCTTTCTTCCTGTAACACTGACAAAATTTTCACCCCGCAGACATCGTCGTATGGAGGCTGTGCGTCTGAGAAAGGAAAACCAGATTTACAGCGCAGACGAAAAGCGAGCCCTGGCATCTTTCAACCAGGAGGAGAGGAGAAAGAGAGAGAGCAAGATCCTGTCGAGCTTCAGGGAGATGGTGTACAGGAAAACCAAAGGCAAGGAGGAGAAGTGAATGGCCAGTCGATCTACTGGAAACCTTTATTCTTTGTCTGGTGGCATGAGGTGTAAAGTTGTTTGGTTTTTTTTCTCCTCAGTTTCAATGGAGTGTATAGTGCAAAATTATTTTAACTGTAAAAAAAAAAAAAAAAAAAATTCCATCTGAATACTCAGTCTCTTGTTTATTTCCTCTTGTAAACTTCTTCAAATGCACCGAACCAGAATGTTAAATAAATTTTGTAGGTATATTTTGATACCAGGCACATCATCTGTCCTTAGTTCCTTTTGTTTGAAGAAAAGCTTAAATGTTTAACAGCCCTGAAATTTTCATGTCTCCTGTACTTAAGAAGTTCTGAGACATTGTTGGAAAAAATAAAGCTACCTAAAAAGTGCCATTTTTCGACCCATACTTGTGTACATCCAGAGCCTACACCTCAGAAGACACTTATAGTATGAATATCGCATTGGTTCATTAGCTATCCTACAGGTATTGTACAAAAATAATCAGCTGATTCTGGGAGGGTCAGATTGAAACTTTCTTCACATTTGACTGATTTTTATTTGGAGTGAGCTCCAAATATCTTCGGTAATTGTTTCAGAAGGCCACAGGCTGAAACGACCATTTCCACTAACGGGACATTTACAAGATGAGGATTACGCCTAATCCCAGATTAAAAGAAAATTTTGATTGTTTGGGATCATGTCTTTAGTTTTAGCCTACATTTTTGTCACACTTTTCATGAGTTTTCTGCCCCTCAGAACAATAACGTTAGTTTGAACAGTTAATGTGATGCTGTGATGTATTACATTTAAACATAAGTTTAAAAAAAAAAAAACCACTCCTTTTCTCATCTGTTGCTGGTAGAAATCATAAGAAGCCTCAGAAGATCTCCAGGGTGGAAGATTTTAATTAACCATCTCAAAAAACTGACAATTCAAACAAATGAATGTTAAATATAATTTTTAATGTACAACAAAGAACTTTCTTCTCTTGGGTCTCTCCGTGTTCCTCATCAGTGGATGTTCTCAAGTCCCTGGCGAGCAAAAGAGAAAAAGGATTAAAGTTTTTATACATGAGCAGCCATCACATTCAGCTCAGAATTTTTAGTCTCCTTCTAGGCTCTACACATGACTGTCCCCTCCCTTGCTGGCTGTACATCCTTAGCATTTTATTAGTGAACAGATTTTAGTGGCCTCAGTTAAATTTTGACACTTGATGATCCAGAACAGATAAGACCCCTGTGCGGTACTATTTGCAAAGCTAGAATCTCGTGTGTGGTTATTAAGCAGAGAGCATGTTGGGATGATCAGGTTACATGATAATGTATAATTTGGGGAAAAGTGTCATAAGAGAAGATGTTTGAATCACATCTTACAATGTAAGAAGTTCCAAAATCCATTAATAATCTCAATGTTTGCTTATTGTGTGACAAATGCAGCATGTAAAGAAATTCTGCCAGCAATCGACAGATATCTTAGTGATATTTCATATCAGTGAGGGACTTCATCACGTGTCTGTGTCCGTTTACTCCGAGTGAACAAGAAACAGAGCTGGGTGACAAAAAGTGTCTAAAAGCGGTGCTGGGACTTTGTCGCTGGTTTTCTGAGTGTCTAAACAGTACTGAGGCTGATGGAGCCACGTTTTCACGAATAGATATTGCCTGATTTGGTATTCTGATGATTGTAGTGGAAGGAGCTGTGGATCATTTCATGTCAACTGACCAAATGCTTTTCCAGCCTGTTCATCTCTGACGTCCCTGAAAAAATTCCAGGGTGATGACACACTGCCAAATGTGAGCTTTCTATGGTGATTAGTTTGCTCATGAAAAATGATTTTTGTGATGAAATGACAAGAACTTTGAAATAGCTAGATCTAGAGAATATAACTATAACTTTAAGCTATGCCATTCAAATTTTTGGGCCATATATCTGCTGCCTTGACTTCAGGAATATGGAATTTCAAAAGTGTAGCTGAAGATCACCATCAAAATCTGAGAGCTTGAATTTGCTTGTAGTTGTAACCTAACAATCTGTTTCCACAAACATGATCACCGGGATAAGCTTTGTAATGATTAGCAGTGACCCTTCTCTCTAAGAAGTCAAGCGGACCCAAACCATGCCCCCACACACTTTTAATCCCAAAGAGACAAGTCCAGGGGGCAACTGCCCAAAACAATAATGAGTGACATTTCACTTTACTGTGTTAGTACACCAAAGGGTCTGACTGATAGCGGGGAGGTAAACAGATGCTGTCCAGATGCTGCAAATGTACCACCAAATGTGCCTTTATAATTAAAAGAATAATTGACAATATTTCACATGACATACAGGGTGTTTTCTGTAAATATGGACGCAAGTGTGCCTCAATGGAATGACTGACTAAAATAAATAGGCAATACGTTATCAGAAACGAGCCTAGACGTTTGTTCTTGGCTTTAATGGTGGGTGTCTTGTCTGTAGTTTTATTAAACTCTCCACACTAATGCCATTCGGTTTAAACGACGTTTAAATATAAATATATGAACTCCTGTAGTGTCAGAGGAAGGAAGAGGAGGCTGTAAAGTAGGCCCCAACTGGGTACTTTGCTATCTGTTTGCATTACTTAATTATTATGGACACAGGGAGGCTAACCTTGGAGTCAAAGTAGCGTCGCGTTCCGGATACTCGCTTGTCTCTCTCCATCAGATACCACTGCCAGGGAACCCGAGCGACCCTCTTCTCCTGCGGGGGAAAAACACGCTGTTTAATCCAGCAGTGTGGCACATTGCACGGACAGAGCAGCACCTACAGGCAGCGTCCGCGTCCTCACCTTTCCTCCGTTGGTGAACTTGTGGATCTGCGCGGTGGCGACGCCGGGAACGATCAGACACACGGCCATGAGACCGAGCCCGGGCAGAATTTCATACCACATGATTACAACGTCGAACTACCAGGCGACAAACAGCAACTCCGAGGACAACCAAGGTGCCCACAACACCACCAAACAATGTTGATTTCTCCAGAAACTTGCAAAATGTCGATCGTCCCGACGACCTACGTTCCGCTTCCAGGCCAAGAGAAACTCTTCCTGTTGAAGTTTTTCAAAATAAAAAAGAAACTGGGGCGTAATTTTAAATCGATAAATGTTTATTTAAAGGTTGCTTTTACAGTCAAAAAAGAAACGCTAATTAGACTTGAATATTTAGAGGGGAAACTAATTTATTTGGAAATGCAGCTTTCTAATAATTAAAATCATATTTAAGTTGAAGTTTTGCATGTGGAAGCAACTGCAACTGAAAAAGTTTTTTTAAAGACATGTTTTGCCATCCATAAGTCAGAATTTCGGGTTATTATCTCTAAATTTTGAGTTTCGGGTTGTTATACCAAAACTTCGACTCAGTAACTCAATTTTATTTATTTATTTTTTTTTCTTGGACAATAACCTGACATTTTGACTTATGGATGGCATTTTTTTTTTCCTCAGTGGTGGAAACAAGCTTTTCATTTTATATGTGACATTTTAAAAAAGCCAAAGGGAGGTAGTAATACCTTGATAACAAAAAAAAGTTCAACTTGACACATTTACATTGTCTTGTAAGTTTACGAGTTTTAACCCTGTTTTTTGTTATTTATTTATTAATTCATTGTTTTTACCCGCAAATGTCCAAATAGGACGTACTGAAAAACAAAGGAAAAAATTTGGGGAATGCACGAACTCAAAATACAACCGTATGAGCTTTAAATTTGAAGTGTAGCTTAAAAGCGGAAGCTCCTTTTGGCTCATTCTAACATCATTCTTTTGTAATGCACAAAGTAACGCATGATAATAATTCCTGTCCGGGACAAACGGATTAAAAATATTAACAAAACAAAAAGATAAATCTAATTATTATTAAATTAATTTGATGAACCGCGATTGTTTTGATCTACAGCGTCCCCCTCCGGCAGTGATGCTGAAGCGCAGCTCCAACCATCAGGAAGGAAGTTCCAGTTAGTTCGTTCACTAGCAGCGGCTAACTCGCTGAAAGGTAAACAAGTGTGCTGAATGAGATGAGACCCAAATTTGGCATAAAGTAGCTTTTTCAGCAATGAAGGAAGACAAAGAAAACACTCGACCGAAGGAGAAAAAACTGGAGATAAAATGTGAAGATGGAGAAAAGACAGAGAAGTCCAAGGAAAAGAAGGAGGCCATGACAAAGGTAAAACTTGCTAGCTGCGTTAGCTCATGTTGCCATAACCCGCGAGTTGTGGATGTGAAAAGGTTAATAAAATTACTGTTTGTTTTTTTTTTAAATGTAGTATTGGTTTATCATGTCTCGCGTACATATGAACTTTGTAAACGGTGCGTGAACTTAAGCAAACTGTTTATCAGCCCTAACTTTATTCTCGAGGTAATAACTTCACCTGTCATTTTTTTTTTTTTTTTATAGATTGTGATTAGACGATTACCACCAAGTCTGACCAGAGAGGAGCTGGAGGAGCAGCTGCAGCCTCTCCCAGAGATGGACTACCTGGAGTTCTTCTCTAACGACACCAGGTGAGTTTACCTTTAAAGATGCCTCACAATTAAATATTACCTTGTTATCTGAAGCGAGTGTTTCCCTTCTTTTAGCCTTTACCCTCACCTGTTCGCAAGGGCTTATATCAACTTCAGAAAGCAAGAGGATATAGTCCTCTTCAGAGATCGCTTTGATGGATATGTATTCATTGACAGCAAAGGTATGAATGGCGGGAAGTAACTACACATATTTAAAGATTTCCACAGGAAGGAGCTGAAGTTTCATCTCTTTCCACATACTGTTTACGAACAGGTCAGGAATATCCTGCCATTGTGGAGTTTGCACCTTTTCAAAAAACTGCCAAGAAAAGAAGTAAGAAAAAGGATGCAAAATGTGGAACTATTGTTGAAGGTAAATATATTTACCTCTGCTGATAAATAGATAGGTCTCTATTGTACATTGTAGTGTAAAATTCCCACTTTAAGTGGCATTTAACCCTCGTAATGTCCTCCCGTTTGCCATACACCAATTGTCCTCTGGGGTCAAAATGACCTCGCATGGTTTGACTGTCTTTTTTGGCCCCGTATTACAACAGATGTTATTAAATTCAATAAAAATGCAAAATCCAATCAAATTACTTCAAATTGATTCTAATCATAAAGCGCATAGTATCCAACAACCCCTCTTATTTTCAGAACATTTAATGAATATAAAAAATTTTGATAGCAACAAATTCAATTTGGGGTCAATAATGACCCAGGACATTATGAGGGTTAAGAGTACTTAGTGATGTATGAGGATACAGAGAACCAGTCTTACTATAAGTATTAACATGTTTATTTGTATGTTATTTCATTCTTCAGATCCCGATTACAAGAAGTTCCTTGAATTTTACAATGGGGATGAAGAGAAGCTGACATCCACGCCTGAGACCCTGTTGGAGGAGATTGAGGCTAAATCAAAGGAACTCATTGGTAGGTTTAGCAGAGATATATTGGTAGTTCTAAAATAAACACGCTGCAGGATGAGTAATTTTTATCACTTCCTTTTTTTCAAGGTAAAAAAACAACTCCTCTGCTGGATTTCCTGAAGAATAAACAGGTAAGTAAGTTCTGGTCTAGGTATTTATGCTTAACAGGATGTTAGAGGCTGGCCTAACACATCATGTTTTATTGCTGTTCAGAGAATCAGGGAGGAGAAGAAAGAAGAGAGAAGGAGGAGGGAACTTGAGCGCAAACGTGTGCGCGATGAGGAGCGTCGCAAGTGGAGGGAGGAGGAGAGGAGGAAACGCAAAGAGGCGGAGAAGATGAAGAAGCTTGAGAAACCGCTGGAGAAAGACAAGGACCAAGTTAAAGAAGAGCCAAAGATAAAGGTTGTGTGCTGCAGTTGAATGAAGCAGTTTGAAACTGTGTACAACTTTCAGTGTCTCATTGTGTATTTATTTTCACTGTTGTAGCTCCTGAAGAAGCCAGACAGAGGTGATGATGGAGAACCTGAGAAGCCAAAGGAGAAGCTCAAGAAATCAGAGAAGCCAAATAAAGAGGACAGATCCATGGGGAGCGCTGATCATAAGAGACGTCAGAACTTCGAAAACAAGGAAGATCGAGGAAAGAAGTTGGTGGCTTCGCTTTGTTCTTTTTATTTTGCTGTTTTTCTAAACCCACAGGCATCCATAGCTTCTGCTCTTCTAGGAAGGTTTTCTAAAAGATTTGGGAGTGTGTCTGTTGAGAATTTGTGCCCAGTCATCCAGATAAGCATTTTTGAGCTCAGACACTGATGTTGAACAAGAAAGTCTGGCTCACAGTCCCTGAGGTATCCAGTGAGGTTGAGGTCAGGGATCTGTGCAGGCCAATCAAGTTTTTCTACATTAAACCCATCCAACTATGTCTTTGTGAACATAGATATATATACATAGATACCGCATTGATCGCTGACTCGTATGCCTACGTCACCGCCATATTGGAGGGGGC
>JAVDPK010000857.1:461832-482148 GCA_034780415.1 Cichlasoma orientale | reverse complement strand
CCGCTGCCCCTCGTAGGCAGGTGCCATCCGCTGCCCCTCGTAGGCAGGTGCCATCCGCTGCCCCTCGTAGGCAGGTGCCATCCGCTGCCCCTCGTAGGCAGGTGCCATCCGCTGCCCCTCGTAGGCAGGTGCCATCCGCTGCCCCTCGTAGGCAGGTGCCATCCGCTGCCCCTCGTAGGCAGGTGTCCCTAGCCTGATCTTCTGAACTGACGCCAGGACTCTAACATAAGAAAACATGCATAATCGTGCCTATTTGTTCCCAATATTGTCACCAGATCAAACATGTGACCTTCCCGTCAACAGCTAATGTTATGGCAGCTAATGATAGGCTACAAAGTGTCCTAAAAAGAATACTTTCTCTCTAATAAACAATTTGATTACATTTTCCACATTGTACAAGAATTTATTCATTAATTGTGCAAGTCTGACAATGTTAGAGCCACTTGAAAGAAAGCGGCAAAAACAGCAGTGCTTACTGACAGAAAACTTCAGGATCTCCTCAACTCCCCTCAGTATCACTGTCTTCGGACAGATGTGAGCTTCACTAACTCATTGATCTGCATCAGACTGTTTTCACAAAGTTTTCCAGCCTCCTCCACAGTAAATAGATCTGGACACCCGACATCTTGCTGAGGTAAACAGCAGACTGACAGTCTACATTCATTATAGATAAACAGTGGCCAGAGTTGTTTGTCCTACAGTGGCTTCTGCTACCATTATAAATGAAACTATGAATAATCAATTAGAGAGGGCAGCAGCATTTAATCATCTGGGTGACTTGTCGTGCACATCCCTGCTTCCTTTATTTGGTGATTGTTTGTGTGAATTCATCCTTTCCCTGTAATCCAGCTACAAGGCAAGGAGGTGGAGGTGAAACCCAGATGAATCTTCAAAGAGGGACATGTTTAGAGACCTGAGCTTATACACACTGTCCACAGCCTCATTGCTGTTAAAGGCAGTCCTGAATGTTTGAGGCGCCCAATCACACTTGCGCATCATAACATGCCTAAATCTTTGGCTGCGTTTACAGTTCAGGCCTTAATGCTCAATTTCGATTTTTTTCTGAAATCCCACAATTTATTCTTGTGTGGTCATTCACGTTTCCAAATATATGCGACTTATATGTGATATCCAGTGAACTGCAAACGAACCTTAAAATGTCCTACTTGCGCAGTAGAGGACGCAATAACGTCACACGTAGCGAGCGTGCTCAGTGTTTGCGGAAATAAACATGGATCACGACACATAATAGTGACATTTGAGTGTCAATGATGTACAGGTCGGATGAATGCGACCTGGCCGTACAGACACAGGTCACATTTGAAAAGATCAGATACGTACCGGATTTAGGACCACATACCCAAGTGGCCTGGGTCTCATTTGTGAAAATCAGATCCGTTTTGTTCAGGCTGTCATGAAAAGATCAGATACAGGTCGCATAAGGACAAAAAAATTGGATTTGGGTCACTTCAGGCTGCAGTGTGAACGTAGCCTTTGTTGATGAGTGAAAAGTCCTGCTTGCACATCCCCACTAGCAATCAGTGATCATGCTGAATGAGCCCGCTAATGTATATCCCTAGAGGGTCGTCGTTTTGATAGATTTGGTCACATGCTCAGGTGTATTTGTGTACTTTGTAAGGTAAGTTCTTGTGCGCTCAGTTCTTGTGAAGATTTACACTCTTCACATAAAGCTGAGGAGTGTTAATTTTCATAAACCTGCAAAATGTATAAGGAGAGCATGTTTCTACTTGATACACCTAAAACAAAACCAAACTGGAACTTCTGGTTGTGCTGTGGAAAAAGTATATTTGATATTCTGTTTGTTTTTTTTTAAGTCACCTTAGTTCCATTCAACACTAGGTTTGTTTTACCCGCTAACAATTAATTGTTGAAACTAATGGGGCGTAATGCAGCTGTCACACAATAAATTTCTCTTAGTGAAGTTCTGTTGAGGCTGCTCTAGATAGGTGTAGCTAGAAACAATGTAGCTGATGTTGGTGAACTTGATTGAATTTATACTAATGTATTTCTAATATTTTGAGCAGATTTTATTTCATCAGTGACACATTCAAGCTTCAGACATTTTTTGCCTTTGTTACAGCAGTTTTCTATATCACACTGCATTATTTAAGCTGAACTTTCCAAGTTAGAGAATAGGCAGTCTGAAGTTTGGGAATGGCTCAAATCTCAGTGAATGCGAGTGTCCGTCTTAATGGCCCGTCAGCACTCAGCACGCGCAGCTCAGCGATGAAACTATCAGGAAGTGCAGAGATGTTTAAGTGTGTAATTGCAGGGAGGAACTCAATCTCATGTAAAGCAGGTCTGCAATTGCAGCACTTGGTTGCAGTGGAGTGCTGTCATTAACCCTGCTGAGAGCATGTTTCTGCTGCAGAGCTCGTTCTCCTGCTCGCTGTGCCGGTGATGACGAAGCTATGTAGCTGTACACTAATGACCAATCTGCTTTTCTGCAGGATTGGCTGCGTCATTTTGTGCAATCGCTGTGGCCTTCCATTCCCATGAATGCCGCAGTGATTTAGTGCCTGTAAAAAGTGACAGTACTTCTAATTATCTCTTCAAAGGGGGATTAGAACTGAATCATTTTAACTCACTAAATCACTATCAGGCTTTGCATTGACTTCAATGATGTAATGTTTCACTAAGTGTGTTGTTCTCAGTTGGAGAATCTGAAACTAGATGCGCATCAAAAGACTTCGCATACTCTAAACCAGTGAGCCAACCATTCATTTGAATATAACCTTGGTATCAAGCAGCTTGTTATAAGCTGGCCTTCATAAAGCTGTTTCTATAAAACTCATCATTTTATTTGAAGCTCTTATCACTTAATAGTGACTTCTAAAGCTACTGTTTGTATGGCTTTCACCACTTAAATTGAGACAAGCGGGGCAGTTTAATGTCTAAGTGAATCCAAGTGAACTGATCCTTCGTTTGGTGAGGTGAATGGCTTCACATATATTTTGGCCACAGGCGGTCACGTCATGTCACACATTGGTTTAGGGAAGTCCAGCTATGACACAGTCTTGGCATTTTGAAAGCTGATGTGATGCGTGAGAGATTTGACACCAAGAAGCATTGCATGCTCGCTGGCTAATGATTTGTGATTGACAAATCCTCAGCCAGTGAACATGTCCTAGATGATCCATCTTTCTGACTCTAACTACCATAATTAACAAACTTTTAATGTGATCTGAAACTAGTAATTGAGCCCATAGTCATCAGGAAAGGCCACACTGAGGCCATAGATAGGGAGCCATTTTTCCATTAACTTCTATACAGCTGGAAGTCTTCTCGCAACCAAAAGCATTGCTCCCCTTGTGGTCATTTAAAGGATTACAGGTTTAGGGCACTTGGCTTCACTTTTCAGGCAATGACACTTCTTCCATGGTTTATACTGTCTGTGATTTAGACTGAGTGAAATTTTGTGAAAACCTGAGTTGCATACCTTCAGTTTGCCCACACATAACCTGACAAAAGAAATCTTTTAAAGGCACACATTTAGCAGGAAAGCTCACAAGAGGCACATTTAAATGCCCACTGAGCCAGCCTGCATAAAAACCACATCTTTATCAGCTACATGTGTTTTTCCTGCTACGATAAGCCAAAAATTCCATTTATTTACAGTTTGACAACAAGTTTAAACATCAGTAACAGGAACAATTTTAACCTTGTATGTTTTTATACAGACATTTTAATTCTTTGCACTGAGTTGCTGACAGTTTGTTTACCAACATCAGAGTCTGTGGGTTTTTTCTCTTCCTGATGGGTTTATTTTATTTTATTTTTTGTTTTGATTTTTAGGTACAACTCCAAGAGGAGACACTGGAGGAGGACCAAGCTCGGCCTGTAAACATGAGGGTCTGTGGAGCCCAGCATCCCTCCAGCCCAACATCTGCCAGGAACTCCAGCTGCTGGGCCGGACTGCAGGGGGGAGCCATGTTATCTGGAGCAGCAATGATTTTGTAGATACTCATGTTTGACAATAAAAATTTCTTTGATCAAACTTGAAATGCTGCTGTGCAGTCTATTTTTTTCCCCCTTCAAAGTGTTTTTACAGGCTGTTTTCTCAGGAAAATCAAATATGGAGGAGGGGCCATTCTGACAACTCTGCAGAAAGAGAAGCACTTAGACTGAAAGTAGTTTCAGTCAGTGACCACACGGCAAACACTGAATCACTGTTTCATGGAAACTATTCACTTACAGTTTGATGTGAATTTGAGGTCTGTTATTTAGGCCAAAGACTATCCAGCTATTTAAGAAAATTTCAACAAGCAGCAAGATTATGAAACAGTACTTCAGAGTGCTCAAAGTGGGCAGGGAAAAGCTGCTGTGCAAACAATTACTAATAGTTGACACAAGCAGAGTAAATGAGTCGGGGCAGTAAGCAGAAAAACTCCTAGAATCCAAAGTCCACTCACACCATTGAAAGCAGCTGTTTAAGTAGAAACTGTATCACTTATCTCAAGTTTGTGTGGACATTGTAAGCAACTTTATTTCAAAGGATTGAAAAACAAATTCCTTAGTGATAAATTATGAGAGCTATCTCACTGAATTTGTCCCTGTGATTAAACCCAAGAGTGTTGAGAAATCAGTCTGCCTCAGTAATGGTAAACAAAAGAATAAAGCACATGCACTAATAGAACGCAGAATTTTGATTCTGGAAAACATTTGAAAAACTGGACGTTCTTGCTGCATTAATATTTTACTTGTTTTTCTTTTTTAGGGCTTAAATAGGCAAAATTACCCAAAAACAAGACTTGCGGTGTCTTTGCGAGCCCTCCGAAACGAAAGGACCACAAAATAGTGGAGTGATGATGCACATATTTGAAAGCTTGTGTCATTCCCCACTTATGTTTTGCTTCCAAGAAATGGGAAGGAGGGTAGCAGCTTTCTAAACGACCCAAACCTCCAGGCGCGCCTCGTCTTAGTCCGGTCAAAGTATTTAATTTCCTCTGCCCCCACTCCATCGACCTCGTCACATGCAGTAAAGTTCACTGCGCCAGCGCAGTTGTTGTTGCCATTTTTATTGACAAATTGAGCGCATCCCCAGCTGTGCTCTTCGTCCCAGGTCCCCAGCAGCTCCTTCATCTCCAGCGGGGCGTCTTCCTTCAGATACTGCCAGGGCCTCTTTCCGTTGTAGTCCATAGCATCCACGTTGGCATTGAAAGCTCCGACCAGCAGCTTGATGACCATGTACTGGCTGTGCATGCTGGCGACGTGCAGAGGCGTGAGCCCACCGCTACCCTTCAAGTTCACATTCACGGGGATGCCCGCACTTTGCGCGTAGCGCAAAAGTTTGAGCAGAGTCTCGTCCTGTCCCTTCTTGGCCAGCCAATGCAGGACCGAGTAACCGCTGATGAAATCCCTCCTGGTTAACAGCTGGGGGTCCTCAGAGATGAAGTCCATTATGGTTTCATAGCTGCCCTCCACCGCCGAGAGCATCCACGCGTGCTCCATTGGGTACAAAGCCCAGTCCGTGTCCTGCTCGGAGGAGCGGCTGTAGGTTTGTTCAGCCAGCACGCTGCTAAACCCGCTGTTGGACGAGTTGCCCAGAAGCAGCTCCTTCAGGTATTTTTTACGCGTAGCGGCTGTGATCGACTCTCTCCCCGGAGCGGAGCTGTCAGAGACTTCTTGCTGCCTGTGCAGCCTCGTCCTACGCTGCGAAGCGCCGGGCACAGGCATGACCTGCATGCCGTATCTGGACACTCGCTCCACAACGGTGCCCTTTTTGGACGCCCTGCCGCCGTGGGCGTCGGTATTGCTGACAGCTGGCTCAGTATCATCCGAACTGCTCCCATACATGTCGTCCGGATTCCTCAGCAGAGTTCAAGGCTACTTCCTTTTTTATTTGGACAACACCCCAAAGATATGTCAAATTATAAACAAGAAAACCATTTCCTCCGCTCGACTGGATTCAGTCCCCTGTGTCAGGGAAGGAAAAGCTCCTTTAAAAACACGCCATTAAAACATTTCGAACACGATTATTGGTGAAACTACAAGTTCCTCATTTTGGCATAAGAATTCAAAACCTTCTTAAAGACTTCCGTATGAAACTGCTGCCACACCAGTGCCACTCACCTGCTCTGCACCCAAACCGCACACACCGACTCTTCAGGTGTACCAGCCAATAGGTGATCTAAACAAAACGTCACCGAGTTAAGTGTTCATCCCCCACCCCAAAGCGCGACACATCACGAAGACGTTCTTTGCCTCGCAAGAGGAACTGAGACAAAGTCCAGTCTCATCTCCCAATAGCGGGAAACCCTCACATGTGACCACCGATGGACTTTAAAAGCAGGAAGTAATATAGTGCCTACAGCCTCTCACCAATTATAAAGTGGAGCTCCAACACAACACACAGCAGGCATGGATAAGAACTTTATTTCAATTAAAAGCAGACCAAAAACAAAAAACACAAAAGTATTAATCAGAATCAGGTTCTGGAGGAAGCTCCACAGTCAGCTCCTTGAGAGTCTGAAGAAAGGCATCCAGCTCCGAACGGCAATCTGGAAAGAGATAGAAGTTAATGATACAGTAGGTTAATTATACCTATAGTTAATGATACTGGAAGCTTCCAACTTGTGTTTCAGATGCAAAAGATACAATTACAGTTGCTCAGTAATATTCATGCATTATTGGAGGGCTACGTGCCATTTATAAATCCTAAAGTCTTAAATTGTGGATCTGACCATTAGATCAGGGAAAGGTTTAACAGTGCCAAATTGAGGGTCACAAAAATGTTGCATTAGTAATAGCTCTGAAAGGTTTGTGCTGGTTCTTCATTTTAACCACTTGTGAGGTGGCATTTCTTAACACACAAGGTGCATTTCTCAGAGTTAGGAAGGTTTACACTTATGAACAGAATTTGTTTCTATACATTGGCAGTTCAGAAAATACTCCTTAGAGCAGGCATTTGGTGCTGATGGGAAGCAACAACTCATTCTTTACAGGAAGACCCCTCTGGCAGAACCAGACTTGGGGAGGGGACAGAAGAGCATAGAAAGATCAGAGGTGAGGCAGAAGAAAAATGCATTAGTCTCATTCTGGGCTGCTGCATCATTGCTTAGGAATACACCATCAACCAAGTTTCATATTTGGCAATACTGGCCCTGCTGACCGACAGCAGTAAATGAAAGCATTTTATTGATGTCCTGTTTGTCACATGAATTTTGCACAGTTAAAACGTGAAATAGTATTAGAGTTAAAAAGAAGTCATTTTTAGAAGCCCAGAGTGTAAAGGTCAGTGCCTCCCCAGCATTACATGAGTGAATAAAAGTCAATGCCCAGTCATGTTTCCTTGCGTTTGTGAGCCTAGAGGCCTGTACCAAGTAGCAGGATTTGGACTTATCAGGTAATGGATTTCTGGGGTTTTGGCATTACGTCACCATTGAAACTTATGCTGCAGAACAGGTTAGGTCTGCAGCATGTTATCAGTTAAAGCAGTTCTCCGGAAAATCGTCACCATTCCTGTAAGATCTCTCAGACCTCGGATTCCTTCCCTAATGACAAAGCTGAGATACTGTGTCTTAACTTGCATTCGTGTGCTGCATTTCCTTCCTGATTTAATATAGTGGGTGTTTGAGTCTTACTGAATAAAGTGCACACACTGCTTTTCCTCTCGCACCACTACTTTGTCTACAGCAGCTGTGTTGCTTTCAGCCTATACTGCATGCTGATCTGCAGCCAGCAGACTTGTTTCAGGTTGCCCAGATTCTGCTAAAGCTACCTTTTTTCCATGGGAATGTGCTCATAGCTAGATTGGGGAAACACTGGATTAACTTAGAATTTATAACCACCTTTATGTGACCGCTTATCCCCAACATCAGGAATCAGGCTAAATGAAACATGATAAAGATATCCTGGGCATACTGAACTTGCTTTGGAGTACAGGGGCCAGGTTTTAGATAACATTTCACTTGCTGGAAATGTTGATATGCAGAGGTGATTATGCTGCGAAGAATCAGTGGTTGTGATCAAAGCCCCGATAACACTGGCGTGGCTGCAGAACTCAAAATGAGGTAGAGAAAAAAAAAGCAATATGTAAGATTGAATGTAACGAGAAAATGACTAGTTTAGGTGAACTAAACCTTAGCACCTATATTATGGTTCTGAAATATGCTTGATATTAAGCACTGAAACAATTGAGTCCTCACAGTAATGCATGTTTAGGATCTCAATCACTGCAGTGCTTGACTGAATTAAAGCAGGCGCTTTAGGCTACGTTCACACTGCAGGCCTTAATGCTTAATTCCCATTTTGTAAAATCAGATTTTTTTGACATTTCTAAATACATGTGACTTGTTATATCCAGTGCGAACTGCAAACGAACCTAAAAGCATCCCGCATGCACAGTAGAGGACGCAATGTCACGTGGCGAGTGTGCTCAGTGTTTGCAGAAGTAAACGCGGATCAGGACGCAGAATAGTGACGTCTGTCGAGTGTCGAGGTCGGATGAATGAGACCTGGCCACACAGACAGGTCACATTTGAAAAGATCAGATACGTATCGGATTTAGGACCACATATCCAAGTGGCCTGGGTCGCATTTGTAAAAAAAAAAAAGAAAAAAAAAAATCAGATCTGTGTTGTTCAGACTGTCATGAAATGATCAGATACAGGTCGCATAAAGGCAAAAAAAAAAAGAAAAAAAACAAAAAAGATTTCACTTCAGGCTGCAGTGTGAATGTAGCTAGATAGTTTTCTACTTGTCCCTGATCAAAACTCAGTACCTGAATGCTTTGACATCACAGGTGGTGAGCTTGAGAGTGGAGCCAGTTCTTCAAATTCATCCTCACACAGATCAGGTGCTTGTGTGAAACAGGCCAGTCCAGGTAAGGCAAGTTTACTCAGAATTATCAAGTCTTCAGGTACATCATACTTCAAATAATCTGTAAATAAAAATGCAAACATTCAGGAAGAGAACCACATCATGGGCCCTCAGGGGTTATTTAAGTATTCAATCAGATGTACTTGGCTTGTGCAAGTTCATTAAGGCAAACTGATGAGTCACTGGGCCAAAAATCAATGAGCTTCAAATGAAAGCAAAACAAACACTTGTGCTAAATGCAGCAGCATTTTGAATGTTATTTAAAGCTGATGAGGCAAATCAGCTGTAAATAATATTCTGCCCCCACACACCCCCCCCCTTAAAATACAACCAGGCAGATTACTTAAAGCATCAGTTACCGAGTGGGTCATAAGGGAACACTTTCTCAGTTTCTGGATACTCCACGTTGGCCTGAGGTGCATTTTTGACTTTGGTTTCCTCATGGGAAATGGGGGGCTGTAGCAGAGAGAAAGAGCAAGTAAGTCTGAATACAGCCACGATTTAGGTTATACTTGCATCATTTTATAGTCAAACCTGTTTCAGGAGTTTCTTCTCTTGTTTACTGATGGCAGGGGTAGAGACCTTTAAATTAAGGCAGCCAAAAGCCTTACGGCCAGATGGCAGAGGGGTACTGAAGGTTTTCAAAGGAGATTTCAGTTTCTCTGGATGTGGGAGGTGGAAAAGTTAGTGGGGCACTCATACAGACCTTTATTTATAAAACAAAAAAAAACAAAAACACAAAGATACTATTTTTTTATACCTGGAGCAGACTGAAGCCGCTGCCTCATCTTCAGTGTAGGTGCATAGAGACCTGCATTTTCACGTTCTGCAAAGTTTATGTTGGCCATCTGAAAACACAGGCAGATATGAGCTACTGCAACACATCACCCCCTCACCCCCAACCCATTGTAGCAGATGGCAGCCCCTCACTGAGCCTAGTTTTGCCAGAGGTTTCTTCCTGTTAAAATAGAGTTTTCCTTCCTACTGTTGCCAAGTGCCTGCTCATAGGTTGTTGGAGGTTCTCTGTATTATTCTAGGGTCTTTACAGTATAAAGCACCTTGAGGCAACTGATTTGGCACTACACAAAATATGAATCACCACCATGGACACATTTCTGCAGTAGATTTTTAACACCACAAGTGGATGAAAATGGATTTATAGCAAAGAGTGACTGTTAAGAGATTACAAGGTTGTACTCTTGTGTGAATGTGCCAGTCACCTGGTCCTGTTCTAACTTGTCATAGTACTAAATACCATCAGCATTTGTATTAAAATTTAAGATGTGAATGAACTGCAGTTTTGGAGAACAGATACATTCCTAATTAAGAGCATAGCTGACCATCAGGTCCTGATAACTAGCCTGCTTCAAGTTCAGTACCCTCTTATGAACAAAGCACTGAAACTAATGGCCAATTTGGCAGCAATACAGGCTACAGCACTTAATTGTTGCAGCCAACATAACATTACTACTACTCATTCCTGAAAGACCTAATTGCCCCATATTAAATGCACTTTGCTCTCAATGTAGCCTTACTTTTGGTTCCTACAGTTTTAAAGGGTGAAATGGGAGGAATCAGGCCATTCGCCCCTCAGAACCACCTCCCACTTTGGGTTCAGGAGACAGACCATCCCTACTTTTAAAGTCAGGCTTAAAACTATTTTCATAAAGCTTTGAGTTGGACCTGAAGCATCCTTTTGTTGTCGTGCTACAGGCTCTGGCTGCTGAAGGACTGATGTTTGCTTCTGATTAATTTACATGCTACTACTTGCATGTCAGTCGGTTGCCCCGAACCAATAGTTTGCATTTTGTCCTGGTCTCCCTCCAAACTCTCTTCCATTCTTCAAATTGTTGCAGCAGATGGCATCAACTTTAATTATAATTCAAATGGAAATAAATAAGGGTCTGAACTGAAACAAACATGCCACAGCCTGGTGTAAGTTTGTAAAGGAGAGAACTGAAAGACAAGCGCATCACTACAAAACAAAATGTGGAAGACTAGTCATTTTATCTTAATGGTTTTATTTTAACAATGGTAGTGAGACCTATGATGTCTTGTTGTGAGACAATGGCACAGGAGGTGAAGCTGAACAAGATTAGAAATTAGTATTAGAGGGACAGCTCAGCTTGAGCTATTTGGAGACAAAGTTAGCGGCGCAAGCCTGAGATGGTTTGGACATGTGCAAAGGAGGGATAGCAGATATACTGGACAAAAGATTTTGAATATGGAGCTGCCAGATAGGAGGAAAAAGGAAGATCACACAAGATTTATGGATGTAGTTTAGGAGGACATTGCAGAGGGTTGGTGTCACAGGAGGATGCTAGGGACAGGGGGAGATGGGGGCAGATGATCCGCTGCGGTGAGCCTTAAAGGGAGCAGCCGAAAGAAGAAGAATCTGAGTTTCTTTTTTTTTTTTTAAAAAAAAACATTTTCACAAATCAAAAGGAAGTGCTGCCTCCTAGCGACTTTGTTAGAAAAATGTGGCAACTAAAGGGGAAAAAAATGCTTTGGTAAAGTAGGGATAATACTACACTGAATTTAATTACCGGTAAACTCATTAGGATTCAGTGGCTGCCTCAATCTCCAGTTTATGCAAATAAATTCGAGGAACAAACTGGTGTTACTGGTTTACCAACAGCAACATAGTAAGGTTAGTGTTACGTTAAAAAAAAAAAAAAAAAAAAGGCACTGTCACCATAACTAGCCAGACCTCTGCTGAGCCTTACGCAGAAAAAGTTGATTTTGAGACAGCCTTACTCAAAGAAAAGAAATATGAAGGGATGTGGATTCAAATCTTCGGTGGGCTAACTAGCTAGCACGCTAGCTTATATTAGTTTTCAACATTTTATAAACTTACCGCCACTGCTAACAAAGGCAACAATGACTTTAACAAACCATTAACACTAATATTACCTCATTCCTCTGTGATAGCCGTCGCTAGCCGCTCCTTACTTCCAGATCACAACTTTGTTTTGGTATATTAAAAAAAACCCATTCGCGACTCGTTTTTAAATTAACTGCCTTCTTCACATTGGTCGCTGTAGCACACGTGATTTGAAATGGGCGTTATGCAAACAAAATGAATTAATTTAAAAAAATATTGCCAGAGCCTGTTTACGAATTACAAATGTTTTAATATTGCTGTCACATTTATATAAAAATCATTTAATAATTTACGCTAAATATAAAATGTTACGTATTCAGGAAGTACACCCATGGTGTTTATTTAAGATGACAGAGCCCATTCTTCTTATAAATGTGCTAGTTCTCACGATAAAACATACTTCCCGTGCTTCCATACATCTCACATGTGTATTTGAGACTGCGCTTAATTTTCTGAAGTCATATCAAAACATCTTTAAGTTGCCTTTATTGACTATTGCCTCGTTGGTTTACCCCTTGCTCTGTTGCCCGACTGTAATGTTCACTGACTGCGGATCACAGTCTCTACGACCGGACGGAACCATTGAATCGTCCTGAGGGGGGCGCAGTAGATAGCTTTATTTAATCGTTATCATTTTTTCGATGCAAATTTCTAAATAAAAATCTGGATTATCCCAGGGGTTTATAGTTCACAAGTAAGAAACACCTAATATGAGCACAGTTTTTACAATATCATTCTAAAAGCGCGTTGGTTAGTGGTACATTCCTGCTAGGCCGTCTTTCGGCGTAACGTTAACGGTGCAGCTTCCTTTGCTAAACAGAGCAGCAGAGGTTTCGTCCTCCGGCTAACAGCAGCTACTATGGCGTCAACTGAGATAGCAAGGCAAGCGGTAAGTAGCCTGTTTTACCCTGTAATTCGTGTATTTATCGCATATGTTTTTGTTATGTATTAAGCGTTTCGCACGAGGGTGTAATTTGAAGCTGATTTACCCAGTCACTATCCGCGACTATTCCATCCAAATCCAGTGTACCGTAGCTTAATTAGATCAATTATAATTAGAGCTAATAGAAATCTGATTATGCATCGCTACAAACCATGTGAAAATTAAAAATAATAAAATAAATCGGATATTAAATTAAAACCGAGCCTTCTCAGTGGTAGCTCTCTCGTAAAATATTTCCATTTTGGTATGCTAACGCCTGCAGATTTCCTGTGTTGGTAAAACCTAAATTACCTTGTAAACGGAATTAGCGGATTAAAACATTTTAAATTCGACGTAACCTACTTGTATATTAGCTTACATAAAAACGACAAGCTGTTATAGAGCCATAGGTAGGCCATTCATTCTGAACGCCCCCATATCGGCACGGTTACGATGCTCATTTCCGTTATGTTGTTTTACGTGAGTCCCGTCAACTTTCCTTTTCGGGCGTTGTCTGAATTGCATAGAAAATATGGGCAAAAAGGATTGTAGCTGCTTGTAGACATTAAAGCATGCAATGCTCAAATCGTGGCTTAAGTTTGCCTTTTTTGGGAGGGGGGGTTGGAAGGAAGCCACTAAACCCAGAGGGAGGGCTGAGAATAGCAAGGTTTTACAGTCTGATATCCATATCCAATGAATGGAAACCCGCTCACTGTGTGTAACTTGGCTGTGAGTGTCATGAAAAGCAGGAATGGTTTCAGGAATGTTGCACTTGCAGCTGAAGAGTATAGGGCTGGTTGTCCAGTTTTCCAAACACTCCCTCAGCTGTTTCAAGACAGTTTCAGCCATCCAAATAATCCACAACTGTTTAGTGCCTTCAGCTTTCTCAGTTATTTTAAATTGAGTCTAAAACAGAATGTTTTTCCTCCCAGAAGCCTTCACCACACTGGACTGCAACAGTGTGTTATGCTAAGCCACATAATAGGTAGTTGTCTGAGGTTGAGATGGTTGAGATATTCTTTCTTTTGCCGTATAATCTAAATTTTTTGTTTTCCTGCATGATGTAGGCTGCAGAAAGAAGGTTCACACTGATCGAGATGCTTACCAGCAGCCACACGCCCCCACACATATGTAACAACAGTGTTTTTACGCTTGTTGTGTTTAGTGGTCCAGATACAGACTGGCTATAAACAGTGTAATAAAGTTACACAATTTCAATGTTATTGAAATTGGCTCAAAATAGCAAGTTTAAGGGTTCAAGTCCAAATGAAACTCAGTGCAGGTTATATTAATGCCTTTTAAAATGTATCTCTTTCTAATTTTTAAAACAGTTTGATTGTGTTGATTTTTCATTGTGTATTTATTCTAAAAGCTCTATTCTGACATGAACAGCAGTACCTTTCCATATATGTACATTGTGGTTTCTAACTGTCTCAACTGTGGAAGAAAGTCACAACTCAGGAAGCAGGAAGTGAGTGAGCACTGCACCTGAACTGATTGTCAAAGCCTAGCGTGATCAAAAAAATGGTGGAAGACATGGTATAGTGTTATTTACGTGGGAGAGCTGTTATTGTTGTGTATATTTTAGGATGTTAGAAGAAATCCTGTGCATGCTTACTGATGTGGGAGGTGTTTAGTGATTGAAAGGTACTGACTTGTTGCTTTATTGTTTTTAGGGTGAAGGAGCTCGTGCCGTTCCTCTATCGGGCCATGTTGGCTTTGACAGCATGCCTGACCAGCTGGTCAACAAGTCTGTCAACCACGGATTCTGCTTCAACATCCTCTGTGTTGGTGAGTGTGTCGTGTGATTTCCTCTCTGTGTCTTAAGGCACAATGTCTTAGCTTCAGTTAAAGCATTTCCACGAGATAAAAAGCAGCTTAGTGTTTGACTCTCAGTTTCCTTTCGTCTCGCTTTGGTTACTGTGATGAGTAAGATACTCTCAGTTCAGGAAAGTCAAGTGTCTGCAGGTGGTTATTTAATTTGAATATGCATGACTGTTAAAAACGAATGCAACATGTAATGCAGAAAGCAAGCTGTTTGTAGGATTTACAAGGCAGTAAGAAGTTTAATTTTATACTGGCTAAACCAGTCACATCGGCCTTATTAAGTGCCGGAAGCATTCAATTATGGGCACTCAGTTGCCAATTTATTAGCATCCTACTAAAACTAATCTAATACAGTCATTCAGCTGCTCTAGCTGAATGGAGAAAATAATGTTCAGTTTATTTAGATTGCATTTTGTGGCATTTGTGGTGGTTATAGTTTATGGTAATTTATATAAAATAGAAGTATTTTTTTTATTATTCTTTCTTTTGTTAAGATCATTAGGTTTTCCTTTCTGGAGCACATTAAATTTCCAGAAAACAATAAAATATGTAATTAATTAATATGCAGCCAATTTAATCTGAATGTTAATGTTAGTCTAAATTAATTTTAATACACACAGAAAGCTGGAGATTAGGTAAATCTCGATGCGATAGTACTCATCCATGCACAGATCCTGTAGCACATTTAGTCTTTGCTTTCTTTGAATCTTTATTAAAGTTTTAATAAAGATAAATATTCATAAGATAAAATAAAAACCCCAGCATGCACACATAGGAGAACAGGCTATAACAACACAAATAATATGTAAGATAGTAAGCCATAAATAAAGTATGCCTCCTTGTTCACTTCACCAAGTGTTATGACTTTTACTTGAAGTGCAGAGTGGCACAGGAAGTAACATGAAAGCTGAGTCTTAGCAGAGTACAACATTTAAAAAATACTGAACATTCTTCATCTTGGCAGTGAGTTAACATTTACATAGAGAGTGATACTTAGTTATCATCAGTGGATGTAACACATGGAAGAAATATATATAGTTTTAAAACAGGCCAGGAACAGGATGAGCACTACCAGAGCCCCCTACAAAATGATCTCCAGCAGGCCACTGGTGTGAATATCTCTGACAAAACAATCAGAAATAGACTTCATGATGGTGGCCTGAGGGCCCAACATCCTCTAGTGGGCTCTGTGCTCACAAATGCCAGATGAGCACCCTGACTGCCATTAGGTATCAGGATGAAATCCTTAGACCATTGTCTGGTGCAGTGGGTCCTGGGTTTGTCCTGGTCAGAATCAGAAATACTTTATTGATCCCAGAGGGATAAAGATTCAGTTGTTACAGCTGCAGCCATTTATCATATAAAAAGAATAAACACTCTATTAATTTAAATCATTTAAAACCAAAAACATAAATTTGTAGTATCCATACTGTAAAAATGTACACATAATATATTACATTGGTGAACAATAGTGTCACCTATTAAGGGAGGAGTTATAGAGTTTGATGGCCACAGGTAAGAATGAACTCCTGTGGCGCTCTGTGGAGCATTTGGTGGGATAAGTCTTGCAATGCCTGGTGCACGGCATTGCCTGGCCTCATGTGGTAAGAGTATAAAGGCAGTTCCTGGATGATGAAGGAATTGATACCATTGACTGGCCCCCACGCTCACCTGACCTAAATCCAGTAGAACACCTCTGTCACATTATTTTGCGGTCCATCCGACGCCACCAGGTTGCACCTCAGACTGTCCAGGAGCTCAGTGATGCCCTGGTCTAGGTCTGGGAGGATACCCCCCATGACACCATCAGTCATCTGATTAGGAGCATGCCCCAAAAATGTCAGTCATGGATTCAAGCACGTGGGGGCCACACAAAGTACTGAGTACCATTTTGAATTGCTTTAATGAAATTTTGTCAAAATGGACTAGCCTATTGCATAATTTTTTTCACTTTGATTTTTGGGGTATCTTTCAATTCAGTCCTCTGTAGGCTGATAATTTTCATTTCCATCCTTTTATTCCTAACACATTACCCAGGCTATATGAATATTGATATCCAGCATGATTTTTCCCCCAATGAGATCTGATGTGTTTTCAAATTTTTTGAGCAGTATGTATCATAAAGGTGTATGTTTATATTAATCACCAAGGTTTCAAATCATGAGGTCAGTTTATGCACAATCCATACTATTGCTCTAAATAGTCAACTGTTTAAACCTTCAGTTTTTGCAACTAATTAGAAGAAAGTTGGCTTGAAGGGAGGGTGGGAGGACCTGAAAAGACTTCTTCTGGACAGTGAATAAACAGAGGGGCTACACTAGAGTTCAGTATAAGATACAAGTAGGGATTACTTTCAATTATTAACATGCATAGATACTCCAGTAGAGTCCAAGCGTAAGCACATGGAACTGGAAATAAGCAGAATAAGACCACTGTAGATATTTTGATAGTCTAAAATGGTTGGTGGGTGTAAGTGCCCGGATTTTGAGTTGCCTCCAAGCTAAACACATCTCCTAGATTCTATTTATACTTAATAGTGGAGGAAATGTGTGTGTGTTTTTTCTCTTAATGTTACTTTTTAATGCTACGTTTACTGACAGCATTTCCAAACAATCTAGAAAAATATTACTATAATCCATCCAAAATATGGAAGCAAAGACGACATAGCAGAAAAACCACGGCGTTTGTTGCTGTAAATGCTGCTGTGTGACTCACAAGTGCAACATTTCATGGTAAAACGGGCATTACTTGAGGCAAAGCATGTGGTCTAAATTCTGATGTGAAAATGTGTGCCTCAAAGATGACTAGTATGCCTGCAAAATGTTTCTGTTGTATTATTTTTGATTTTGACCTTTATTTTACACATTGACCGGCCCTGTTCTTCCAATTTGGTCTTCACTTTCTTAAAACAAGATGCTAAATTCCAAAGAGCAGGAGACTTTTTACTGTTGTGAGCTGAACTTTGCTCAGAAACATTCAGCAGTATCCTCTGTGTGCCTGTTTGTTGTGTTTTGAGAGAAAGTTGGGAGCATTCTAAGATATCCCACAGAAGTGGGCTAATATGCTTGAACTGTAGGTCAGGCTGAAATGAATAAAAATAGATTTTTCTTACAGAAGGAGCTCAGTGTCTGAGTCATGTAACAGCCTCTAACAGTAAATGGATGTCAGAGTACATTACCTAGCAGCTACTTCTGCTATTTTTGCGACTGTAAGCGTTCGAGAGTAATATATTATGCTTTAAGCATATTCAGTATGTCGTTTTTAATCTACTCTAACATTATTAGGCATGATTTTCTTCTTTCTGCTTGAGTTACACTACGTAAGTGTCAATAAAAGTGTCAGAGAGAGGAGCTTGAGATGAAATTGAGTAAAAGCTGATAAAATAAAAGGGCCTGCCATTGAATTTCTGTTCATTTGGGAGCACATTGAGTAAAACAGTAACAACTGCCTTGTAAGTAGCGGTGAGGAGGTCATTTTTATCTGATTTTTAAATGATGTAATAGTAAAATGAAGATAGTAACATGATGTATTTTCTCTTTGTTGTGCAGGTGAGACGGGTTTGGGCAAGTCCACTCTGATGGACACGCTGTTCAACACCAAGTTTGAGGGGGAGCCCACCCAGCACAACCAGCCAGGAGTCACGCTCAAGTCCAACACCTATGAACTCCAGGAGAGCAATGTGCGCCTCAAACTCACTGTTGTCAACACCGTGGGCTTTGGAGACCAGATAAATAAAGAAGACAGGTAAGTCAGTCCTGTCAGCTGCTGCATCTTTGGGAGAGGGGAACGTCAGATCCAAGAAGTTTTTTATTCAGATCTTTCTGTGGGAGCAGTATCAACCCTAGATTGTGCTCAAGTAGATCCTTCTTTCATCAGATGTCTCAGCTAGTTTCCTCATTTGTTTTGTCGTACCAGTTTCAGAAAAGTCTGATGTAGATGCTTTTCTGCCTGGCATAAGAAGCAAATCACAGCCTAAGGACATGACACTTATGCACTTAAATCACACCCATGAGATTTTGTTACCAAATTTAAGCCTGCTCTAAAGGGTAAGTTGAGGGTGAGATCATGTGAACTCTATAAGCTCTGTGCAGTGGGAATGCTGCAATTGTTTGAAATCCCAGGGGAAGTAACATGGGGTTAAACTATCTTACACACTGGTGGTCATGTGAACTGCCGCAGGCGGAATATCCTATACTTTGTAAATAAGCTTTGTATTTTCTCAGTGTTTATGTGTCTGTGTTCTGGAAAGGGTGGATGCCTTTTGAAACTTCCTGTAGTCCTCAATGAATGAGACCAACATCTTTCTCTTTTGTCAATTTTTTAAATAGCATTTGTCATTGCAGATAGGGTTGAAATAGTTATTGTATAAATTAAATACTTAAATCTGACCTCTGCATAAAGTGTGACTTAAAATGTCCAGCTGTTAGTGCTTCTTAAATGGATACAGGTCATAAAGGTGGCTCCTTAGGCTAGACCTTCTCCTCAGATGAGATAGTCTAGCCTCACAGACATCAAAAATGCTGATGGATTCTGTCAAGTTACAGAGTTAAAAAGTAATCATTTACCAGGAAGTTGCTGTCACGTGTTCTGACTTCAGGCATTTTGTTGACATTAGAAGGAGAAACATGTGAGAATGCAAATATCCAAATCTGATCTGACTTTTTAAAAATTGTTTTACTCTGCTACTTTCCTAATGTGTAGAGTGTATAATGTCTGATCGGACCCATATAAAAACAGTGCTGGAAAAGCAGGTCTTTTGGTACTGAGAGCACGTCTGACGCAGACAATGGCCTGTTGTCTGCTACATACACTCCCCTCAAAGTGCTGGAACAGTGAGGCCAATCCCTTTTATTTTTGCTATAGACTGAAAACATTTGAAATAAAAAAAATAAAAAATCAATATGAGCCAAAAGATCAACATCTCAGGTTTTATTTACATCTGATTCTGATACACAGTTCAGAAGATAGCACCCTTTGTCTGAACCCACCCATTTTTTTTTCTTGTGAGAAAAAGTATTGGAACAGATAAACTTAAAATAGCTTGAAGTGAAAAAGATTTAATCTTCAGTTGTAAAGCCTTTGCTTGCAATAACCGCATCAAGCCTTTGACCCATTGACATCACTAAACTTTTGCATTCTTCTTTTATGATGCTTTTCTAGGCTTTCACCGCAGCCTCTTTCAGTTGTTTGTTTTGGGGTTAGTCCCTTCAGTCTCCTCTTTAGCAGGTAAAATGCATGCTGAGTAGGGTTTAAGTCTGGAGATTGACTAGGCCAGTCTAAAACTGTCCACTTCCTGCCTCTGATGAACTCCTTTGTAATTTTGGCAGTGTGTTTTGGGTCATTATCTTGCTGCATGATGAAGGATCTCCCGATCAGTTTGGTTTGCATCTTTCTTTAAATTGACCGACAGAATGTTTCTGTAGACTTTTGAGTTCATTGTACTGCTGCCATCAAGCGTGACATCATCAATGAAGATTAATGAACCCATCCCAGAAAAAGCCATGACATGACCTCCGCTGTGTTTCACAGATGCGCTTGTATGTTTGGGATCATGAGCCGATCCTTTCTTTCTCCAATCTTTAGCCATTCCATCACCTTGGTAATGGTTAACTTTTGTCTTAATCTTTTCACAATTGTTTGTTTTTCACCCAAACAGCTCTCTGGTTTTCATATTGGTCCCTCCTCTAACTGTAAATGCACAGTCTGCACAGGCAAAAGCCAAATTGGAAACTGAGCAAAGACATTCAGTGCTATTTATTGTTTGAGTAATTAGGCCTGTCGCGATAAACAATAAATCAATTAATCGTACGATAACTTAAAATGAGGTAGACAATTTTTATTT
>JAVDPK010000857.1:440753-458551 GCA_034780415.1 Cichlasoma orientale | reverse complement strand
GGCTCCCACAGCCTGTCTGTGGCTCCCACAGCCTGTCTGTGGCTCCCACAGCCTGTCTGTGGCTCCCACAGCCTGTCTGTGGCTCCCACAGCCTGTCGCCTCCTTATTACTACTAAAGATGCCCATTTTGACAAAAGATTTATATTTTATTGTCTGGGTTCTGTGGTTTTAGGAAACTTGAACTGAAGTTAATAAAACTGCTGGGTGTATTTTTAGCTGGTGCACTGCTGACTATTTAAAGGCTCAGATCTTTACAGCATTAACATGTCTTGCACCACCTCTTCACGTGTGAATTATTAAAGGCAGTCATTTATAAACCTGACAGTTAACACCACCCTCATTAAAAATATTAATGAGCTTACTCTGTATTTTATAAGGTCTCTGTATCACTCTTTTGTGCCCATCTCAGATTATAATTGATTCCCTTTTTTCCCCTAATTGTTCACTTGTCATTTTATTGCAGGAGAGGAACCCATGAGGAAAATGCCTTTGACAAAATTTGGTTCCAGACCTCGTTTTGAGCCTGTGCACTTTGTAAGTGGCGGGAGCAGCGGAG
Source organism: Cichlasoma orientale (assembly GCA_034780415.1). NCBI lineage: Eukaryota > Metazoa > Chordata > Actinopteri > Cichliformes > Cichlidae > Cichlasoma > Cichlasoma orientale. The sequence continues at coordinate 457,995 of JAVDPK010000857.1, read as the reverse complement.
GAGCCGGCGCTGATGAGAAGGAGAACGATAAGGAGCGCAGGAAAAGCGAGTTGTACAGACCGAGAGACTCTGAACACTCTTCATACAGCAGCAACAGCAGAGCACTGGGGTCTTCCTCCCTGAGGCCTGCTTTTGACAGAGTGCCATCATACACATCTGACTCTTGGGGTTCCCACAGGGACAGAGAGAGAGACAGAGAAATTTCTTCAGGTAGTGGGTTGGGTTATGGAGGTCGTGGGTCATCTGCAAACTTCATGGCAAAAACACAGCAGGAGTACACAGCAAAATATGAAGCCCACAGCTCTCGAAGTTTAGACTCTTACTGTCAGCCCCACAGGTACAATGGGTACGGGGGAGGGGGCAGAACAGGAGGCTGGGATTCTGGACGTCAGGGTTTGGGCTACAGCCACCAAGACAGGCCGTCTTCGAGCAGGCCATTCAGCAGAGTCTACAACAGCCCGGGGAGGAGCAGTCCTAATGTTTTTCAGTCAGGGTCTTCATTGCAGCCTCTTCCGATTTCTCAGTCAACATTAGATGAGAAGCAAAGGCTGATTGCCAATGTAGCATCTGCCCTGGCTGTCGCTTTTAGGGACCCTATGTACATGACCGGAAGTGACTCGCCAAACTATAATTTTATGTTGAGCCGTAGCATCCAGGCCTGCAAAACCAACCCCGAGTATATTTATGTTAGCCTAAAGGATATTCCTCAGGCTGACCTACCAAAGAACAAGAAAGTACCGACAGATGGTTACGCCTGTGAACTGAGATGCCAGGCCGTGTATCTTGCTACCGGATACTCCGGTAGTAAAAACGGAGCAAGGGACAGGGCTTCTGAGCAGGCTGTGAAACTTTTCCTGAAACCGGTTGAGGTTCGTGTTGTGCAGCGTAAATTCAGACACTCTGTAGTCAATGACATGGTTGTGTGCCAGATGCACAGCCCGACACCAGCATTTTTGCCTGCACTCCGCAACCCGGAAGATAAGCCGACGCCTAGCTCCAAGGGCCAGTACGAGCCCGACAAGCGGAAGCACTGGACAGAGTTTGTGGTCTTGGACAATGCTCACGATGCCATCTGCATACTGAACAACTCTGCGGCTTTCAATCGCATGAAGATTGACTATAAATTTGATCTACTCCCCAACAGCAGTGTATGGCTGTGCAGTGTCTTTCTGCAGGGCGAGCTGGTAGCGCAGTCGACTGGCACTAAAAAGAGCTCGAAACATGCAGCAGCGGAGGAGGCGGTCAGGAAACTTCGTATGAACCAAGCACAACGGCAACAACAGCAGCTGCAACAGCAGCTACAACAGCAGCTGCAGCAGCAGCAACAACCGCAGTCTCAGTACTCCAGAGGAAACATTCAGTCAGATTCTGGTGGGCGATTCGGGCAGCAGAGTGGCAAGAAGCTGAGCGAGCTGGTTATCCTGGAAAACTCTGACAATGCAATCTGCATTATTAATGACACCGCTCAGTTTAATAAAGTGACTGCTGATTACAAGTTCACAGTTCTGCCCGATCATCGCTGGAAGTGTGACGTTTACTTAGAAGGACAGTATGTTGCAGCAGGAATCGGGCCAAAGAAAATAGTAAAGCACATTGCAGCGGAGGAGGCTTTAGCCACACTGAGACAGACACAGGCTGTGGTCAAATCCAACCTAAGGAAGGAAGGTCACAGTGACGCCATATCACGTTCTCAGATCATGGGTCGCTCAGGTGAGGAGGCCACGAGGCAGGAGATTAAAGAAGACAACATTGGAAACCAGCTGCTCCGGAAGATGGGTTGGAAAGGAGGTGGTCTGGGCCGAGATGGGGAAGGCATTGCAGAGCCAATTAGAGTGAAGGAGCAATTCTCGAGAGAGGGTTTGGGTATGGACACTGATAAAACTGCAAATCAGCTCAGCAAGCGTGACATTGAGGACATCATTCGCAATTACGCCAGTTCAGATCGCCAGGATGACCTCCGCTTCTCCACTGATCTCACCAACGATGAACGCAAGCAGATCCACCAGATATCTCAGAAATACGGCCTGCGAAGCAAGTCGTATGGACAGGGACGGCAACGCTTCCTTGTCGTCAGCCGCAAAGTACACAAAGACCAGCTCATTGGTCAGCTTTTACAGGAAGGACAGGTGGGCCGATATGAGCTTGTGAAACCTCAGGCCTCACACTAATTTGCATGAAGAGAAAAATCATAATTTAAAAAAAAAAAAAAAAGGACAAATACTCATCATCTTGGACTTGAAGGCAAATCACACCCAAGTATACCTGCTGTGTTTATACTTGTGTTACTAATTTGCAGCACATGTTAATAAATGAGAATCTTTCAGGTATCACTGGTGGTTTCAGCATTCCTTTGCCATGAACTATACTTTTAGCTTTAGCAGGGACTGTAGGAAGAATTATGTCTTTTTGTCTCTTCTGCTATTCCACATCTGAGCTTGTGGTCAGTGGATTGTGGTATCACGTCCTAATGATGCTCCCGTTATTGCAATTTTATTTTCTGTTTTCTTAATTGAGGCTTTTGTCACTAAAAAAAAAAAATCCTCATTTTTGTTTTGTGACTATTTAAGAAACCTGGCAGAATATGCAGCTTTTGTCACTGCTTGTTTGTGAACATTGTAGGCATTTAACTCATCAAAGACGAGGATTATAGTGGCATTAACATCAAACTGTAGCTAGGTGCTCATACCAGTCTCACTGTAGTAATAACGCATCTGTATTCAGCAATACTTGCAATGTTGTTTGCTATTTCAGAACATGGAGATCATTTTACAAGTACAAGAGCTGCATCCATGAGCAGAAAATATTCACATTGTAAGCTGTGATCTTTGTTAATGTCAGATGTGTTGGTTTATGTGAGTACAGTCAACGTGTCTGCTTGTTTTCACAGCTGTAATGACTGAATAAATTAAAACTGACAACCATCAAGAAGCTGAAATTAATTCAGATGAATACTTTGTTGTTTTGGGGTTAAGAAATAAGCAGCAGACAAATGGTGTATATTTATTTTATTTACAAGAAAATGTACAGTTTGTTACATGGGTTACTGGTGCAAAGGTTTATAATCTGAAAATGGACAACATTCTGTTTAAAACAGTGTAATCAGCTTTTTATGGCAGCTGATTTCCAAGATTGTAAAATAGCATAGAAATGTTCACACAGGTTTAAAAAGTCAGCCTTATGAAACCAAGTTAAGTGCTTTGACAGGGTACTAAATATCCTGTTTCTGTATTGAAGAGGGACATTTGTTTAGAAGATTTCCTTTTTGAAATCAAAAACATGGCTTTACAAGAAAAGCTGAGAGAGAAAATGACCCCCAAAAGGCATCTGCTGAGTTGTAAGAGGGATGGATGTCCATGCTAGGCTAACTTTCTATCCCTCTTGAAGGCTTTTGATAGGCAAAAACAAAACCAAAGCAGTCAGCCCCGAAACACCCATGAACAGCTTTGCTTTTTTTTTGTAAATATGAACTGCCGGTATCTACACAGCAAACCACACAGCAAGCACATCTAATTATCTCTTTCCGCATCATTCAACCGCATTACTTCATGTATGAATAAATGGGTAGAAAAGTGACAGCTGAGAGAAGAAGGAAAAAAAAAAAGACTGTTGGGGCATGTGGCAAGTAACCCGGATATAACAAGGTACATTAACTTTGACCAAACATACGCTATTGCCCAACAATAGCATTCAGCAGAAGTGAATGCCACAACACAACGGCATACAAACTTTGCAACAGTTAGGGGACAAATATACCGAAGGATTTTAAGATGTCTTTTCATTTTGGCGACATCTGTCGGTTTTCTTGATCAGTGTTTTCTTGATTCTGGGCTGGACACTGTTCATACTCCAACGATAACAGGGGTCAACAGTCACGCCAACTCTGTTCAACAATAGCAGAAACCCTTTTCTCATACTCCCGTTTGTTTTCCTGGTAGAGCTGGGCTGCTTGGCTGTTGGCAGGACTGTTTGGGTTTGGCTCATCCAGTAAAGACTTTAAATACACAACAGAGAATGCCTGCGGGTTAGGTTTCTAATAAAGTTTTATGACACAAGAGTCACTTCAGAGAGCTGGACAATTATTACTTGGAAAGTGGCAGGATACCTGTATTGAAGTTAAGATTGAGGACACATCATAGGTTGGACTCCAGCGATTCTGAAGAATATCTAAGCATATGCTGCCATCTGCATACACTGCAAAAGAGTATTCAAGAACACAACATTAAGATTTCAAAACAAAAGATAACTGTAATATTAAATTTATCAAACTGAATTTTTTAGTAGATACCATTTGGATGAAACATTTTGGAGACAAATCGCACTGTCGGAGGTTTATTTGGATATTCCTCTGTGAATTCAATGGTAAGTTTGAAGGTACCTGAAAAACAGAAGTAATATGTAATATAAATTAAAATGTAATATTAATTAAAATTGCCTGTTTTTTTCTCTATATATACAATTTAAAAAAGAAAAGCAGGAAGTGTTTGGATATAGATTAGCATGTATATTGGTAAGAGGAGTGTCTTGTTTGTTTTGTTTGAACTTAAATCAGTACATTACAGTAATCAAGTCAACATGTGACCTCTGACTGTACTAAATCCAGGGCAAGACTTCATCAGTTTTGTAACTCAGCTGCCAAAGTACTGATAAGAAACTGGCTCTTGTAGCAAAATTGTGCCAATCCAAGACAATAAGTTACTGTGGGTTTAAATATTGAAACATATTCCGTACACTATCTGCTTTATGTAGGAAATCTGATCAGTAGTTGTTGTTTCCTGGCAAAAAAAAACAAAAAATTAAAACAAAAAAAAGAAATCCACCCACTAACTAAACTATACCAATCATATGATCGAATTGCCAAAGCCCTACGGTTAAGAGTCAGCGTGAATTATTGCTAGGTTAATGTCAGAGCAGGGTTGGGAAGATAAATTATGCGGATGTAAAGTGCTTCGGAGAGGTCTTACCATCTTCAAAAGGTGTTCCCTCAGGTCTAAAAGACAAGAAACAAACAGGGTATAAATTGCCTTGCAAAAAGCCCCAGAGAAATGTAACACTCTTCACAACAGCCACAAAATCAGCATAGACTATGGCTTTATCACTCATCCATTTATCTCAACATGTCTAATATAACTTTTAAAAAGCAACTTACCCAAAAATGACAGCATTCCATACCATGATATTGTTTTCTGATGGGGCTCCACTAACTCCAGCTGGAGGGTCCTCTTGCAGCCTGACACAGTTACATCACAGCCAAAAAAGAAAAAAAGATTTAAACAGAGCATGAAAGTCAAAGCCACTATTATTACTATTACTATTATTACTCCTGATGCAGGTCAGGAGGGCAGGTAATTGAAGTATTCAAAACTGAAAGTGAAGCTCCTAATGTACAAATTGGCAAGAAAATGACTGGGAACTGTATTCTTAAAGAAGGCTGAGGCAGATATTTACCAATAACAAACTCACCACTGGGCAGCACATTTTAAAAAAACCTGTTTTGGTCATCAGACACACTAGTGATAATACAATTTCTCTAATATCTGTTTCAGCTCTGCTTCCACTAGTAAGGACATGGAAAATCTTTCCAACCTCACACCTGTAATTATTTAATTTTTTATATTGAAGCTTCCTGTCTTATTTTATTTCACTATTTCACTGTGTTCCTTCTTTTCTGTAATTATTAGCTTACTAATGAAGCCATGTTTTATGGGCTGTGTTTAATATATCTGGCTGCTGTGACACAGGAATTTACCAACTTTTTGGATTAATAATGTTAGGTGGCAAAAAACAGAGTAGTGCAAACAAACAAAACATATCTGAAGGGCCATTACAAAATATAGTGTGGGTCAGCTAGGATTAAATGTTGGGCTCTGTGGACACCAACACTGTTCGGCTGGAACATACTGTGTAAAAACCACGTGCTGTGCAGGTTTTTAGTGACTGCATGGCAGATGGTGGCTGATCCTCGGGCTCAGGTAGCCGTCTGTCAAGGCCGGGGATAGGAGGTGTCATGATCGGTGTGTATTTGGACAGACTACCCAAACGTTTCACCTGGATATGAAGGGCCACCTGGTCACTCGGTTTGACTATCCTTAATTACCAGTTAGAAGCACATCCAGCTGAAATCATATTATTAATACAGCGGCTAGATGTTTGGTGAATGTCTCAGTTAGTACTACGACATCTACAATGAGCCGGGACTCTTAAGTTGCACTACCTGAACATTACTACTCCCGGATGCCTTGCTAACACCGGTGTCAGCGCCCCAGCAGTAATTATCATTATATATCAAGGGTTTACCAGTCATACATTAGTTACTACTACCCGAAATTCAAGGGACGTTAAACCAACTTATAACCCACTTGTGTTCATAAGACTCTGTGTTTCATTTTTGTTATTTAATGACGGCGTGGTAGTTTGGGCTAACGCTAGCAAGCTAGCGGCAGGAGGCTAACATTAGCTACTTCTCTGTTGTTTTCCTTTCGCTTACCGTTTAAAATCTCTCATTAAACGTCGTCTTGCTGGAGTTGACATCTTGTTTAAACGGGAACCCAAATCCTTAACAAACACCCAATCAGGTCAAACTTAAAGAAATGTGTGTTGTTTTTTGTAATCGGGGTATTATTTCAACTCTTAGCTGGCTAAGCTAAACGATTTGCTGCTAGTTTGTCAAATATTTGGCTGCCCCTCTCCAATCTGAGGACTGCACCAAATACACAAAAGGAAGACCTCACGCCGCCTGCGTCGAAATTGTGAAAACTATACAGCCACATGAATCCACGGTAAAAACTGGAACCAGAGTGATATTTTTGGATATTCCTATTACTTGTATAAACAAACTGAAGGTCGTTTTAAATATCGCCAGAGCGTTTTAATGTAGCTCGGTGAACCCCGTCTCTACACTTGAACTATTCCAGTGAAAATTACGTCATATGTTTGCACCCATATTAGTTGATCAGGACACGCTTCGTTTCACAAGCAGCTCTGTCTTCTGTTTCTCCTCATATTCAGTACTGACTCTGTTAATTTAATAATCTATTCGATACATAACCAGTTAGGTCAGTTACTTCAGGTGTAACCGTGGCTAGGACAGGGTATTTTGAGGGTTTAATGTACAGTACTATCGAAAGACCGCTAGATGGTGCCTAGTTCCCAAGTGTTGTAAATTAGTACATGAAACCAAAAAACAGCATCCTTAAACGCATGACAGTGACAAATAAATATAAACGTATAATGTGTGGCAAATATATCAGATAATTAGGCAGATAAACAATGATACAGTGCTACCAGTTGTGTAAATAGTAAATGCACTATTAGCATTTCTGGTATTGAACTGTCCCATATGGTCTAGCGGTTAGGATTCCTGGTTTTCACCCAGGCGGCCCGGGTTCGACTCCCGGTATGGGAACGACTGTTTTTATTTCAAATTCTAGCATTTGAGAGTATTTGACATTGACAGAACCGCAAACCACACATACAACCATTCAGTCATACATTTTTTTGTGCTATTTGGCACGTGTACCACAGCATGCGCTCAATATTTCCAGGGAATCGACCCCGCCCGTTGGGGAGTTATCGTCATTTGCTCTCATCTCACAAGGGCTTGGACATTCCCGGAAGATGCCTGTTCCCACTTTTATCTCCCCGTGCTGACGCCTGTCGTAATATAAACACAGCACAGGAGAAATCAAACTCTGCTCAAGCCAAACCCAAACTTTAGCGTGTAAAACCGTCATTTTGCTCTTTTGTAACTTAATTTAGGTACATCGTGTTTGAAGCTGTGAGTTGTCTGTAAAATCGCACCTGCGACTGCGTAACGGTTTAGTAAAATGATTCCACTGTCGCTTTAGATACCAGCTTGTTTAACATTTAGATAACTTAGAGCGCCAAACCCAACTTTGAAACACGCAAATGACACTTTATCCATTGCGTTTATAATATATATGGACCATTTTTTGCTTTTTAAGAAATGGGCTACGATGCGAACACTTAAAAACTTTTTTTCAAAACGCCTTTAGCTCATAAACCTCTTCCGTCTCCTTCGGACTCGCGTCTTACTGCCAGGCTTCAGGAAAACTTTGGTGCCGGGCCAGCTATTTCCCAGGAAAATGTGACTGCTAGGAATTCCCCACGCATCACCCTCCGCCGGAGAAAACCTCGACCTTGTGTCAGCAAGTACACGAAAGCAGCAGGAGGGTAAGCTGACCGGTGACTCTGCGATGATGTAGCAATAGCACCATTAGTCTCCAACTCGCTCCAGGGATGTTTTAATAACGTTGCCGTTTTTTTTTTATATATGAGAGCAACCTCTTCTTACTGCCTATACAAAGCCGGGGAATATAATCTACTGATAACTTCTGTTAGGGTAAGTACATGTGGGATTTAAAAGGAATGTTCTACAGTAATTGCTTGCTTTCTTCTGACTAACAGCGTGGCTGCTAACGCTGAGATCGCTTTAATGTATATTTTTTTTCTTACAATGGAAACTGGAAGTAATGAGTTTTGTCACCACATGTAACAGTCTGAATGTCTTTAAATGCACTAAAAAGAAACATAATTGAACTCATATGATGTACTAGAAGCTGGCACACGACCTGCAGGGCTTTGCTCTGCCAGGCTTACTACTTCATAGATTTTTGTGACTCCCCTTTGTGCCAGTCAGCTGGCATGTGACTACATGGTGTGATGGTCTGTGTCTCTTTGAGTGTGTGAAAATCCTAGTAATGTATCCAGATCACTTATAACAGAAGAATGCCAGTGCACATTCTTTTGTCTCCACTTTTCTCCTCCATTATGGGAAATATAGCCTTGACCCCAGGTCAGCTGCACTAACACTGGGCCCAGGAAGTGTGACAAATGAGAGTCTGTGCATAACTAGCCACTCAGAGCAATACAATATCGGTATATCTCAGACTTCAATTAAATGAGATTACAGCTGAAATGACTCCTCATTTGAATAATTTTCTAACCACAAATGTCAAAAAATTCAGCAGCCGTTTGTAATTTTTCATGTCTGCAGTCACAGTAAGCAGGTAATGTTTTTGTTTTTGGCCTTTCTGTTGCACCACATGAGCTGTTTAAATGTGTAATTTCAACATCTAGGAATTTATGTACAATTTTCATTACTGCCTGAAATATAGTCTATGATAAACTACGTGGCACTGAAACACCCTGAGGCATCCTCACTGGGGTCTCTCTCTCGTAGGGGATAAATGAAGGTTTACTGATTTGCACAAATATAGATCCGACATGCTTGACAGAAGTGTTGATCAACCCTTTTCTGTAGTGAGTCTAAATGTTTGCCAGATGTTTACATTTTTGTGCTGAGATGCTTGTATCGTGGGAGCGACAAACACCATCAGATTGGCCGGCCCTTCGGAGCAGGAGGCCCTGACGGAGAGGGGGTGGGGGTGGGGGTGGGTTAAGAGCTTTTAGTTTGACAGCCCCACTAGAGACGGGACCAGCTGGACCCACCAGTCCTTCACCCACCCTCTCCCCTTTAGACTTCCCATGGTGGGAACACTGGCAGAAGCTTGTGGATAATTGGAAACTTCAATCCACTGAAAGCAATTATCCAGAACAAGACTTTCCAAATATACTCCAGTCTAGAGTCGTCTTGTTTGTTTCAAGCATGTGCCCCTTGTTTTAGGAACATCTTGCTATGCTGCTGCCCACACTTTGCCCCTCTCCTCGCTGCTTTTCATTGCTTTAATGTTGCACAGGCTTCAGCTGTGCGGGTTTGCACACTCTGCAGATAGAGCACAATGCGGTGTTGGCTAAAAAGCAGTTCCTGGTAGCCTTCTTATCTTGTGACAGTGATGTCACCATCAGCAGCCTGAGCAGCTGAGGAGTGTGAAGATGACCGAGGACAACAATGGAGAGCCATTGTGCTTCCTTAAGTGACGAAGGGCTCCTCAGACATCAGATACTTCTCCTTGCCCAAGATGTATTCGCCTGGCTTAATGGTCTTCTGGATATTGATTTAACTGCACAAAAAGGAGAACTAAGCTCTTATTCCATTTAGAAAGCCGCACTCCAGTTTCACAAAAGCTTTCAGAGCAGCCTTGCTACAGAGAGGGAATACAGTGGCTTTTTTTTTGTTTTGCAAGTTGGTATGTGGTAATCTTTGAAAACAAGTCAAACTTCTTACAAATCTCAGAGATGTTTGAGTATCACGAGCTCATATAATGTGCTGTTATCGGGCGCTTTAACACCCACACATTCACTTTCAATGTTAAAAACTGCGTAATGACTCACATTTTCTCAGGGCCACCAAGTCTACTTAATGATCCTTTCTTCTAGGTGTAAATTAATGCATTAGAAATAACCACAAGATGGCAATGTTCATATGCTTTGACTAAACAAATAATCATATGGGAATGCTGAAACCTCAAGTGACTTGCATAAATGCAGGAACTGACTTGTGAAAAGAGAAACAAAACTATTGTACTTCCCCTTTTTTTTCCACATGTAGAGAAATACCCATGTTGGTCTGTTTTCTGTTAAAGGCTTGCAGGGGAACTGCTGATTGCAAAGTTCCTTAATTGTACGCTGCTGCCGAACCAACCCAAGCTGTTGACACCTGAGTATCACCTTGTCAAACATGTTTGATTGCTAGGCAGCGGCAGCAGCAGTGAACCGCTGCCATTGGACATGACGTCAGAGAGAAAGGAGAGACAGGGGAAATTCCACCTGTAACCTTGTTCTGCTCTCATGCTGCCTGCCTCATGAGCATGTGACTTGGACTAGTCATTAGGCCTTGGTTTCTCATGGATCTGCATATTTTTATGATGTAATCCACTGATATGGCCAGAACTATTTTTAGCATGTAAAGGAGGACAACTAGTCTTTGTAATATAAATATGCAGCTGTGATATTATGAGTTAGTGAGGATGGGTTAGTTTTTTCAATTCTGACGCACTTTCCTGTGAGGAAAGTTTCCTTCTTCCAATCCTGATGCATTATAAAACCTATGTTCTGATTAACTTATTCATTAATCATAAAAATACATATTGTGGCACTACCGAAGACTTTGTGCCTCAGCAAAAACAATACTGTGCACACATCTGGCCAACACCAGCAGCAGCAGACAGATGGAGGTAGCAGCTGACCACACAGCTAGAGATGGATCATTAGGTGCACCTGTTTAACTGTTTATGAACAGAAATATCTAATCCGCCAATTACATGGCAGTGACTCAGTGCATTTATGTAGAAATAGTCAAGACAACTTGCTGCTGGAGTTCAAAGCAAGAATCAGAAGTGATTTAAGTTACTTTGAATATGGTGTGATTGTTGGCGCCAGATAGGCTGGTCTGAGTATTTCAGAAACTGCTGATCTAATGGGATTTTCCTGAACAGACATCTCTAGGGTTTAGAGAGAATGGTCCAAAAAAAGAGAAAACATCCAGTGAGCAGCAGTTCTCTAGGTGACAATGCCTTGTTGATATCAGAGGTCAGAGGGGGAATGGCCAGACTGCTTTGGGCTAATTCGAAGGCAAGGGTATCTCAAACAGTTTTGGCATAGAGAATTCAGCTTATTGGGGAGTTTCCTTCTGTCATTCGCACTCAAGCGTGTGCGGTATCATCCCTCTGTGGGCGGTTTGGAGATCTTTGTGTTGGCGTTTCTGTAGCGTGGCTGTTTTTTACGGGGTTGGGGTGTTAACCCTGTGCCCAACCCTCCTCCTTTTATATTCTGGGCTTGGGACCAGACAGTGGTGGAGTTCAGACCGGTACCCGTGATGACCTGCAGGAGGACCATCCAAGGCAATCTCAGACAGCAAGGAATCAGCTGGGGTAACGCCAAGACACTCGTCCAGGATTGGTCTGGATGGAGACGACTCATAGCTTCCCAGTGTTCCCATACAGAATCGGAGGACCTAAGTCTGAGTAAGTATCTCACCACGCGTTACAACCAAGGCATGCAGAAGAGCATCTCTGGACTCGCAACATGTTGAACCTTGAAGCAGATGGGCTACAGCTGCAGAAGATTACACTGGGTGCCACTACTGTCAGCTAATTGGACAACAGAAGATTGGAAAAGTGTCGCCTGGTCTGCCTTGTATCAGCCGTTCAGGCTGCTGCTGCTGGTGTAATGGTATGGGTGATGTTTTCCTCGCACACTTTGAGCCATCTCTTATGACCGCAGAGTACCCAACTTCTGCTGGCTGCTTCCAACTAGATAACAAACCGTGTCACAAAGCTTAGATCAGCACAGACTGGTTTCTTTAACATGACAATGAGCTCACTATACTCAAGTGACCTCCACAGTTACCAGATTACAATCTAATAGAGCACCTTTGAGCACGGTGGAATGGGAAATTCACAGATTTGTCAGCTCTTTGCAGCCGACAAGTCTACAGTAACTGTGTGATGCTGTCATGTTTCTAGCACCTTTTTGAATCTATGCCGTGAAGAATTAAGGCAGTTCTGAAAGCCAAACGGATCCAACTCCAAACGGGAGTACTAATAAGGTGTACATATTGAAGTATCTGGTCAGTGTATTTCTACCATGAGCTGGCGGAGACCGAAATAAATCTCCAAATTAGTTTTAATTTTGTTTTCTGTGTGTTGGGTAGGCCAACTCTGTGCTAATAATAAGACAATAATAACCATAATGAGTTGAATGTACCCCCAAAATGGTTGTTTTTTGGCTTTGACTGTGTCAGCAGGCTTCATGCCTTTTGATGGCAAGGCTTATACAGCATTTATACAGACCAGCTGAAATTACAAGGGGAGATTTATACAGGCTTTACTGGCTTTACGCTGAGAAAAGCTATCCAATTAAAAGCTTTAAATCTGGGTGCATCGTAAAAGCGATATGATTAAATTGTTTGTTATTAAAAAGCACACATTATAACTTTGATATATTTCTGTAGAGGTGTTAATGATTATTGACTTTTAAAAGCACTATGGGTTTTGGTGCCTTAAGACAGTTGCTTCTGTTCACTTCTAGTCTAGACTAACAACCTCCTGGCTCTAACTTTATATTGATTGGGTAACAAAATTGATCTTCTTATTTGAGTCCTAGCAGGAAATTTAATAAGTATATTTCATTACTATTCCTTTTAAGTAAAGATTTCAAGAGAATATAATGAATTTATATGCAGCTGGGAAAACGAAAACCCCTCAGATGCTAAGAAAAATAACATAATTTAATATTTGGCCTTAACACACAATCCAGTTTCGGTGTACGACTTTGTCTGGAGGGAAAATTACTGTAGGTTGTTGGCTCTGGCAGCATGTTGACTTCATGAGATTAGTTAACCATATTACTTATATTTTTATGGTGCCCGCTGAGGTCCTTGTAGGCCCACAGTGTAGCGTGCTGTATCACTGATGTATGTGTAATTACATTAAGGAGTGGCTTAGTTTGTAATGTTGTAGCTTTGACCACACGAAGTAGTTCCTCACAAAAATAGAAACTGGCTTTGTCTGCAACTTTGGCACATAATGCTATTTCAGCCTATCATTTTTCATGTCTCTTAGAGCTAATGAGGTACTGTAGTAGCAAGTTATTCACAGAGGCCTTTCATGAGTCAGCTTAGCCAGTGCTGCTTGGATTTAGCTTTGCCCAGAGAAGCCAAATGATCTCTCCTCATTCAACTTTCATCAAATGTAACATATACAAGGAAAAGCACAGCTGACAGAACTTTCAGGGGGCTCTGACGCCTCATTACATCCACCGAAACACAACTGTCTGTCTTCACCCTCAGTGAATTTAGCTCTTTGGGTTTTGTTTTGCTCTTCTGGGTTAATTTCAGAGTGATGGGCAGTTCTCAGGCTTGTTGAATTATTTAACTGCATGCAGCTTGTAGGTATTATAATCAAGGCCCTGAGTGGCGGTGCAATATGTTCTAAGGCTCTCATGGTATTTTATTAATAAGCCTGAGATGATGAGCTAGGGCTCCGGGGTTAAAAACGACTTTGTATTGGCATACATCGGAGCAAACATGCGCTTAACTTTGAATTAGCTGGTGTGACACAGATGGACTTTTCAAACCCTTATTGATTTTTATTATAATTTGCTTGTGTGATGAACAGCCTATGCAGTTATAAATCCTTTTTGCAAATATCTGACTGCAGGAAGCTGAAATAACCCACTTAATAGAGGTGTGATGCGGGTGATCTCTGTATTTAATTTTTAATGAGCTGCAGTCTGTGTGTGTGTGTGTGTGTGTCTGTGTGTGTGTGTGGCTTGGGCATCAGTGAACCTAATGCTACTACTCCATCTACTCCCTGTTTATAAAAAAGTACAGTATGTTGTACGATAAAATAAAATATTTATGCCACCCCTGCTTTGTTTTCCAACCTACCCAGAAGATAAATCTAAAACTGTTGGTGACTCAACCTATCTCTTATACATGGGGGCTGTGGGAGCATGTGAAACAGTTTTATGAGGCTAACTGTATGCTAAAGGAGTACTTCAGCATCTAGAAAATAAGCTTTTTCCTTCAGTTTACACACATTCCCACAGTCTGTTAGACTGTGCACACTCTACCTGCTAGCCTTGTCAGCCTGAGTAGCAAATAAACATGAACATATACCGAAAATGTGAAAACAGACTCTGAACCCTTCGGTGTGCACCTGCTCATATTCATATGATATCATCTGGTTATTCCAGTGCAAGAACTATTGTGTAATAACACCAACAGCCTTGTGTCTTGTGCAATACATTCCACAATTCCCACTGTCATCTAATGTTTCCATTTTGATAAGAGGAGGCGTCACACGTAGCCTGGTCTGAATGAAGCTGCTGCGGCAGATGCTAATGAAGCTGACTGTACTAAAGATGAACATAGCCACCATGTGGGCACCCACTGGTTACTGAAGTCCTGTCTTGAGGTCTCTAGCTGAGTCATTTTGGCATTTTAGAAGAGGATGATGATGAGGAAAGGGGGTGGTCATGAAAGTGCTCATTTATGCAACTTGTGAATCACAAAGAAGGCTCACCTTAAAGCACACACTGCTTTATTGTCTGTTTGACTGTAAATGGGACCATAATTTACAAACCGAACAACATATCGCATTCAGAAAGCCTTGAAATTAGCAACCAAGGTCATAAACTTATCAGGAAAGTGTTTACTGAGGTCAACGATGAAGTGAGCAGCAGGGTTGTTTTCCCATAGATTTTAATACAGTCTGGACTTTTTTTTGCAGCCAGAGGAGAGATAACTAGAAAGAATGAAAGTTAGAGCTATTGTACTGTTATGCAAATTATGGCAAGGTTTAGTTATAGTTATCTATTTTAACAAAATGCATTCACATCTTCTTAGGAAGGGTCTCTGTTAGTGTCCAGAGTTGAGGAAATCCAAAATTTGCAAAAACATCCCATTTTTTTCAGGTAGTTTGCTCCTGCCACTGCCAATAAATAACCGATCAGTCCTGGAAAGCTGTCAGTGTAAATCTTTTCTCTATTATAATCAATGATGAATATTCAACCAGTGAGAATTTAGGCAGACAAGAGCAGAACAATTGACTAACTCACTATAAGACTACAGCCTGTTGGACCTTAAAATGTATGCCACTTTCAAATCTGTTGAAGCTCTATAGGTCACTTATATTAGCATTTTTGTATTTCCTTTTTACCTAATTTAATTACTTATTTTTATTCTCTATGTATTTCAGGCATTTGGCCAGAGTCAGTGTAGCCTTTATACTTTTTTCAAGCCTCTGTGAGATATAGGCTAATTGCCTGTAGCTTCTTTTTTTTGTTGTTGATACATTAGAAGTATATTTTAAAAAAAATAACAAAACCATATCTTTTCTTAAAGATCTTTTTATTTAGTTCAGCCTTGTTTTCATTCAGAATCATAATTACATTTTCTGTGAAAGTCAGCAAATGTGTGTTTTTCTAGCTTTTTTTTTTCCTCACACATTTTTCCACATTTGTGGAGTTTCATGTTGCTGATTTGTGTCCACGCGCAGTGAGTCAGCAGGAGAGAGTTTGAATTTATCATTTAAAAGCCGGGCCAAGTATACAGTATCTCTTTCACAAGTCATTTTCAACTGCATATGGTTCATGTTACGGTGCGAGTGTAGTCGGGTGAACTGAGTACTACATTGAACACTGTCTCATAAAGACCTGCGATCTTTCCATCATCCTCTGCTCACAGTTTCTGATGAATCATTCACATTGGGCTGAGATGTTCCACATTGCGTTGTCTTTACAGCTGTATATACCCAGCTCTTTGTTAATTCTTAATGGAGTTGTGTGCCATCAGCATGGTGAGTCATCTTAGATGTTGGCTCAGCTCAGGTTGGTCACTGTCCGAAAATGATCACGTTTTCGTAGCAGCGCGAGCCGTCAGCTTACTGAACCAACTAGGTTGCTGCAACAGCAGTCTGACCTCAACCAGGTGGTGTGGTATAAAACCAAAATAACTGTAGCATTTGCATATCACCCTGGTTGCCTTTAATCTTTCACAATAATCCACACCTGAGAAACGTTTTCAAGTATTTTCTTGTCCAGTAATTCACCGAACATCTCAGCGGGGGTTAATTAAAATGCCTTTCTGCCCTCTTGTTTACCTCACTCTGTGCTTCCTGCGGGGTGCTCATCTGTTCTGTTAGCTGCCATCTGACTGCCGCAGACTCGGCTTTAGAGGAGCCATCAGATGACTTCCAAGCGACACAAATATTTCTGTGTACCTTCCAAATGATCCTGGATCTTCCACGGTCAAGGATTCTTTCAAAATGTTTGTCAGGGACTTAAATGAGTGATCAGAATTTTCTTGCAGCGATTCGTGGTGCAGCGCGTAAAGTGTGTCCTCAAATGTGAAAAGAAAAAGTGAGAGGTGTGAGCAACAGGCCTATTGCAGGGCTACATTTCACTTATGTTGAGGCATCGTGTCAGAATGTGATTCTAGCAGCTCAAGATGACGCTGGCTTTGGATAGACAAGCTAGAAGATTAATATCATTGCAATTAGTTATCTTGTTTTTCCTCTTCTGGGTTAAAGGGGATTCACTGACAGACTTTGGTGCTGTGCTCTGCCTCTAATGGGGACATACCGCAGAAAATGTTACTTTGAGGCCTGTTTCTACTGTGGTTAGCCTCTGTTAAGCAGAACTAGCACATGAAAATAATCAACGACCCTTTTTTTATTCTTGGACTGCAAAAGGAAAGGTGTGTCCTTTCAGATAGTGTGCATGGTCACATGGCTCTGCACTGATCACACATCACGGCCTTGGGGGGGGGGGGGGGGGGGGGGGGGGGGGGGGGGGGGGGGGGGGGGGGGGGGGGGGGGGG